>OY740796.1:23720663-24057669 GCA_963514005.1 Raja brachyura | reverse complement strand
TCGTGATATTTGGTCACCCATTACGGAGGGGGGAGGGTCAGTCACTGGGGGAGGATTCCCCCGGTCGGTTTGCTGGCCATGGTGACCATTCACGATCCAGACAGCGGGACGTCGAGGGTCCTGCCCGAGTCGACTCCCTGCCCCTCTTCCAGGTTTAATTCTCACAGGTCCCTGGGTGAAAATGTTTTTTCTCACCTCCGTCTTAAATGACCTCCCCTTTACTCTAAGACTGTGGCCCCTGGTTCTGGACTCACCCAACATTGGGAACATTTTTCCTGCATCTAGCTTGTCCAGTCCTTTTATAATTTTATATGTTTCTATAAGATCCCCCTCATCCTTCTAAATTCCAGTGAATACAAGCCTAGTCTTTTCAATCTTTCCTCATATGACTGTCCCGCCATCCCAGGGATCAATCTCGTGAACCTACACTGCACAGCCTCAATCACAAGGATGTCCTTCCTCAAATTAGGAGACCAAAACTGTACACAATACTCCAGGTGTGGTCAGTACGTCGTGTGTACGATGACACTGTTGTAATTCGATCATTGATTGATCGATGTTTGTAAACTATTGGCAATATTGATCGTTCCACTGTGATTATGAAGTAAGGTGAAATAAATTCTGCTTGGTTTAATAAAAAGAGGGAAAGATGAGGGAAAGAATGACAGACAGACAGACAGACAGACAGACAGACAGACAGACAGACAGACAGACAGTCAGTGGAGGGGGTGGAGGAGCGGGAGGAAGGGGAGAGGGGGAGGGAGAGGGAGAGGGGGAGGGGGAGGGGGAGGGGGAGGGGGAGGGGGAAGGAGAGGGAGAGGGGGAGGGGGAGGGGAGGGAGAGGGGGAGGGGGAGGGGGAGGGGGAGGGTGCAGGGCGAGGGAGAGGGGTGAGGGGCAGGGTGAGGGAGAGTGGGAAGGTGAAGGGGAGGGCAAGGGAGAGGGTGAAGGAGAGGGAGTAAGGGAATGTGGAGGGGATGGGTTTACCTTCCACCACCTGCTCTGGTTGTGCAATGCCTAAACACTGGTCGGACTGTACCGTTTTGGCGGTGATGTCTGGAGACACACAGGTTTCCGTGATGGGGGCCTGAACTTCACCCTGAGAAGAGTTCAGACATCAACATATTTCATGTCTTTGTTGAGTCAAATATCGTGGAAACGGGCCCTTTGACACACCGAGTCGGGCAATAACACAGAGACACAGCAGTAGAGTTGCTGCCTCACAGCGCCAGAAACCAGGGTGCTGTCTTTGTGGAGTTTGAACGTTCTCTCTGTGACCACGTGGGTTTTCTTCGAGTACTCTGGTTCCAAAGACGTGCATGTTTGTAGGTTAATTGGCTTTGGTAAATTGTAAATTGTCCCCAGTGTGTGGGATAGTGTTAGTGTACGTGGGTCGCTGGTCGGCGCTGACTCTTGGAGGTGTACAGCGGGGAAAGGCGCCCTTTGGCCCACCTTGTCCATGCCGACTCCCAAGTCAGAATTCCTGCCAGTCTTTGTGATGTGGGAGGAAACCGGAGCACCCTGAGGAACCTCTTAAGGGGAGTGTGCAAACACCACGCGGGCAGCACCCGAGGGCAGAATCGACTCCGGGTCTCTGGCGTTGAGAGGCAGCAGCTCTACCCGCTGCGCCACTGTGCTGCCCTTTTGTGTCACCATTAACTCCCCTGATATTCCACTGTGAGGAAATTCAAAATGTCAACTATTGGGATGGCTTTTTGGATGGAAAATCGATTGGATAATTATTGGTTCCTCAAGATATTTAGCAAGAAGGTTTATTAAAAACGAATTGGGAGCCTGAACTCTCACTCCCACCGTTCCCCAGTGAAGCCTTTCATCAAAGCTGTAACATGAAGGAGCTTTGGTGCTCCATCTGCACCCCCTCTCCAGTGTGCGGCACTCCCTCAGTATCTCCCCTCCCTCGGTACCTCCCCTTCCTCAGTACTGCCCCTCCCACAGTGCGGCACTCCCTCAGTATCTCCCCTCCCTCGGTACCTCCCCTTCCTTGGTACTGCCGCTCCCACAGTGCGGCACTCCCTCTATAATTTCACACGTCTCTGGGACATGAAACACAGAACGGCTCTGCGATCATTGAACCCGCCTCAATGCCCAAGCCAGATCCCGTCTCTGCGGAGATAAGCTGTGCCCCAGGTTGTGCCCCAGACAGACAGAGCCCACTTACTGAAACCTCTATGCTGGTGTCCACAACCTCTGCAGGGGGTAACAGCTCGGGCATGACTGGTTGAATCTCCGACAATACATCATCATAGATGAAGGATGGCTGAAAGACAAAAGCAGCGGGCAGGTTACCAAGATGGACAGGGTGGCTGTGAAGACTCCCTGCAACTAGGCCTTCATCAGTCAGAGATTTGAATATAGAAGTAGGGAGGTCATGTTGGGAGATCACAAGAGAATGAAGAGGGACCCAGTGTGGCGGGGATTGCCGAGAACAAAGAGGGATCTTTGGGACTACATTGAACACATTGTAACTTAGTCCGTGCTCTCTAGGTGGCGACCCTTTGCATACTTTGTGTCTGGCATGCAAAACAAATAATTTCACTGTGACAAGTTACAGTAAAGTATCATTTATTCATGTCACAGTTGTACAAGATATTGGTGAGGTCACATTTAGTGCACTGTGTACAGTTCTGGTCACGTTATTGGTAAGATGTTGTTAAGCTAGAAAGGGTGCAGGGAAGATTTAGGAGGATGCACAGTGTCTCTTGCTTGGAGTAGAGTCATCGAGAACCAGAGGACATACAGTGCCCTCCATAATGCCTGGGACAAAGACCCATCATTTATTTATTTGCCTCTGTACTCCACAATTCGAGATTTGTAATAGAAAAAAAATCACGTGGCTGAAGTGCTGTTTGCCAAGAAGTACTTAAAAGAGCAACCACAGTTCTGGAAAAAGGTCTTGTGGACAAATGAGACGAAGATTAACTTATATCAGAGTGATGGCAAGAGCAAAGTATAGAGGAGAGAAGGAACTGCCCAAGATCCAAAGCATACCACCCCATCTGTGAAACACGGTGGTGGGGCTGTTATGGCCAGGGCATGTATGGCTGCTGAAGGTACTGGCTCACTTATCTTCATTGATGATGCAACTGCTGATGGTACTAACATAATTAATTCTGAAGTGTATAGACACATCCTATCTGCTCAAGTTCAAACAAATGCCTCAAAACATTGGCATTCATTCTACAGCAAGACAATGATCCCAAACATACTGCCAATGCAACAAAGGAGTTTTTCAAAGCTAAAAAAAAGGTCAATTCTTGAGTGGTCAAGTCAATCACCCGATCTGAACCCAATTGAGCATGCCTTTTATATGCTGAAGAGAAAACTGAAGGGGACTAGCCCCCAAAACAAGCATAAGCTAAAGATGGCTGCAATACAGGCCTGGCAGAGCATCACCAGAGAAGACACCCAGCAACTGGTGATGTCCATGAATCGCAGACTTCAAGCAGTCAAGGCAAAGGAAATGCAACAAAATACTACTTTCCCAATGTATCACCTATCTGTGATAAATGCCAGTCTCAAGAAGCTACTATAGCGCATTCATTTGTTTCGTATAAAAATTCAAAAATTTTGGACGGAAATCTTTGAAATCTTCACAAAATTATTTAAAATAAAACTGATACCAAAAGCAGAAGGGATTATCTTTGGATCAATGGAAGGTAGCCATGAATTAAATGTGTTTCAAAATAACCTATTTGAACATGGGTTAATAACTGGAAAAAAACGTATTTAAAAATTTTGGAAAAACGCTCCTATACCAACAATAAATATGTGGATTTCAACTATGTTTGAAAGACTACATTTGGAAGATATGAGACTCCGCCTGGCAGGAAAATCAGAACGCTTTTATAGGACGTGGTCTGCATTTATAGACTTACTACAAGGATAAGGTGCAATAGTACTTTAAAAAGGCACCGGTGGCAGGTCTTGGTAAAGGGGGATGAAACATTGTCAAATTGGTATCTTCCTTTTGCGTGATGTTTATAATAAAGCAACTGTCTTTTCCTTTTTGCCTTCTTTCTCTTTCTTCTTTTCTAGGGTCTATCTCTTAATTTCCTTTTGCTAATTCCCGGACTAAGGGGTCTTTCTTCTTTCCCTTCGTCACGCTTCTTCACTTTCACAATTCTCTCTCACTTTCTCTATTTTCTCTAGTTCTATCCTTTTTTAATAGCTTTAAAAAACGAAGGGGCACAATAAATGTAATAATATATACGGGATGTGCATTGACGTCATTTACCGTACTTCTAATAAATAAAAATTAAAAATAAAAAGAAAAATTAAAACAAATCAAATTGTGGAGTACAGAGGCAAATAAATAAATGATGGGTCTTTGTCCCAAACATTATGCAGGACACTGTCGATTTAAGGTGAGGGGGGAAAGATTTAATAGGAATCCAAGGGGTCTTTTTTTTTTACACATGGGTTGTGGGTGTACGGAATGAGCTGCCGGAGAAGGTGGTTGAGACAGATACTATTGCAACATTTAAGAAACAGGGCCAAACGAGGGGCAGGTAAGGCAAGTGTAGGTGGGTCTTGTTGGCCGGAGTGAACACGTTATGCCAGAGGGCACAGCCTCAGAGTAAAAGGACTTACCTTTAGCATGGAGAAGAGGAGGAATTTCTTTAGCCAGAAGGTGGTGAATCTGAGAAATTCATTGGCCCAGATGGTTATGGAGGCCAAGTCATTGGGTGTAGGAAGGAACTGCAGATGCTGGTTTACAGCGAAGATAGACACAAAATTCTGGAGTAATTCTGAAGAAGGACCTCAGCCCGAAACGTCACCCATTCCTTCTCTCCATAGATGCAGCCTGCCCCGCTGAGTTACGCCAGCATTTTATGTCTATCTTCCAAGTCATTGTGTGTTTTTAAGTTGGAGATTGGCAGATGATTAGTACGGGTGTCAGGGGTTATGGAGAGAAGGCAGGATAATGGGGTCGAGAGGGAAAGATAGATCAGCCATGATTGAAAGCCATAGTAGACTCAATGGGCTGAATGGCCCAATTCTGCTGCTATATCTTATGAAATTGTGCACAATTGTGCTACATACCAAATAAGAATCTATATCCATGTGGGCCTGGGCTTGAATCCCCTTGTATTCGTACTTAATGTCTGGGTCCTCGTAGATATCCGACTCTGGAAGCAGAGAGAGCAGGAAGGAGCAGGAACCGTCAGCAAACAATGGTGCCGTTCCGCTTCTGTCAACATTCCAGACACCGGCATCCCCGTCTGGAGAAATCCAAATGCCACCCCTTCCCTCCCTTTCTCCATCCCATACACTTCGATCCCCACGAGTGGCAGCATTGAAACTCCTTTCTAGGAGCCTGAAAACTGTGACCTCCCAGCGACCAACAGGTTCGAGCGCTGCACACCAACTAAACTTCGAACTGTCTTGGAACTTCGGGCTTTTGTTTTGTTTTGCACCAATAGTTTTTTAAAAAAAATTATTTAACTTTTTTTCATTTGTTTGTTATGTAATGTAATATTGAGAACTGTGTTTACAGACCCTTTGTGCTGCTGCAAATAAGAATGGCATTGTTCTGTTTCGGGACACATGACAATTCAACACTCTTAAAAGCCTTGGTTTGGAGGACGGCACGGTGCCGCAGCGGTAGAGTTGCCGTCTTACAGCGCCAGAAACCCGGGTTCGATCCTGACTACAGGTGCAGTCTGTACAGATTTTGCACATTGCCCCCGTTACCTCATGGGTTTTCTCCTGGTGCTCTGGTTTCTGCCCACACTCCAAAGACATGCAGGTTTGTAGGTTAATTGGTTTCGGTAAGTTTCAAAATTGTCCCTAGTGTGTAGGATAGTGCTCAGAAACACAAAATGCTGGAGTAATTCAGCATATCAGGCAGCATCTCTGGAGAGAAGGAATAGGTGACTTTTCGGGTCAAGACCCTTCATCAGACAGAGTACAGTGCTAGTGTACGGGGTGATCGCTGGTCAGTGTGGACTCGATGGGCCGAAGGGTCTATTTCCGCGCTATAGCTCTAAAGTCTTAAATAAAGTCTAAAGTAGGGCCACGCACCTCTGGCTGATGTATCAGACGCAGAGTCTGTCACTTCAAACATCAGCTTGTGGTGAGGGATGAGGAAGAGATTCTGCTTGAAGCCCATCAGGATATCTCCTGTGTCATTGAGGAAGATGGCGTGGGTGAGGGTGTGATCGAGAACTATCTCAGTCAGCAGATACCCCTGGAGATCCCAGACTTTGATCACGGCTTCACCGCTGCAATGTGAATAGAGGATGGGCACAGGGTAGTGACAACCACAGCATCAACAACCACCGCGGTTCATCGCTGGCACCACTGAAGAACGGTGGCGCAGTGCTAGATCTGCTGCCTCAGAGAGACAGCGACCCGGGTTTGATCCCGACCACGCCTGCAGTCTGTACATCCTCCCCGTGACCGCGTGGGGTTTCTCCGGGTGCTCTGGTCTCCTCACATACTCCAAAGACATACAGGTTTTGTATGTTAATTGGCTTCTGTAAACTATCCCTAGTGTGTGGGAAATTGTTAAGGGCCTGTCCCACCAGCATGCAACTCTATGCGATGAACGCGATCAAACCGGCGGCAGGGGCCGCGCGGTGGTCGGGTGATCCCCTGTACAGGGCCGTTCCCACCAGCATGTGCCTGCATGCGGCAAGCGTAACCAAACCGGCAGCAGGGGCCGCACGGAGGTCGGGTGAGTGGCGCAACGCGGCACAAAGTGAGGCGAACTTGGAGCAAAGTCCAAGGTAAGTTCGCCAGGACAGAGAGGGGCACACAGAGAGGGGCACCGAGGCACACACACACACACACACACACAGAGCCACGGAGCCACACACATAGAGGGTCACGGAGGCACTTACAAATAGGTTCACGGAGGCACGATGTCCGGTCGGTGTGTAAATGTCGAGGCGACTGCGAGCCGACAAGCCGTTGCCGTGCGGAATTTTTGGACATAGTCGGTTTTTCGGAGCCCCGCGCGGCGTCGGGACGAACTCGGGACGAACTCCGCACAATTCCGCACGGCTCCGGCGATCGAAGTGGGACCGGCCCCGCGACGCCGGATGGCTCAAGCGACCACGTTAGGTCGCGCTAATCGCGTAGAGTTGCATGCTGGTGGGACAGGCCCTGTAAAGGGGATTGCTGGTCGGCATGGACTCGGTGGGGCCGAAAGGCCTGTTTCCGCGCTGTTCGCTAAACGAAACTAATCAGAATCACTCCAATCATACGTTGGCATACCCTGCCGGCCCTGACGTGTTCTGGCTTTTTCTCGCCTCCAATTTATTTCTCACCACTCCTCACCTCTACTTTCAGTCTGAAGACGGGCTCCAACCCGAAACGCCACATTCTTTTCCTCCAGTGATGCTGCCTGACCTACAGAGTCACTTGAGTCTTTTGTGTCTACCGTTGGGTCAAACCATAAGCAGGACACAAAGTGTCCGGAGGAAGTCAGCGGGTCAGGCTGCATCGGTGAAGGCAATGGACAGGCGACGTTTCGGATCGGGTTCCTTTTTCAGACAGATAGAGTAGGGGGGAGAAATCTGGATAGGAGAGGTGGGGGCGGGATAAAGCCTGGTGAGTGATAGGTGGATACAGGTGAGGGAGGGGTGATTGGCAGATAGCTGGAGTAAGTAAGACCCACCCCTTCCCCCCCGCCGCCCAGACACACCTGCAACTCAGGAAGATGTTCTGCCTTGGGCAGGCATCAGTGAACACGTTGTCCGTTATAGATGGCGTCTGCCTGTCGTCCGAGTCACTCCTCCCGTCCAAGTCTGAAGAGAGAAGGAGGTTTATCACTCAGAGAGGACCAGAGCAAGTGGAGCTCCACGGACAGGGGTGAAGATCAGCTAATACGGACAGTGTTAGTGACTGGCCCCTCCCCGTTCTCCACTCTCTCAATGTCCCCCTCTCTGTCTCCCCCTTTCTGCCTCTTCTCCATCTCCTCCTCTCTCTGCCCCTTTCCATTACCTGCTCTCACTCCCCCCGCTCCACCCCCCCTCCCCAGCCTCCACCCTATTTCTCACCCCCACTGTCAGTCTCCTCCTCACTCTCTCCTCTCCATCTCCCCCCCCTCAATCAGTTACAGTTACAGTTTAATTTAGTGGCACGTGTACCGAGGTACAGTGAACTGCTTTTGTTGCGTGCTATCCAGTCAGCAGAAAGATAATACATGATTACAATCGAGTCATTACAGTGTCTAGATACATGATAAGGGATGTGCAAGGTAAAGCCAGCAAAGTCCGATCAAGGATAGTCCGAAGGTCACTAAAGAGGTAGATAGTAGTTCAGCACTGCTCTATGGTTGAGGTAGGATGATTCAGTTGCCTGATAACAGCTGGGAAGAAACTGCCCCTGAATCTGAAGGTGTACGTCTTCACACTTCTGTACCTCTTGCCTGATGGGAGGGGAGAAGAAGGAGTGGCCAGGGTGTGACTCGTCCTTCATTATATTGCTGGCCTTGCCATGGTAGCGTGAGGTATAAATGGAGTCAATAGAAGGAAGATAGACACAAAAAGCTGGAGTAACTCAGAGGGCAGGCAGCGTCTCTGGAGAGAAGGAATGGGTAACGTTTCGGGTCGAGACCCTTCTACAGACGGAAGGTTGGTTTGTGTGATGATCTGGGCCACATCCATAATTTGCTGCAATTTCTTGCGGTCTTGGATGGAGCTGTTCCCAAACTAAGCTCTGATGCATCCTGATAAAATGCTTTCTACGGTTCATCTGTCGAAGTTGGTGAGAGTTGTAGGGACCGTGCCGACCTTCCGAAGCCTTCTAAGGAAGTGGAGGCGTCGGTGTGTGTTATTGGTCGTTGCTTCAATATGGGTGGTCCAGGAGAAGTTCTTGCTGATTTTGACGCAGAAGAATTTTAAGTTTTCAACTATCTCTCCTTCGGCACCGTCAATCACTGTCTCCTTTGTCTTGCTGACATCGAAAGGTTGTTGTCTCGACAACAGGACACAAAGTTCTCAATCTCCTTCCTCTTCTCCATCTCATCATTATTTGATATCCAGCCCACAATGCTGGTGCCGTATGCTAATTTGAAAATTGGCTTGGATTTGTGCATGATTTTACAGTGCTGGGTGCACAAGGAGTAAAGAAGGGGGCTGAGAACGCATCCTTATGGAGACCGCATGTGGGGGATTATTGTGGCGGATGATTTGTCCCCTATCCTCACTGATTGGGGTCTGTTAGTCAAGGATCCAGTTGCAGAAGTGAGTGCTGACATCAATTCCCATTAGTTTGGTGATAAGCTTGGACAGTATCATGATATAAAATCCCCTGCCGAACTGTACGAGGTAATTCAAGAGTTCTCACAAGTTTTCCCCTGATTCGAACTCGGAGAATGTCCGTAGGAGTTCCTGGATGTCTCGTAGCGGCTCGTACGAGTAAAAAGTAACAATCGTTTCCATTGCGAGTATTGTTTTACTCGTGGACTATTTTTGCAGGGATAAAAAAACGTCACGAGTTTACCGGATTTCCCCGAGTACCTACGTTAGCATTACGAGCCGCTACGAGTCATCCACGAACGCGTACATGATTAGGGAAGTGCAAGGTAAAGCCAGCAAAGCCAGATTACAGTGGGACAGGGGCTTACAGGCAGAGCTGTAAGTGGGTCAAGGCCGCTGGGTAGACTGGGTTTAATATGTTCCATAACTAGCCTCTCAAAACATTCCATGAAGGTGGATGTCAAGGCCACTGGATGGTAGTTGTTTAGGCAAGAGTTCTTGCTTTTCTTCGGCACTGGGATGATGGTGGTCTTCTTGAAGCAGGTGGGTACCTCAGAACGGAGTAGGGAGAGATTAAAGATGTCCGCGAATACTCCCGCTAGCTGGTCCGCGCAGCTACGAAGGAGACGGCCAGGAACTCCATCTGGACCACTTGCTTTTCGTGGGTTCACCCCCTCACCCACTCTCCCCCCACTCTCTCCTCCCCCTCTACCCCCTCTGACTCTTCCCCTCTCTGTGTCACTCCCCCTCTCGCTCTGCCCGTTACCCATCTTCCCCCACTCCCCCCTCCCCCCTCACTCTGTGATACATGCCAAGTCTCTGTTGCACCTTGCTTTAAGAGAGAGACCTCTACAGACACCACTCTTTGGGAATAACAATACACAATAGACAATAGGTCCAGGAGTAGGCCATTCGGCCATTCGAGCCAGCACCGCCATTCAATGCAATCATGGCTGATGATTCCTAATCAGTACCCCATTCCTGCCTTCTCCCCATATCCCCTGACTCCACTATCTTTAAGAGCCCTATCTAGCTCTCTCTTGAAAGTATCCAGAGAACCTGCCTCCGCTGCCCTCTGAGGCAGAGAATTCCACATACTCACCACTCTCTGTGTGAAGAAGCGTTTCCTTGTCTCCGTTCTAAATGTCTTACCCCTTATTCTTAAACTGTGGCTCCTGGTTCTGGACTCCCCCAGCATTGGGAACATGTTTCCTGCCTCTAGCGTTTCCAAACCCTTAATAATCTTATATGTTTCAATAAGATCCCCTCTCTTCCTTCTAAACTCCAGTGTAGACAAGCCCAGCCGCTCCATTCTCTCAGCAAATAACAGTCCCGCCATCCCGGGAATTAACCTTGTAAAGCTACGCTGCACTCCCTCAATAGCACGAATGTCCTTCCTCAAATGAGGGCGCCAAAACTACACACACTACTCCAGGTGTGGTCTCACTAGGGCCCTATACAACTACAGAAGGACCTCTGCTCCTGTACTCAACTCCTCTTGTTATAAAGGCCAACATGCCATTCGCTTTCTTCACTGCCTGCTAAACCTGCATGCTTACTTTCATTGACTGATGAACAATGATCCCCAGATCCCCTTTTCCCAACTTGACCACTGAGTCTCATCTCTGCCTTGAATGGGTTTATGCAGCCACCCTTCCACCTGCACCCTCCTCTCTCCCCTTCCACCCTCTCTCTCCCCCACATGCCTGGGATCTTCCCCTGGTGACCTCAGGCCACACACAGCTCACCTGGCGGTGTGGTGGCAGACGCCGGAAGTAGCCAGGAGCTGGTGGCTCTGAAGTTGGAGAAAATGATTGACCCGGACTCCAGCCCCAGACACAGGTGATTGTCCTGAAACCAAACACATTCACCCATCAATGGTTCAACGTCGTTTTATTGTCTCGCATGCACTACACAGAGGGCGGCACAGTGGCGCAGCGGTAGAGTTGCTGCCTTACAGCGCCAGAGACCCGGGTTCGATCCTGACTATGGGAGCTGTCTGTGTGGAGTTCGTACGTTCTCCCCGTGACAGTGTGGTTTTTCGCCAAGTGCTCCGGTTTCCTCCCACACTCCACAGACGCACTGGCTTGTAGGTTAATTGGCTTCGGTAAGAATTATAAATTGTCCTTCAGGTGTAAGATAATGCTAATGATCGATGGTCGACATGGATTTGGTGGGCTGAAGGCTCCGTTTCCGCACTGTATCTCTAAACTAAGCTAAACTAACAATAAAACTTTTTTTGCATAGATCACATGTGCACAAGTCATCATGTTTTGGAGAATGACCATAAGGAGAACGTGCAGAGTCCGCACAGACAGCACCTGAGGTCAGGATCAAATCTAGTTTAGTTTTGTTTAGTGTCACATGTAGCGAGTACAGTGAAAAGCTTTTGTCGCATGCTAACCAGTCAGCAGAAAGACAATACATGATTACAATCGAGCCATTTACGTGTATAGATACATGAAAAGGGAATAACATTTAGTGCAAGGTAAAGCCAGTAAAGTCCGATCAAGGATAGTCTGAGGGTCACCAAGGAGGTAGATAGTAGTTCAGGACTGCTCTCTGGTTGAGGTAGGATGATTCAGTTGCTTGGTAACAGCTGGGAAGAAATTGTCCCTGAACCTGGAGGTGTGAGTTTTTACACTTCTATACCTTTTGCCTGATGGGAGAGAGGAAAAGAGGGAATGGCCACATTGAGACTGGTCCTTGATTCTGCTGCTGGCCTTGCTGGGGCAGCATGAAGTATAAATGGAGTCAATAGGAGGATGGCTGGTTTGTGTGATGGTCTGGGCTGCGTCCACAATTCGCTGCAAATTTCATGCGGTCCTGGAGGGCACTGTCCCCAAACCCAGCTGTGATGCTTCCTGATAAAATGCCTTTGATGGTGCATCTGTAGAAGTTGGTGAGAGGAGGCTGCAACTCTTGCACTGCGCCACTGTGTGTCCTTGTTGTACGAGGTCCAGGGTCAAGAGTTCACAGCCCTCCCCAACCACCAAGCTAAAGTTAAACGCACCTGAAATGAAAGATATTTGTGGGAACAAGGAAGCCCCCAAACCCCGTTATACTCACTATTATCGAGAGGCTGACCGTGGAGAGTGGAATGATAACATCATGGAGAAGATGCAACTTGGGCAGACTCCAGATCTTGAGACACTTGCCTGCAGTGTCCTGACCCATCGATATCAACTGGCTCTGATCCACGAAAGACTTCATGAAGATTACCTGCAACACATTACTCCCATGTAAGTCAGTGATTGAGTTACAAGATAGACACAGGGTGCTGGAGTAACTCAGCGGGCAGACAGCATCTGTGGAGAACATGAATCGGTGATGTTTCGAGTAGGGACACTTCTTCAGATCCATGGATAGATGACATTTTTATGTCAGAATGTTTCTTCAGACTGAAGAAGGGTCCCAACCCAAAACATTGCCTATCCTGTTCTGCAGAGATACTGCCTGACCCACTGAGTTACTCCAGCACTTTGTGTCTATCTTTGGTATAAACCAAACTGAAGAATTGTCCCAACTCAAAACGTCACCTGTCTACATTCTCCAGAGATGCTGCTTGACCTGCTGAGCTACTCCAGTACTTTGTGTCTATCTTTGGTATAAACCAGCATCTGCAGTTGTTTCTTTTATTATGTCGAGTCACAAGATCAGATAGCACAGAGACAGGCCATTCAGCCCAGGTTCAATAGACAATAGGTGCAGGAGTATGCAATTTGGCCCATTGAGCCAGCACCGCCATTCACCGTGATATGGCTGATCATCCACAATCAGTACCCCATTCCTGCCTTCTCCCCATATTTCTTGACTCCGTTATCTTTAAGAGCTCAATCTAACTCTTGAAAGCATCCAAAGAATCAGCCTCCACTGACTTCTGAGGCAGAGAATTTCACAAATTCACAACTCTCTGGATGAAAGTTTTTCCTCAACTCCGTTCTAAATGGCATACCCCTTAATCTGTGGCCCCTGATTTTGGACTCTCCCAACATCGGGAACGTGTTTCCTGCCTCTAGCGTGTCCAATCCCTTAATAATCTTGTATGTTTCAATAAGATCCCCTCTCATCCTTCTAAATTCCAGTGTACAAGCCCAGCCGCTTCATTCTTTCAACATATGACAGTCCCGCCATCCCAGGAATTAACCTCGTGAACATACGCTGCACTCCCTCAATATCAAGAATGTCCTTCCTCAAATTTGAAGACCAAAACTGCACACAATACTCCAGGTGTGATCTCACTAGGGCCCTGTACAACCGCAGAAGGACCCCTTTGCTCCTATACTTAACTCCTCGTGTTATGAGGGCCAACATGCCATTCGCTTTCTTCACTGCCTGCTGTACCTGCATGCTTACTTTCATTGACTGATGTACAAGGACACCCGGATCTCGTTGTACATCCCCTTTTCATATCACGTCCAAGTTGACCATCTACACGAGAGGAAGGGTATTGTGCGAAAGGGTTATATCAGCCTCTAATGTTGTTTTGCTTAGAGATCCAGCATGGAAACAAGCCCACCGAGTTCACGCTGACTATTGATCACTGGTTCTATGTTATCCCACTTTCTCATCCACTCCCTACGCACCTGAGGGCAATTTACAGAGGGCCAATTAACCTATAAACCCGCACATCTTTGGGGTGTGGGAAGAAACCAGAGCACCCGGAGGAAACCACGTGGTCACAAGGCGAACATATACGATGAGCGTTTGACGGCAATGGCCTGTATTCGCTGGAGTTTAGAAGAATGGGGGGGGGGACCTCATTGAAATTTGCCTACTATTGAACGGACAGGATACAGTGGATTTGGAGAAGATGTTTCAACTAGTGGGAGAGTCTAGAACCAGAGGTCATACTCAGAATAAAAGGACGTACCTTTAGAAAGGAGATGAGGAGGAATATCTTTGGTCAGAAGATGGTAAATCTGTGAAATTGATTGCAACAGAAGGCTGTGGGGACCCGGTCAATGGATATATTTAAGGCAGAGATTGATAGATTCTTGATTAGTCCAGGTGTTAGGGGTTATGGGGAGAAGGCACGAAAATGGGGTTGAGAGGGAAAGATAGATCAGCCATGATTGAATTGTACAGCAGACCTGATGGCCTAATTCTGCTCCTATTACTTATACACTTATGAGAACGTGCAAACTCCACACCGACAGCACCTGAGGTCGAGATCAGATCCTAGTCTCTGGCACTTTGAGGCTTCTTTGGGTGGACAACACATGAAGCAACTTCTGGAGTGAGGTCAATAAGGTGCAGGGTTCGGTAGGGAGCGACTACCTCCGCCGGCGGGTTGCTGGTGACTCACCGGTCCCTGGTGGGCTTGGACGTCGTGGTAAGACACGTTCATCACCTCGGTATCCACGAAGAATATCCGTCCATCCTGTCAGAGGGAGAGAGATTCCATGACTGGAAAAAGTGGTGGATACCGCCCAAACCTTCCCGGGCACTGTACTCCCCATCGTCAAAAGGATCTACAGGAGGCACTGCCTCAAAATGGGAGCCAGCATCATCACAGACCTACATCACCTTGGCCATGCTCTCATCTCACCCCTTCCATCAGGAAAAAGGTACCGGAGCCTGAAAACTGTAACGTCCAGGTTCAGGAGCAGTTTCTTCCCGACAGCCATCAGGCTACTAAACACTACAACCTCCGAATAAGCTCTGAACTACGCAGACTAGGCACATTGGTTATCATTGTAGACTTGTTCACAATGGTTCTCACCCCCACCTTTAGACTGTAGCGATACAGCGTGAAAACAGGCCCTTCGGCCCACCAAGTCTGCGCCGACCAGCGATCACCCCGTACACTAACACTATTATACACCCTAGGGACAATTTACAATTTTCACTCAAGCCAATTAACCTACAAACCTGTACGTCTTTGAAGTGTGGGAGGAAACCGGTGCACCCGGAGAAAACCCACGTGGTCACAGGGAGAACGTGCAAACTCTGTACAGACAGCACCTGTGGTCAGCAACTCTACTGCTGTGCAACTGTGCTGTCCACCTTGTCAAGGGGCATTAAATGCTGGTCCTGCCCACGACCCTGGACCTCGAGGGACTGCGACAGATGGTTTCCCTTCATCTCCCCCCCCGTCCCCTCTCCGCCCCGTCCCCTCTCCCCACCTCACCTCCCCCTGTCCCCTCTCTGCCCCCCTCTCCCCACCTCACCTCCATGTCCGCTCTCCACCTCACCGTCCCCTCTCCCCACCTCACCTCACCGCCCCCTCTCCCCACCTCACCTCCCCCGTCCCCTCTCCCCCCTAGTCTCCTCTCCTCTCCCCGTCCCCTCACCTCCCCCGCCCCCTCTCCCCCCCAGTCTCCTCTCCCCTCCCCGTCCCCTCACCTCCAGGCCCAAGAGCAGAAAGTCCTCCGAGTCGGCGCATGCGGTCCCCTCAGCGGTCGGGTAGTGGATGCGTGAGGAGAGGCTGGCGATACAGCGGCACGCACAGTCCGGAACCTTCCACAGGCTCTCGTCAAACGGAGACAGGCGCGTGTCTTTGGCAAGCGATCTAGTCGGCTCAGGGCACAGAGGGCAGAGCTGGTCACGGGGACATCCTGCACTTTCCCCCTCCCTCCCTCCAATAATGCGCCCCCTCTCCCACGTTCATAAGCCATTGGACCATTCGGCCCATCAAGTCTACTCCGCCATTCAATCAAGGCTGATCTAATTTTCCCTCTCAACCCCATTCTCCCGCCTTCTCCCCATAAACCCCTGATACTTTACTGATCAAGAATCTGTCAATCTGCACTGTAAAAATATCCATTGACTTGGCCTCCACAGCCATCTGTGATTCTGAAGGACCCATATATTTACAGTGAAATGGTGAAGAATTCTCACGAGAACACATCAACCTCCACGTAACATTCCCACAGTAATCAGACAGCGTTGTCTCTTAGGAACACAACTGTTACTTTAACCACCAAAATTGTAAAAACAATGGCCCTTATTGATACTTGCACAAGGATCAGATAATGTAACATATAGTCTATGATTTAGCTTTCAGCTGCAAAAATGAACTTACAATCATTACTTTCAGACTTGAATATCCTGAGGGAAAAATGACTGCTATTGTTTAGTGTAGTTTTAGTTTGATTTATTATTGTCACGTGGACCGGGGTACAATGAAGAGCTTTTGTTTGCGTGCTATCCAGTCCAAGAACAGACTACACATGAATACGATCAAGCTGTCCACAGTGCATGGATAAAGGATAAAGAAAACTACATTTAGTGCAAAGGTGTAACATTGAAGTCTGATAAAGTCCAATTAAGTCATAGAGTCACACTGCGTGGAAACAGGGCTTTTGGCTGAACTTGCCCAAACTGACCAACGTGCCCCATCTACACTGCATTTGGTCCATCTTCCCTCTGAGGAAAACCTATCCATGTACTTGTCAAAATGCTTCTTAAAGATTGTGATACTACCTGCCTCAACTACCTCCACCAGCAGCACATTCCATACACCCACCACCCTGTGCATCAAAAAGTTACCCCTCAGGCTCCTGTTAAATCTTTCCCCCTGCACTTTAAACCTACATCCTCTGGTTCTCGATTCCCGTACTCTGGGCCAGTGTGCCTGATCTAGTCCGCTCATGATCTTGTATTCCTTTATAAGATCATCCCTTATTCTCCTGCGGTTCAAGGAATAAAGTCTTTATTAAGCTGGTTCAAAGTCTTAAACGCTCTGGTCCTGAACCCCTTATCCCCATCAACACAATTGTTTTAATAACGTGATTTTCTACAATGTGGGAGGGTTCTTTGCTGCTGCGTTATAGCGAAACTCCCCTTCCCACATGGACTTTTCTGTCCTGGGCCTCCTCCACTGTGAGTGACCCCACACGCACATTGGAGGAACAGCACCTTACAATTCGCTTGAGCAGCTAACACCCCAGCGGTATGAACATTGATTTATCTAATTTCAAGTAACCCCTGCATTCCCTCCCCTCCCCTCCCTCCCCCACCCTAGTCGCCCTAGTAGTTCCCAAAGATCCTATAGCAAGCAAGATAGACCACTCGACGAAAAATACGTAGTACGGTCATGGGCAGATTCATGGGTAATTTTCGGCCCCATTTCCGTAACCGGCTTCCGTCTCCGCATCAAAGATCCCATAGCGGACCAAAGATACCAGTGCGGAGACGGAAGCCGGTTACGGAAACATCCTCGTAAAAATAAAAGTTCTTTGGTAACAAATCTTCTCCTCATTTTCAGAATTATAATTTATTAACACAAACTGTTCCCCCGCAACGTTGATTACACTGCGAGTCGGGTCGGGTTACTGAAATGGATGAAAAAAAGGCCCACATTCCGCTCGGTTGTGTGCTACACATCAGTCCATTGCATTTAGCAGGAGTGGTCTATCTTGCTCCGCTATAGGATCTTTGGTAGTTCCACGGTTGGCATCCTTGTATCCCAATGTTATCTCAACCAACAATGGAGCATTATGGGCTCCACCCTTCCTTGGTCATCTGTTGCTGGCCCTGATTTCTTCTGGCCTTTTCTTACGTCGACTCCCCCTCCTCTCTACTTTATGTCTGAAGAAGGGTCCTGACCCATAACATCAACCATCCTTTTTCTCCAGAGTTGCTGCCTGACCCACTGAGTTACTCTCGCACTTTGTGTCTATCTGTATCCGGTTCAGCAAGTAACTGACTTGGAATGGGGAGGGTTGCAGGGGTGGGGGTGGTTTGAGGTGAGGTACTTGTGGTGAGCAAGTATTGCTGAGAGGAGGTGGAGGATGGGTGGGGAGTCATGTAAGGAGGCGATGGGAGGGGCGGAGTGGAGCTAGGGTGAGCTGGGTAGATGGGACACAGCCACAGACCACCGCCTCTGCCCACAATCTCCCTCCTGCCTGGCCCCTGGACTCGTGGGGAGCTACTCACATCCGGCTCGGCGGTTTGCCACCATTGGGGGTGTAGGCATGTCTGACTATTTCCGGAATGTTCCACACAGCGAGTCTGCAGGCTGGGTTGGTTCTGCAGAGAAAGAGTTTGTGATGTGTTGCAAATGGAAATATATCGGGCAGTTATATCTACAGCCACCGCACAAATACACACTGACCCACCACACATATATACACTGACCCACCACACATATATACACACTGACCCACAGCACATGTACACTGACCCAGACACACATGTACACACGGACCCACCGCACATACACACAGGGACCCATACACATATATACACACTGACCCAGACACATACACACGTTCGCAGGGACACACACAGACCCACACATACAGATTCACACACACCAACATACACAGATACACACATAGACACACCAACACACAAAGATACACACAGATCATGAGATAGACCACAGAGATAGCTGAATGGATAGCAAATTGGCTTCATGGAAGGGTGATGGTGGAAGGTTGCTTCTCGGACTGGAGGGCTGTGACTAGTGGTGTGCCTCAGGGTTCGGTGCTGGGCCCGTTACTGTTTGTCATCTACATCAATGATTTAGATGAGAACATACAGGGCAAGATTAGCAAGTTTGCTGATGATACAAAAGTTAGTGGTTTTTCAGATAGTGAAGATGGTTGTGAAAGATTGCAGCAGGATCTGGATGGTTTGGCCAGGTGGGTGGAGGAATGGTTGATGGAATTTAATACAGAAAGGTGTGAGGTGTTGCATTTTGGCATGTTGAACAAGGGCAGGACTTACACAGTAAATGGTAGGCCTCTGGGTAGTGTTGTAGAGCAGAGGGATCTAGGAGCACAGGTGCATGGTTCCTTGATGGTCAAGTCGCAGGTAGATAAGGTGGTCAAAAAGGCTTTTGGCACTTTGGCCTTCATTAGTCAGAGTATTGACCTTAGAAGTTGGGAGCTCATGTTGCAGTTGTGTAAGACTTTGGTGAGACCGCATTCAGAATATTGTGTTCAATTCTGGGCACCATGTTATAGGAAAGATATTGTCAAGCTTGAAAGGATTCTGAGAAGATTTACGAGGATGTTGCCAGCACCAGAGGGTGTGAGCTATAGGGAGAGGTTGATTAGACTGGGTCTCTATTCCATGGAGCGCAGGAGGACTAGGGCTGATCTTATGGAGGCATACAAAATCATGAGAGGAATAGATTGGGTAGATGCACAGAATCAAGCGCAGGCAGGTAGGATTAGTGTAGCTGGACATGTTGGCCGGTGTGGGCATATTGGGCCGAAGGGCCTGTTTCCACCCTATATCAAGATACACACATAGGCACACAGACCCGTACATACATACACACCAAACATGGACATGTACACGTCTCACACAAATAGACACATGGACACAAGCCTACCACACACATTGACGCACAAACACACACCGGTGTTCGCACATGCATGCACATATACATTCAGGGCAAGGATCAGGCAGATGAAAGTGATAATGAGCCCAGGGCCAAGATCACTGTCACCCAGCCCCTGCACGGTCACTCACTTGATGGTGTAGATCCAGACCTCCACAGGCTCCACCAAATAGAAGACCAGGTTCCTGGTCCTGTTGTAGGTGTACTGCATCAGGGTCCTTATCGGCAGTGGGAGTACCACGGACAGGTTCACCCCTTGAGTCTGGGACATGATGTGTAGACTAGAGTAGGGATCAGAAACACAGCAGCATCTCAAACCCGGCCCTCAGGAGCTTGAAAACTAGCGACTGCTCTGGGCAAATATGGGTATATGTGGGTATATATTGGTAGTTATGGAGATATATTTTCATATACCGGTATATATGGGAATACAATGATATATCGGTATATATATTGGCATATATATGGCCAAATATCTGGATATATTGGTATATATAACCATAATGTGGAGTACTGTGTAACTGGAAATAAGCTGGAGTAACTCAGCGGGTCAGGCAACATCTTTGGAGAAAAGGAATAGGTGGCATTTCAGGTCACCTTCTTCAGACTGCACTGGTAACATGACTGGGATGGAGGACGGAGGCAAGGACGGAGAGGGGAGTGGAGTGTAAGATGAAGTTCATTAAAAATTATAGAAATACATGTGCATACTGCTGGGTTGCAAGCAACCCCAGCCAAATATGAGGCGACAGAATTTGTGTGTAGCCTCACTCTGACAGTGGAGGAGGCCCAGGACAGAGAAGCCAGTGTGGGAATGAGAAGGGGAGTTGAAGTGGGAGATCGTGTAGGCAGTCGCCTGGGCAGAGTATCCGGCCCCAACCCCGGCAAGAAAGCTCCCACTCATACTTGTTCTCTTGCTGTAAGACGGTGACTCGAGTGGTCTTCCCTTTGGCGGAGGCTAAGCCGATCTGGGTGACGGGGCTGCTGGTGTGGTTCCAGAAGTGGGTGAAGTGGTTGATGGCATAGGTGTGGCAATGCCGGTGGGAGCAGCAGTACAGCCAGGAGCTCTCCGTCAGTCCGATCCACTCAATGCCCTCCCCCATCACCGGCAGGCTGGGGAAGAGAGGTAGAGTCAGCATGACTGAGGGTAAACCCCACACTCACCGAACACACACACACGACCCGACACACTGCACACTCATAACGCCAGCACGATGGGGCAGAGGCCGAATCAGCACGGCCAATGGACTGCTCACACTGTCCTCGCACACCCACCCCCACACCGCGCACACCCACCCCCACACCGCGCACACCCACCCCCCCCACACACTGTCCTCGCACACCCACCCCACACCGCGCACACCCACCCCCCCTCACAGCTCACACCCACCCCCATACACAGTGCACACCCACCCCCCCACACACCATGCACACCTACCCCCCCCACACACTGTCCTCGCACACCCACCCCACACCGCGCACACCCACCCCCCACTCACAGCTCACACCCACCCCCACACTCACCGTGAACACCCACCCCCACACACAGTGCACCCCCCCCACCCCACACACTGTACGCGCACACCCACTCCCATACTCACCGTGAACACTCACAACACACTGCACACTCAGTGGTGGCTTCATAGGTTACTTACTCCGTATATACTAGGGGCAACCTACAACCCGCATGTGTTTGGGATGTGGGAGAAAACCAGAGAATCTGGAGGAAATCTACGCGGTCACACGGAGAACGTGCAAACTCCACAGAGACAGAACCGGAGGTCAGGATCAAACACGGGTCTCTGACGCCGTGACCGAGCAGGTTTCTACCCACCGGGATTCCTGCGCCCCCAGATCGTTGCGGCCCCTCTCTGACGAGTCTACCCTCTGCACTTCCGTGCGGCCCTGCCACGTAGATGGTGTTTGACAGTGAGCCTGGGAGGGTTTACCTGAAGAGCTGGCTCAATGTGTCCAGGGACCAGAACCTGATGGAGCCGTCCTTGGAGCTGGAGATAAAGACGGCGCTGGTATCAGGGTGAAGCAACAGGCTCGTCACGACCTTGGAGTGACCTGTGAACTTGTGAAGAAGGCTCCCTTTCCTCGACCACTTGTTAACTGAAGAAGGGGAACATGGAGCCATTACACAGTTCCTCGGCCCACCCTGTCCATACTGACCAAGATGCCCCATCTAAACTAGTCCCATTTGCCTGCATTTGGCCCATATCCCTCTAAAGCTTTCCTATCCATGTAACTGTGCAATTGTCTTAGTCATAGCATCTTAGTCATAGTCATACAGCACGGAAACAGGCCCTTCAGCCCAACTGTATAGAAAGGAACTGCAGATGCTGATAGAATTAAACATGGTCCATTCAATCAAAATTCCACTGAAGTAGTTTGCCATTTCTAACAATATTAAAAATGGTGAATTAATTCAGGATTTGTCCGATCTGGTCTTAACTCAAAACGTCACCCATCCTAATTTTCCAGAGATTCTGCCTGACCTGCTGAGTTACTCCAGCGCTTTGAGCCTACCTTAAGCTCACCTCATCCATGCCGACCAAGATGTTCCATCTCTGCTAGTCTAACCTGCCCATGTTTGACCCATATCCCTTAAACCTTTCCTATCCATGTACCTGCCCAAAAGTCCTTTAAATTATGTTGTTGTACCTGCATCAACTACCTCCTCTGGCAGCTCATTGTATAATATAGACAAAGAATATAGTACAGTACAACCTTCGGCCCACAACGACCAACGTCAAACATGATGCCATGCTCAAATAATCTAATTTGCCTGAACGTAATCCATATCTCTCTATTCCCGGCATATCCATGTGCTTACCCAAAACCCTCTTATATACACCAGCATTGTATCTGCTCCACCACCACCCCTGGCACCATATTCCAGGCACCCACCAATCTCTGTATAAAAAAAAACATCTCACCCCCTCTCCCTCTCTCCCCTCCCCTCCTCCCTCTCCCCCTCCGTGTTCCTACCTTCAACTACAAGACAAGGGTCAGGGATGCTGTCCTATTAGACCTTGTGCTCGGTCCACCAAGGCCTTCTAGATCTCCTGGTCACTAACCATTTAAACTCGCGCTCTAAGCACCCCAAACGCGCTCTTTGGGACAGATGACAATAAAGCACTCTTGACGACTCTACCCTTCTACCCCTCTCGCTCTTTCTTTCTCCTCGACTCCCCCACCTGATGCACACACATCTCTCCCACCACCTTCCACACTCTCCCCTACCAGTGTCCCCTCTGCTTTCCCCCTCCTCCGTACACTCCCATACCCGAGTCTCCCAAATTCCTTTCGCCCCCCCCCTCCCTCCCCCCGGTCGGCCCACACGCCCCCCTCAGGCTGGCAGCTCGCGGGTGGGCTTACTGTGGCAGTCTCCGGAGCAGGTGAGCACCACCTTGTGGTGGGGCGAGTAGATGCAGGCCGAGGGTGACGACCTGTGGGGCTGGGGGATCTTCAGCAGCAGATTCCCCTCCGTGTCGTAGCAGAACAGGGCCTGGAGCGAGCAGCAGAAGACCCGCTGGCTGCCCACGTCCAGGGACACCTTCTTCACCCACGTCCCTCCCATGTCAGGGTAGTCCGCCCTGCAGCACGGAGAGAGAGAGAGAGACAGAGAGAAAGAGGGAGAGATGGAGAGAGGGAGAGAGGAAGGGCGAGAGAGGGGGAGCAAGAGAGGAAACGCAAGAGAGTGTTCACGGGAGAGAGAGGCAAGAGAGAGAGGGCGAGAGAAAGGGTGTGCAGGAGATGGGGAGAGGTGGAGGGAGCACGAAAAATAGAGCGTGAAACAGATAGAGCACGAGACGGGGAGAGAGCGAGAGAGGTTGCACGAGAGGGCCACACACAACGCATAAACTGACACATACTTGCATATATATACGCATGCACGCAATGGCGCATGCACACAAGACATACACATGCATGCACATAAACGCGCGTACAGACAGACAGAGACACACTAACACACCCCGATATAGGACCCCATTTTAAATGTGAATAATGCCTTCACAAGCTTCACAGCAGCGATTGTCAGACAGGAGAATCTCAAACCAAGCCCGCGATCCCTTTGCCAGGGATCGACCTCGGAGATCCAAGCATGGGTGCTTGCGGACTTAACATCATGGAGCGCGCGGCCGCTGGACAGAGACTGACTTCAGAACCAAGCCGCAGGAGCTTCGACCACTACGACGCGGTTGTTTCGACCGCCCCGATGTGGGAGTTTCGATCGCCCCGACGGACTGTTCAACTGCTCCGACCGCGGGTGAATAAAGAGGGAGAAGATTGGACTTTTTGCCTTCCATCACATGTGAAGAATGGGGGAAATTCGCTGTGGTGGATGTTTATGTTAACTTTTATATAGTTGTGTGTCTTGTTGGGTTTTTATTTCGTTTGGCTGTATGGTAAATCGCATAGCACGGTACCTTATGGCACATATGACAATAAAGGACCTTTGAAGGTCATGAGAGTAATAGATCGGGTAGACTCAGAGAGTCACTTGCCCAGAGTATAGGGAAGTGAGAAACAGAGGACATAGGTTTAAACTGAGGGTGGAAAGATTTAATAGGAATCTGAGGGGTAACTTTTTCACTCAGAGGGTGGTGGGTTTATGGAACGACCTGCCGGAGGAGGTGGTGAGGCAGTAATATCACAACGTTTTGTGAAATATTTAGACAGGTACATGGATAGGACAGGTTTAGAAGCATATGGGCCAAACACAGGCAGGTGGGACTAGTGCAGATGGGACATGTTGACTGGTGTGGGCAAGCTGGGCCAAAGGGCCTGTTTCCACACTGTAACGACTCTGTGACATCTACTCCCTCATCACCATACCTCAAGAAAAGTTCGTAGTTGGACATGGCCACGATCTTGTTTGTGCTCTTTGGGTTGACCTTATACTTCCAGAACTGAAAAGGAAGAGATGGTCATTTAATGGGAACATTTTCAGCCTTCAAAGGTCAACACAATGTATTCTCACCCTCCCCTACCATCACTCTGTCTCTCCACCCCTCCCCTCCCCCCCCCCCCCCCCCCCCCCCCCCCGCTCTTCCCATCCCCACCTCCCAGTAGCCCTCTTGGCCTTCCCTTCCTAACCGGGCCAGTCCCATTTGCCTACATTTGGCCCATATGCTTCTAAACCACATACCCCTCTAATGCGCTGCCAGGGAGAGTGGTGAAGCCAGATACGATATAGTGATGTTGAAGTTGCTTATGGATAGGAATAAATATGCTGGGAATGGAGGGGTATCACTTGAAATTGGAGAATTGAATATTCAAAGCGTTGGGTTGTAAACTACCCAAGCAGTATATGAGGCCAGTCTGTGGCCTCACTCTGACAAGGGAGGAGGCCAGGACAGAAGGGCACGGTGTGGGAATGGGAAGTTGATGAGACAAATGTGTGCGCACTGGAGGAGAACCAGGGGGGGGGAGGGGGTTCATTTGAAACTGGATTTTTATACCATCGGGTTGTGAGGTACCCAAGTGGAATATGTGGTGCTGTTCCTCCAAGATCGAAGATATTTACCTTGACTCCACCGATGCCGCCAGTAATAAGCTCATCGGTCTTCGGGTTAAATACGATAGACTTCACCACTTTCATGTCAGAGTTGAGAACTGTAAAGGTCTCATAGAAATCCTTGTTGTAGACCTGCAGAGAGAGTTCAGCCAGAAATCATCGCTGGAGCCTCTTCCTCGAGGGATTCCACCGCTAACTCCCGCTTTGGGGTAACAGTCTGCGAGTGGGTAATGCCTAAAGATTTCAAGTGACACCACCTCCCACATCCAACCACCTCACACCTGGGTAAACACCCGTAGAACATGGAACAGTACAGCACAGGATCAGGCCCTTCGGCCCACAATGCCCGTGCTGAACATGATGCCAAGTTCAACTAATCTTGTTTGCCTGCACGTGATCCATATCCCTCCATTCCCTGCATATCCATGTGCCTATCTGAAAAAGCCTTAAAAGCCATCAATGTATCTGCCTCCACCACCACCCTGCGCAGCATGTTCCAGCCACCCACCACCCTCTGTGCAATGGATAGGTGACATTTTGGGTGGGGACACTGAAGAAATGTCACCTCCATGTTCTCCAGAGATGTTGCCTGACCAGCTGAGTTACTTCCAGCACTTTGCGTCTTTTTCCTCCTGTCTCGGCACCATGTTGGGCACGGCCATTTGTGGCCGAAGGGCTTGTTCCTGTGCTGTACTCTTCTATGTTCTGTGTTCCCCACATCCAAGGGAAGGTTTCTCATCCAAGTCCAAAGTACCATGCCCGCAGATCTCCACCTGCCCTGCTCCCAGGAATTCAAACAAGTGCTGTCCGAACCTGCACCATCCCATTTGTCAATCACCCCTGTTGATTCCCCCTCCGGGAATATCCGAGTTTCTGGAATGTTCTTGGTCCCCTCTTGCAAGGGGCAGCACAGTGGCGCAACGGTAGAGCTGCTGCCTTACAGCGTCAGAGAAATTGGTTTCATCCTGACTACAGGTGCTGTCTGTGTGGAGTTTGCATGTTCTCCCTCTGATAGTGTGGGTTTTCTCCAGGTACTCCGGTTTCCTCCCACACACCAAAGACACACAGCTTTGTAGGTTAATTAGATTTTGTAAATTGTTTCTAGTGAGAAGGATAGTGCTAGTGTACGGGGTTGATCTCTGGTCGGCATGGACTCGTTGGGCCGAAGGGCCTGTTTCCATGCTGTATCTCTGAAGTCTAAAGTAAAGTAAATGTGTCTGCAGCCTCGCACCCTCCCAATCTCTGAAAACCTCCTTCACCTTTTCAACCCCCGAGTCTCTGCCCTCTTCCATTCCCGGTCTCACCCCACCATCACCAGTTTGGCATTCCCTGGCTCTGCAATTCCATTGTACCTTCAGGGAGCAATCCTTTCCCAGGCCAAAATAGACATTGAACTTGCTGCAGTGGATAATTTGTTTCAGAACGCCGTACATTTGCTTGGGAAACTCCAGTTCCCTTTTGCCTGGAGATAAGAAAGACTAAGATTAATCACACAAACATCTCCCTTCACAAAAGTTACTCTCGTTCCGGTCAACACACACATTCTAACCCACACCAACCACAAGCCCCGTCACACTCTCCAAATGAAAGTATTCCAATATATTTCACCTCAGGATGCCTGAGTGTTTAAAGCAGTTCTGGTGGCCCAGCTGCGGGAAGGATGTCATTAAGCTGGAAAGGGGGTCGAAGAGATTCACCAGGATATTACCTGTGTTTCCGCTACTATTGTCTATTTATTTGTTCGTGTCTTTTTTATACATATTGAACTTGTTTTTGCAGTTTAGTCTGGGGTTTACCGAGTACAATGTGGAGTGCTGCTGCAAGTAAGAATTTCATTGTTCCATTTTGGGATATATGACAATAAAAGACTATGTTAAGGTACCGGGAGAGGTTGGATAGGCGGAGGCTATTTGCAGCTTCAGAGGCCAAGGGGTGACCTTATTGAGGAGTACATGAAGGGCACGGATAAAGTGGCTGCTCACAGTCTTTTCCCCCTGGGGTAGAGGATTCTACAGCTAGAGGGCACAGGCTTAAGGTGAGAAGCGAGAGATTTAAGAGGGACATCAAGGGCAACTTTTTAACTCAGAGCTGTCAGGGGAAGCTATAGAAGGGGATACAATACAGCTTTTAAAAGACATTTGAACAGATATACGAACTGAAATGGTTTAAAGGGTTATAGGCCAAATGCAGACAAATGAGAGAAAGCCGATATGCATCCTGCCAGCATGGACAAGGTGAGCCTGGTTTTCATGGTGTATAGCTCTTTGACTATTTAGAGGCAGCAATTAATGTCCACACCGCAAGCTCACAAAAGGCTCGTCGGTCAGTGGGACCGGTAAACTCGACCGAACACTTGTCGGACGGCACAACTGGGAGGGAGCTGGAGACGTCTTGGAGTGGGCCAGCAGAGGGGTGAACCGGGGAAATACCTCCAGGCAGCACCTTCAAGGTCGGCTGCAGGAGGCTCCCTGGGTACACAAAGATGGCCAGGTGAGGAGAGGAGAGGGATGTCAGTTTGTGGGAACTGCTCTAGAGCATCGAGCTCATTCAATTTTAGGTTTCCTTGTTCAGAAGCTTAAAGAACTCGGCATATCATACAGTGCACTCTGAAAGTATTCAGACCCCTTCACTTTTTCTACATTTTGTTACGTTACAGCCTTATTCTAGAATGGATCAAATTATTATTTTTTTTTATCATCAATCTACACACGATACCCCATAATAAAAAAAGCAAAAACAGGTGTTTAGGAACGTTTGCAAAGTAATTACAAATAAATAACTGAAATATCACATTTACATAAGTATTAAGACCCTTTACTCAGGACTTTGTTGAGGCACCTTTGGCAGCTATTGTAGACTCTAGTTTACTTGGGTATGTCGCTACAAGCTTGGCACACCTGTATTTGGAAAATTTCTCCCATTCTTCTCTGCAGATCCTCTCAAGCTCTGCCAGGTTGGATATTTTTGCTTTTTTATTATGGGGTACTGCGTGTAGATTGATGATTTAAAAAAAAAAGAATTTAATCCATTTTAGAATAAGGCTGGAACGTAACAAAATGTGGGAAAAGTGAAGGGGTCTGAATACTTTCTGAATGCACTCTATACATGTGTAGGGCAGAGAGCAAGCTGGCTGGTTGCATCATGGCCTGGTTTGGTTACTCGAACGCCCAGGAATGAAAAAAACTGGAGAGTGGTGGACATTGCTCGGTCCTTCACAGGTAATGACCCCCCCCCACCATCGAAGGGATCTATAGGATCTACAGATCCACACCACCCTCTCATCTCAGTGGTGGAGTCAATGGTGGGGAGTCTGGCCTGTGTGATGGACTGGGCTGGATCCACAGCTCTCCGTGATTTCCTGCGGTCTTGGGCGGACCTGTTCCCAAACCAAACTGTGATGCATCCCGATTGTACGCTTTCTTCGATGTACCTGTCCAAGTTCTCCAGAGATGCCCCTGACCCCCATGAATCACTCCAGCATCCTATGTCCTGTTTTGTTTGAACTCACCTCCACCAACTGCGTTCAGGCGCCAGCTCACACAGCCCATGCTGTCCAGCACAATCAGCCGGCGTGCCCTGGCATTGTAGGTAACTGCAAGGGGAAGAATAGACCAATAGGGCACTCCTGGGGTCAGACGCAGAGTGAAGCCCCATCTACACCATCCCATCTACACACTCCCCGAGTCAGACACAGAGTGAAGCTCCCTCTACACCGTCCCATCACACACTCACAGGGTGAGACGCAGAGTGAAGCTCCCTCAGATCCCTCTACTCTGAATGAAGCCTTTAATTGCTCTTTATCGTACGATCTCCTTGGCCGCTGTCCTGGACTGAATCTTTTATTTCAGAATCGCAAATGAACCTCACCTTCCATAGCTTCCATCCGGTTTCTGGGAAAGGCAAATTTTGTCATCAGAATTGGGTGAAAATTCAAGACATAGGAGTTGCCCAGAACTCCTAAAATCGATGATGGGCCGGTCAGCTCGCCGTCGCTGAACGTCCTTGGCTGAATTTCCACACCCTCATCTTCAGCCTGCGACCTGGGTTAAGAGGAAAGAAAGGACAAGAGATGAATAGAATTAATTTTTTTATTGAGCGATATAGTCATACTGCACAGAAACAGGCCCTTTGGCCCAACCCGTACATGTTAACCAAGTTGCCCATCTGCACGAGTCTGACCTGCGTGCAGTTCCCCATATCCCCCTAAACCTTTCCTATCCCCTTATCCTGTATCTGTACACTGTGGGTGGCTCCAATGTAATCATCTACATTCTTGCCGCTTGCTGGTTAGCATTTGACGAAAGCTTTTCACTGTACATCGGGACTGTATAACTCAACTATCCTTGTACCTGCCCAAACGTCTGTTAACTGTTAACAGAATACAGTTCTCAACATTGTAGTGCATCAGTTCCATGTACCTGCTTCGCTCTGGGTAAAAAAAGATTCCCTTCAGCCTCCTGCACTCCAAGGAATAAAGTCTGCACTTTATGAGGAAAAACTCAACTTGATGATGCAAGTGTCTGCATGACTGGGTGGTGGGTGTATGGGACGAGCTGCCAGAGGAGGTAGTTGAGGCAGGTACAATAACAACATTTGAAAGGCATTTGGACAAGTACATGTTTTTGATGGCAATCTGTTCGATGACATTGAGCTTGGCGGTGGTAAGGCCTTCAACATTGAGCTGCTAACCCTTGACAGTTGGCGGCATTTAACGGTGCCGCCTGGCCTGGGGAGGCATGGCTTTTAGTGGTCTGCAGACGCGGTAAAGACATTGGTTTCGCTTTGTGGGCTTATGAGCCTGTAAGCTACTCGTGGAGGAGGCCGCGTAGAGGCTGTCTTTGTCTAGATGAAGAGGGAGGTGGGGCCTCGTGGACAGCGAGAGCCTCCTGCGAGTGTGGGGACCCAACACAGACAGTGGAGCACATAGTCACCAGTTGCCCCCAACACCGGTCACCGAATGGTGAACGAGGTCTGATTGACCTGGACGATGACACGTTGGCCTGGCTCGCCTCTATGGAGCTGCAGGTCCACAAGGAAAAAAGACAAAAGAAGAAGGACAAGTACATGGGTAGGAAAGGTTTGGAGGAATATGGGACAAACGTGGGCAGGTTAGACTAGCTTTGCTGGACCACCTTGGTCGGCATGGGCAAGTTGGGCCAAACGTTCCGTGCTATGTGACGCTATGGCTCTGAGCATCAAACTATAACAGCCGCCTGATCGTTTTTTTTCCTAACAAGAATATTTTATTTCACTTTAATTCATAATCACAGTACGTACTGGAAGGATCAATACTGTCAAATGTTTGCAAACATCAATCGATCAATTATCATCCGTACGCACAATGCACTGGACCCCCCCCCACGGCGACTAGCGTGCGGAGAAGGCCTCCAGAGTCCCCGTGGGAGCCGCGTGTTCCCTCTCCAGACTTGGGCCTGGTAGAGGGCCAGGCAATCGACTCGCCCCCTGACCTGTTGAGAGTCTCTCCCTTTAATCTTGATTTCACCGGGAAGTTCTATATTCCACCATTTCCCCAATGGATACGGAGATTCACAGTGGCTGACCGTTCCACGAGACAGCACCCACAACGACGCCCCTCCTCTCCCGCACCTAGTCCAGAGGCCCAGCACCCTCGGGTGCCCAGACTCAGCCACTCACCCAAATCTTTCCGCCGGCATGTTTGAAAGGTCGGACTGTTCGTAGCAGTTGTGATCAAGGGTTTACTCAACCCCTGCACCGTGCTCTGCAGCTGTTGCTCTTCAAGGCGACCGGTCACACCCTTTGCCAGATGTGTCCAGCTGTTCCTGAGGTCCTGCTTCAGTGATAGGTACAGGATAAGAGCATCAGATCCCACCAAACCCTGCCCCTTCCTTTCACTTCCAGGGTGGTTATAAGTTCACAAGTTGTAAGAGCACAATTAGACCATTCAGCCCATCAAGTCTATTCCACCATTCAACCATGGCTGATCTATCTTTCCATCTCAACCCCAATCCCCTGCCTTCTCCCCATACCCCCTGACACCCTTACTAATCACATAATCCTCTCCACCAAAGTGACAACATTTAGCCCTTGGAGAGTTTTGGTTCTGAGCATGAAACGCAAAACAAGTTCCACTGTAATTTTATTGAATCAATTATCCCGTTAAATATCAAATTGGTTCTGGGACCGCAGGGGCTTGTACACAACCCCAACACCTCATAGTCATAGCACCATAGAGCTTCGCAGCACAAAAACTGGCTCTTTGTCCCATCTTCGTCCATGCCAACCAAGCTGGCTTACTGGAATGTCATGACCTTGGGTGCTGTCTGTGTGTGGAGTTTGCATGTTCTCCCTGGGACTGCGTGGGTTTCCTCTGGGTGTTCCGGTTTCCTCCAACACCCCAAATACATGTTTGTGCGGATTTGAAGGTTAATTGGCCCTTTGTGAATTGCCCCTATTGTGAGGGCAGGAGATGAGAAAGTGGGATAAAGTAGAACTGGTGTGAACGGGTGATCGATGGTCGGTGTTGACTCTGTGGGCCGAAGGGCTTGCTTCCATGCTGCATCTCAAAATTAAACTAAAAGGGTCTAAAGAAGGGTCTCGACCGGAAACGTCGCCTATCTCCTTCGCTCCTTAGATGCTGTTGCACCCGCTGAGTTTCTCCAGCTTTTTGTGTACCCTAAAACTAAACTATCTGCCCGCATTTCCCCCATAGCCCTCTAAACCCTTCCTATCCATATATCTGTCCAAATGTATTTTATACGTCATCCTTGCATCTGCTTCTAAGCTTCCTCTTGCAGCTCATTCCAGACATTGATTACCCTTTAAGTGAAAAAGTTTCCCCTGAACTCCCTCTTAAATCTCTCCACTCTCATCTTAATCCCGTGCCCTCTAGTTTTAGAATTCTCTAGCCCGGGGGAAAAAGACTGAGCGTTCACTTTATCGGTGCCCCTCATGATCTTGTACACCTCAATAAGGTCACCCCTCAGCTTCCTACCCTCCAAAGAAAAAAAAGTCCCTGCCTATCCAACCTCTCCCTGTAACTCAAGCCCGCAAGCCCAAGTAACATAAGTAGACATAAGTAGATTAATCCCTGGGATGGCGAGACTGTCATATGGGGAAAGATTGAAAAGACTAGGCTTGTATTCACTGGAGTTTAGAAGGATGAGGGGGGATCTTATAGAAACATATAAAATTATAAAAGCCTGGACAAGCTAGATGCAGGAAAAATGTTCCCAATGTTGGGCGAGTCAAGAACCAGGGCCACAGTGTTGGAATAATGGGGAGGCCATTTAAGACTGAGGTGAGAACATTTTTTTTCACCCAGAGAGTTGTGAATTTGTGGAATTCCCCACCAGGGAAGGCAGTAGAGGCCAAATCACTGGATGGATTTAAGAGAGAGTTAGATAAGTTCTAGGGGCTAGTGGAATCAAGGGATATGGGGAGAAGGCAGGCACGGGTTATTGATTTGGGACGATCAGCCATGATCACAATGAATGGCGGTGCTGGCTCGAAGGGCCGAATGGCCTCCTGCACCTATTTTCTATGTTTCTATGACACAAAATGCTGGAGTAACTCAGCAGGTCAGGCAGCCTCTTTGGAGAAAAAAAGATAGGTGACGTTTTGGGTCAAACGAAAGGATCCTGACACGAAACATCACCCTTCCTTTTCCTCCAGAGATGTTGCCTGACCCATTGAGTTTTTCTTTTTATTTAAATTTTAGAGATACAACGTAGAACAAGCCCTTCGGCCCACCCGTCCACTGGTCTACCCTACACACGAGGAACAATTTACAGAAGCCAATTCACCTACAAACCTGCAGGTCTTTGGAGTGTGGGAGGAAACCGGAGCACCCAGAGAAAACACACACATTCACAGGAAGAACATACAAACTCCGTACAGACAGCACACGAGGTCAGGATCGAACTTGGGTCTCTGGTGCTGTAAGGCAGCAACTCTACCGCTGCATCATTGTGCCACCCCTTGCAAGAGGGGACCAGGATCTTCGGAAACTTGGACATTCCCAGAGGGGGAAGCAACAGGGGCAATTGGCAAATGGCAATGGGTTGGTGGAGGTTAGGCCAACATTCGATACGCCAGTACATCGTGTCTATCTTTGGTATAAACCATATCTGCAGTCCCTTGTTTCCTACAGCCCAGATGATAACATTGTGGTTTAAGGTACACTTTGAGGTTATGGCTATTAAAAGTCAGGAGGCATATTGATGAAAAGGTTCACAGTGGGGATGAGGATGCCATGTTTAGGGTTTCTTGATGAGAGATTTAGGGGGTCCCTATTTGGAAGTTCTTCGTGATCACCACACCATCACTAATGACCTTTCCTCGAGATAATGAAATAAGATTTCTCTCGCCCTGGAATAAACCTTCCCCCTCGCCCTTCCAAGGCTACCTGGGCCTCTTCTCTCTGAGAACAACGACCCCTTCACCCCAACAGACTCACTTTCGGGGTTCGGTTCCCAGTAACAAAATCAAACACCTTCCCTGGAACTGGACGGCCGCTCGGCGCCTGCCAGCCCGCGAACAGTGGCGTCACAAACCCGGTTTGAACGAAAATACACCAGCGGCCCCCAAGGGATTGTCACCCATTCTGCCCGTCAATTGTTGCCCTCCGACACATAATGCACTGACCGAGGCGGAGACAGCAGGAACTGCAGTTGCTGGAATCTTGAGCTGGAGGAACTCAGCGGGCCAGGCAACATCTGGGGAGGGAATGGTCAGAGGACGCTTGGTGTCGGGACTTTTCTTCAGACTGAAACGTCACCTATCTGATCCATGTTCACCTGAGATGTTGCCTGGCCCGCTGACTTGCTCCAGCACTCTGTCTTTTTTTTGTTGTAAACCAACACCTACAGTTCCTTGTATTCCCACTGGGACACCAAGAACTACTAGATGCTGAAATCTTGAGCATTCCTTATCTGACCCGCTGAGTTCCTCCAGTACGTTGTGCTTTGTTTTGCTGTGCGAAATGGAGTAACGGGATATTGGATCACGCACCAACTGACCCAAAGGGCGAGATTAAACCGGCCTTAGGCAAGCTTCCAGTTGCAACTTTGCAAGGTGCAAACGTGTCCCACCCTTGGTAACCGCGACCCGATGTAAAGAAATTGCAAAATGTTGCAAATCTCAAATAAAAGCAAGGGGGCTGGAAACCAAAGACCATGTATATCTTTGCTGGAAACACTCGATCGGGAACAGCCTATAGTCTCTCCCCGGTTGAGTGCACCTGCCACTCCCTGCCCCGCCCTGGATACATAAACTCTTCCTACCAAAGATACTAGAGGAGCTATATTTGCTTTATTTTTGCTATATATACCCACAGACACAAAATGCTGGAGTAACTCAGCGGGACAGGCAGCATCTCTGGAGAGAAGGAACAGGTGACGTTTTGGGTTCAGCCCTTTCATTCGTTGTTCTTTATCTCTCTACATCAGGGGTCGGCAACCTCCGGCCCCCGGGCCGAATGCGGCTCGTAACCCGAAATCACCCGGCCCGCAGGCATATGTTTTCCCTGTAATTATCCGGCCCGCAGACGTCTGTCATCTCCGGTACCTCCCGGGCCCGAGGCTTGGTGGTGCAGCGCAGAGCTCTGTGCATCCTGCGCAAAGCCGCCGGCACGGCCGCGCACCTTCTGTGTCTGGCCTTGACTATCGGGGTTGCCAATGGGCCGGGGACGAGTGAGTGTGAGTATTTGAGCCACCGCCTTCAGGGCAGAGCCAAGGCAATGGTCCGTAGGTGAGGACCCGTACGTGAGGGCCACGAGTGGCGTCCTAGAAGGGGCGGGATCCATATGTACACGTGAAAGATGTGGCCCGCCATCCGCTCACATACATGCTGCCTGTCCCGCTGAGTTAATCCAGCTTTATGTATCTATATTTGGTTTGAGCCAGCATCTACAATTCCTTCCTACACCTTTGAATCAATGATTGCTAGAACAGTCACAGCATGGAGCAGATTAATAGTCATACAGCAAGGAAACAAGCCCTTTGCCCCAACGTGTCCTTGCCCACCAAGATGTCTATTTGAGTAAGTCTCACTTGCCCATGTTAGGCCCCAACAGTCGATCTTCCTATCCACATATCTGTCGAAATGTCTTGAAAGTCATAATTGTGTAATTTGCAACATGCCTATGCCAGTATCCTTCTGGTACATGGAATGGCTGGGTTTTTTTCAGCCCAAGATGTCAACTGTTTCTCCCTTTACAGATTGGTATTAGTTTATTATTATCATGTGTAGGGGAGTAAACAGCTTTGTTATGTGTGCTATCCATGCAGATCATAACATACACAAGTATATCAGGCAGTTAAAGGGAAAATAAACAGTGTTGAAGGTAGAAACAAGGAACTGCAGATGCTGGTTAACAAAAAAGACAATGCTGGAGTCAGAGTCATACAGCATGGAAACAGGCCCTTCGGCCCAACTTGCCCACACCGACCAACATGTCCCATTTACGCTAATTCCACCTGCCTGTGTTTGGCCCACATCCCTCTTTTTTGACTTCCATCACAGTGAGGAATGTGGGGAATCCGCTGTGGTGGATGTTTATGTTAACTTTTATGTAAGTGTGTCTTGCTTTTTTTCCCGTATGGCTGTATGGTAATTCGCAAATTACTGTACCTTAATTGGTACACGTGACAATAAAAGTCCTTTGAAACCTTTAAACCTGTTCTATCCAAGTACCTGTCTAAATGTTTCTTAAATGTTGTGATACAATAGACAATAGGTGCAGGAGTAGGCCATTTGGCCCTTCGAGCCAGCACTGCCATTCAATGTGATCCCCAATCAGTACCCCGTTCCTGCCTTCTCCCCATATCCCCTGACTCCGCTATTTTTAAGAGCCCTATCCAGCTCTCTTGAAAGCATCCAGAGAACCTGCCTCCACCGTCCTCTGCGGCAGAGAATTCCACAGACTCACCACTCTCTATGAGAAAAAGTGTTTCCTCGTCTCCGTTCTAAATGGTTTACTCATTATTCTTAAATAATGGTTCCCTGGTTCTGGACTCCCCCAACATCGGGAACATGTTTCCTGCCTCTAGCGTGTCCAAGCCCTTAACAATCTTATATGTTTCAATGAGATCCTCTCTCATCCTTCTAAACTCCAGAGTGTACAAGCCCAGTTGCTCCATTCTCTCAGCATATGACAGTCCCGCCGTCCCGGGAATTAATCTTGTAAATCTACGCTGCGCTCCCTCAATAGCAAGAATGTCTTTCCTCAAATTAGGGGACCAAAACTGCACACAATACTCCAGGTGTGGTCTCACTAGGGCTCTGTACAACTGCAGAAGGACCTCTTTGCTCCTATATTCGATTCCTCAGCTAGCTGCCTCAAATACCTCCTCCGGCAGCTCATTCCAGATACCCACTAGCCTTAGTGTAAAAACATAACCCCTCGGGTTTCTATTAAATCTATCCCCCCCTTATTTTAAACTTATGTCCTCTGGTTCTCAATTTCCTTACTCTGGGCAAGAGACTCTGGATTTACCCAATCTATTCATCTCATGATTTTATACCCACCTCTATAAGATCACCCCTCATCCCCCTGAGTGGTTGCGCTCGAAGGAATAAAATCCTAGCCTGCCCACTCTCCTATAGCGTGGGGCCCTCTGTGTTCAGTGTTCATAAATCTCTGCACCTTTTCTAGCTTGAATAACCCAGCAGGTCAGGCAGCATCCCTGGAAAACATACAGGTGACGTTTCAGGTTAAGACCTTTTATCAGCCTGCAGGGAGGAAAGAAAGCTAGAGGAATGGAGGGTGTAGAATATCATGTTACAGTTAAAGTGCAGATAAATAGGAGAAGGTCACAGCAGGGCTGCCAACTCTCATATGTTGAGCATGAGACTCTCATTTTGCCTAATTCTCACGCTCTAATGCTGATAACCGCATTAGATAAGCACCTGTGGACTCCAAAAAGTCAAATACTGTCTGACTTGCTGAGTGTTTGCAACATGTTTCATTTTTATATTTCCAGTATCTGCAGCTTTTGAATTTAATTGAACAGCTCATTTATTCTTTTAAAGCCCCTCAGTTTGTAAACAGGCCTTTTTACATGTGCGAACCAAGTGGGCGAGGGAAGCTTGCTGTTGGGCCCAGCCAAGCTGGCCATTCATGAGTCATGGCACTGGGTAGCCGAAGGCTCCACCCAGGCTGGCTGCCGCCCACCCCCCCCACCACCTTGTCTCCGTCTTGTGCTCGTGCATCCCTGGAGAGGGAGCACACTGTCCACTGGCACCTTGGCCAATTTCCAGGACTTCTGGGCACATATGCTTTTTTCGATTAACCTCACCTTAGAACAGTGTTTTGAATTGTCTTTGTATCCTGTAAATAAATAAAATTACTTTTTAAAAGGGGTGGGAGGGAGAAATCTCAATAGAATTGATGTCTAGATGAGTAGCTAAATTGCCAAGGGACAATGGCTCATGGAGAGTATAGACTTGGTGGGCCAAAAGGTCTGGTTCTACACTGTATATCTGAGATCCAGAAGCGATAGCATGTGTGTGTGTAGGATTTTATTTTAAAAAGTGTACATTAAAAGTCTAAATGTAATGAGTGAATGGATGAAGAGTGGGGAGGGGGAGAGAGGGAAGGGGTGGGGGAGAAGGAAGGGGATGGGGAGAGAGGGATGGGGGTGGGAGGAGGGGAGGAGAGGGAGAGGAAGATGGAGAGAGGGGTGGGGAAGAGAGAGGGAAGGGGAGAGAGGTGTGGGGGAGGGATGGGAGGAGGGAGATGGGGTAGGGGAGGGATGGGGAAGAGTGTGGAGGGGTGGGAGGAGAGAGGGGAAAGAGTGGGGAGGTAGAGTGGGAGTGAGAGGGGTAGGGGCAGTCCATCTATTCCCCACTCCCTATCACCCCAATCCTCTTTCTCTATTCCCACACATGTGATCACGCACTTCGACATCACACAATGGAACGTTCACCAACATTCTATGGGTGAGAGCAGTTTCTTTTTAACATTTTGAAATGGGGGGGGGGGGGGGTGTTTATTAAAAATGTGTACTTAAAATTGTCTAAATGTAATGAGGAGTGCATGAGTGAATGTAAAAGCTTAATGTCTAGCAAAATGGAAAAAATCGCGGCGTCTGAGCTTCTGGTTTTGGCGGCCCATGAAATCAAAGGGCAAAAATGGAATGTGACATACAAAGATGAATCAACTGTAAAAGTAGGCAGACAGAGACTGCTGGAACCTCGAGTAAACAAAGTGCTAGAGTAACTCTGCAGGTCAGGCAGCATCTGTGGAGGGTGGACAGATGATGGTTTGGGTTGTGTTCTTTCTTCAGACGAGATCAGGCGGCTAAAGGCATGGATCCGGTAGAGGAGAGGTCCATTTGCAAGTGAGGTAGAGGCCTGGAGCTGCAGGGGTAACTGAGAATGTAGGACTTGGAGGGAGAGTTGTTGCGATAAGCAGTAGATGGAATATTGGTACCTTTGATCCTGGTTGGGCCAAAATTGCAAGTTCTGGAAGCAGCTGGAAATCAAGATGGAGGCAAGATGCAGACAAAAGTAGAGGGGTTGTTTTTCATTTGCACATGTAGGCCACATCTTCAGAACAGAATAGTAGACATGTTTCTACATGTAAAAAGGTGTTTAGTTCTGGTCTCTTTATTTGAGGATGTTAAAATAACTCAAGACAGGAGGTAAAAACGTTTGGTCAAAGGGTTGTATTTCACACTTCAAGGGCAGTATGCGCAAACGCTGAATATTTAAGGCTGAGGTGGAGAGATATTTGATATGCAAGGAAGTTGAAAGCTCACCAGAAGTGGATAAAATGCAAAGCTGAGAATTCAATCAGATCAGCCACAACCATATTAAATTTTGGAGCATGCTTAAGGATCCAAGTGCCATATTCCAGCTTGAAATTCAAATGTTTTTGTGAGTAGCGTTGAACTGGATACAAATTTTAAAGATTCTTAGCAAAGAGGATTTCCAAGTACAGCTGTGAATGCCACCACTTTCACAGAACTACAACACCAAAGGGAAATGCATTTACAATCCCAATGAAGTCTGGTTGCCTCATCAGTTGGGCAATCCTTACACACCATCAAGTTTGATATAGATTTTTATTAAATGTACTTTGGATAACAAACTTTGTTTACAATAGAAATGTTCCAGTTGGCGCTGCTTCGAGGCGGGATACATCAGACGTTACTAACCAAAACTTCTGATAAGACAAGCACCATTGATAAAAAAAATGCAAATAGAATATAATTCCAATTAAATATCCAAGCACCTTCGTGCTTCCCCTCAAACATACAAGGTCACAAACAATGTGATAGTGCATGCTTTATACCCAACCTCAGTATGCAGATGTTCAAAATTAAAAATCAGCATAAAAGGCGAGTGAACAAAACCAACTCGAATTTTTGACAGACAATCAATAGCCACTTCAACTGATCACAATGAGGACTACAGCAAGAGTTTTAAAACTGCCTTCTTTCAAAAGAAACAATCAACAAGAAGAGCTCAAGATAGAACTAAACAGGTTGTGACCAACAGTTTAACACAAAAAAAATACATCTACTTTAACAAAAAATGTCTGCAGAAACACAAGCTTTGAATGAAATTATCTGCAAAAAGAATTTACAACATTCACACATTCCAACTCATTTTTTAAAAGAACAGGGAAGTTTGGTCGGAATTTCATTAAGCCCATTAGACTTTGCCAAGATTCAAAAGTGAGTAGTAAAGTGTTATAAACAAGGCAGTTCCTCACAATAATCAAACATACGCTTTCTGAACCATAATCAGTATATTTTTTGATAAAATATCAAAATTGGAGAGTGTTTAATCAAACGTAGCATATTCTTTTACAGATAAATTCTTGATTTAAAAAAAAACTTAAGAGTACAATGATGCTAGACCGTACAAAGAAAAATATTAATTTCACCCCCATCAGCAGCCCAACATACATTTAAGGAACAATAAACATGTAATATCACCGAGAGAGTTTAGGTACTAGACCTAGTACAGAAAAGGAAGCGCAATCATCTGAATGGACATAGAGGTTCCAGACTCTGCTCGTTAGTCATCTGTCATGGCCTACCTGATAACAGGTTCAAAGCCAAAACGTCATGGAGGCACCACTTGGTGTCAATGCCCTTCCAAGCAGAACTGGAGATAAAGTTCAAACCAGGGTTCACCCCGCTGTTGCTCTGCATGCCCCGCTGCATGTGTGATCCTCTGCTGCGACACAACTCAAGACACTGCAACAAGGAAAGCCGTTTCACGGTTCCTGCTGCGGTTTATGTTGGTTTTACCTGAGTGGAAGCAAGATGCAAGCTGAGTTGGCCTTACAGCAGCACAAATGCACGCAAGGCAGTAGCATTACAACAGCAGGGCTTAACCTCAGCAACCTCCTTTCTTCGAAATGTCCACACCTGATCGTTTTGTTATATCCATAGTTGTGAACACCTACAAATAAAACAATGAGTACATTGAAAAACGATCAAGAATCCCTTGCAAAAAGTTTAATAATTTAATTTACAAGAAATGAAATTCAAATCATTGATCTGTCCTATATATTCAGATATGGATAGGAAGGCCATGGGCCAAATGCACACAAATTGGACTGGCCCAGGTTGCCAACTTGCTCAGCATGCAGGGCCCGTTTCTGTACTGTCTGTGCTGTAGGGCCCGTTTCGGTGCTGTCTGACTATGGGAAAAGTACCAGAGGGCTATTTAAGGAGGCACCAAATATAAAGGACACACATATTGTTGAGCATGTACCAAGAACTTTTCATGGTCAGTTGCTGTCAGGGACGAGTTGATTCACTAGTCAGCCACACTTGGCTTTAATGCCATTATTAAGCAAGAAACAAGAACTCCAATTGGGAAAATGTCAATGTATTCTTGTGTTTGAACCTTGCTAATGTTTGTCTCCTATGAATAAATGAAAATAGTTCACTCACACAACATGAGCATATGAGCACCATAAATCTACATCCATAAAATGTAAGAACTGCCATTTTCCAAATGCCCTTTTTTGCAGAATAGAACACGGGGAAAATAGAAAAGTAGAAGAAAAAGAACAAAGCATGAACTAGTAAGTCTTACTTCAGCACAGGTTGGATGAATGCCAATCACACTGTTGAGCTGCTCTTTGGTCATGCCGCACTTCATCGCCGCACCAAAACCTTGAGTGATTTCACCAGCATTCGGACCAAGAACATGGAACCCCACCACCTTATTCTGTAACCAGAAGCAAAGTTAATTTGAGCATACTGAAGATGCACGACACATTTAAGGGGAGGAGATGGGAAGATGTGGCCAGTGGTGGGATCCAGTCTTCCCATCTCCTCCCCTTTCGGCTTTCCGCAGAGACTGCTCCCTCCGTAAATTCCCTCGTCAATTTGTCCCTTCTCATCCAAACCAACCACTCTCCTGACACTTTCCCTTGCAACCACAGGAAATGCTACACTTGTCGCTTTATCTCCCCCCTTGACTCCATTCAAGGGCCCAAGCAGTCTTTCCAGGTGCGGCAGAGGTTCACCTGCATCTCCTCCAACCTCATCTATTGCACCCACTGCTCTACATCGGTGAAACAAAGCGTAGGCTTGGCGATCGCTTCGCCCAAAACCTCCACTCGGTGTGCAATAACCAACCTGATCTCCCCGGTGACTCAGCACTTCAACTCCCCCTTGCATTCCGAATCCGATCTTTCTGTCCTGGTCATCCTCCATGGCCAAAGTGAGGCTCACCATAAATTGGAGGAGCAGCACCTCATATTTTGCTTGGGGAGTTGACACCCCAGCGGTATGAACATTGACTTATCCAATTTCAGGCAATCCCTGCTTTCTCCTTCTTTCCCCTCCCCAGCTCTCCCACAGCCCACTGTCTCCGCCTCTTTCTTTCTTCTTCCTGCCCCCCCCAACACTCACATCAATCTGAAGAAGGGTCTCGACCCGAAACATTGTCTATTTCCTTCACTCCATAGATGCTGCCTCACCCGCTGAGTTTCTCCACCATTTTTGTCTACCTTCAATTTTCCAGCATCTGCAGTTCCTTCTTAAACATTATTGAATTGAAGGTATTTAAGGCATTTTTGTCTACCTTAAATAACTAGTATCTTACTGCTATTGGATAACACACAAGTCAATAAATGTAAATACTGTAAAATATTAATTTAGTTGAGATATAGCATACAAAAGGAACCTTCAGGTCACCAAGTCCATGCCATCCATTTTCATTAGTTCCATGTTATCCAACTTTCTCATCCCCACCCCCCCCGCCTGCCCCCGCACACTAGGGGCAATTTACAAAGGGCCAATTAACCTACAAACCAGCACGTCTTTGGGATGTGGAAGAAAATCAGAGGAATCCCACACAGTTACAGGAAGAGCATACAAACTGCATACAGACCGCACTAGAGGTCAGGATCAAACCTGGGTTTCTGGCTCCACTGCACACTGTGCTAGGCTTTATCAGTAGAAAGAGTAAACATTTCCAAGTTGATAACTCTTAATTAGAATTAGAAGACATTTCAGATTTCCACTATTTGCTGATCTTTTGTTCAGTTACATTAATACTATAAATCACAGATTAATCCAGGTGATATCTAGTGTTCCCTTTGCAATTAATCACAATTTCATAAAAGACCTATAGCTGCTGTAACACAGATGGGCCATGCTGTTCCCACATTTAATGTCTGCGTCACAACCCGAGCCAACAGATAAGTAGAAAGTAGCCAGGAACCTTCCACCGAACTTTTCCGTGAAATAATTAAGTTCAATAACTAAGTTGAAAGGTTGTCGATGAGGATCAGATTGGACGAAACCACACAGAAAGTCCTAGTTTTCAGGGGTGTTATGTTGAGGCTCTACAAGGCCACATTTGGAATATTGTGAAGAATTTTGGGCACCATATCTGAGGAAGGATGTGCTGGCTCTGGAGAGGGTCCAGAGGAGGTTTACAAGAATGATACCAGGAATGAGTAGGTTAACCTATGATTAGCGTTTGTCAACACTTGTCAGTTTGTCGCTGGAGTTTCGAAGAACGAGGGGGGACCTAATTGAAACGTACAGAATAGTGAACTTTGGCTTGGATAGAGTGGATGTGGAGAGGATGCTTCCATTAGTGGGAGAGTCTAGGACTAGAGGTCATAGCCTCAGAATTAAAGGACGTTCTTTTAGGAAGGAGATGAGGAGAAATGTATTTAGTCAGAGGGTGGTGAATCTGTGGAATTCTTTGCCACAGATGGGCTGTGGAGGCAGTCTGTGGATAATTAAGGCAGTGACAGTTTCTTGATTAGTACAGGTGTCAGAGGTTATAAGGAGAAGGCAGGAGAATGGGGTTAGGAGGGAGAGATAGATCAGCAATGATTGAATGGCTGAGTACATTTGAGTAGCCTAATTCTACTCCTATTCCTCAGTCTTGGAGATACCCGGAGAGTCAATTCTTATCTACAAAATAATAGTGCAGTTGATACATCTTGGCAGAACTCGTACAAAACCACCCCCGGCAACATTCAAAGAATAACAAATGAGCAACTGATCTGTTTAAAGAGCCTATAGCAAATACCATAAATTCTCACATATTCTGGAGAATGTCAAGCAATTAAAAGTAGACTTACATTTTCCAGCTTCGAGCAAATCACCTTGCCATAACAAGTATTCTTATCTTTTCCTGTTATGGTCCATTCTAATGGCAAGAAGAAACTATGGTACACCTGAAATGTGAAAAAGTAGATATGGAAGACATGTAAACAGGAAACAGTAATTCTCCAACTTCTCTGCATTTAATACGTGACCTGTTTAAATTCCACTCTTTGCATAAAGCAGCAATAGATAACATTCTGCTACCCATCAGTGACAATGTCTACATCCAGAGTTAAAATTTGCATATTTCCTAATAATATCGAACTATTCTTTACTTGCACTATGCAGATTGTACCATTCTGTTGTTGTGCACTAATTTGGTCCAGACCCGAACGTTGTCCATCCATTCCCTCCACAGATGCTACCTGACCCACTGAGTTTCTCCAGCACTTTGTTTTGCTCAAGACTCCAACATCTGCAGCTTCATTGCCGTATCTATCATTATCATGTACGCTGTTTATTCTGTGAGCTTCTTGCAAACAAGGAATTTGTTTAAGAAACTAACAACTCCGCACTGCAGGAGGAGGGCGAGAGAATCTTTCTGGCAGTCAGCATGATCACTGCTCACAACTCCTCTCTCTTCTCCCCCCAGGGGCCACAACCTGTGCCATCAATCCATATTGTTGTCAAGAATCTCCCCACACATTCTCTTACCGACAAGATTAACAAGACTTGCCAACCATTTGAACCATCGACCTAATACAGTGCCCTCCGTAATGTTTGGTACAAAGACCCAGAATTTATTTATTTGCCTCTATACTCCACAATGTGAGATTTGGAATAGAAAAAAAAAATCACATGTGGTTAAAGTGCACATTGTCAGATTTTATTAAAGTCCGGTTTTATAAATTTTGGTTTAACCATGTAGAAATTACAGCAGTATTTATACATAGTCTTTCTCTCCCCCCCCCCCCCCCCCCCCCCCCCCCCCCCCCCCCAGTTTCACAGCCGCACAATGTTTGGGACACATGGCTTCACAGGAGTTTGTAATTGCATAGGTGTGTTTAATTGCCTCATTAATGCAGGTTTAACAGAGCTCTCAGCACCTAGTATCTCCTCCAGTCTTCCCATCACCTTTGGAAACGTTTATTGCTGTTTATCAACACGAGGGCCAAAGTTGTGCCAATTAAAGTCAAATAAGCCATTATGAGACTGAGAAACAATAATAAAACTGTTGGAGACATCAGCCAAACCTTAGGCTTGCCAAAATCAACTGCTTGGAACATCATTAAGAAGAATGAGATCACTGGTGAGCTTACTAATCGCAAACAAGGAAGATCTCCACAGCTGATGACAGAAGAATTCTCTCTACAATAAAGAAAAACCCCCCAAACACCTGTCCGACAGATCAGAAACACTCTTCAGGTGTGGATTTGTCAATGACCACTGTCCGCAGAAGACTTAATGAACAGAAATACAGAGGCCGCACTGAAAGATGTAAACTACTGGCGAGCTGCAAAAATAGGATGGCCAGGTTACAGTTTGCCAAGAAGTGTGGAGGAGAGAAGGAACTGCCCAAGATCTGTGAAAGCTCCCAAAACAAGCATAAGCTACAGATGGCTGCAATACAGGCCAGGCAGAGCATCACCAGAGAAGACACCCAGCAACTGGTGATGTCCATCTGGTGAATCGCAGACTTCAAGCCGTCATTGCATGCAAAGGATATGCAACAAAATACTAAACATGACTACTTTCATTTACATGACATTGCTGTATCCCAAACATTATGGTGCCCTGAAACAAGGGGACTATGTATTTAACATTGTTGTGATTTCTACACGGTGAAAACAAAATGAATAAAAATGTGCACTTTAACCATTACAAATCTCAAATTGTAGAGTACAGAGGGAAGTAAATAAATGACGGGTCTTTGTCCCAAACATTATGGAGGGCACTGTACAACTCCAGTTAAGAGCATGTCACAAAAGATATCTTATATATTGACAGACAAACACACACAACTCTTAGGAAACACAGGTGACATCTTCCACACAATATCCACCAGCACATTACTAAAAGGAAATATTCTACATGCATTTTAACTCTTTTTCACCAGATAAAAGTTCATCACAATTCATACTGAGCTGGATGTCCAACAGATCAAACTCTAGGCTGCATTTCATTGGTGCTCAGAGTACAATTAACGCCAGAAGGAAACAATAACTAAATTCCTTTCATGTTCAATAGTGTTTTCAATGCAAGTTCAGAGCATAGGTCGTTTCAGGATGGAATATCATTGGAAAACCTTCATGAATTCGATCTATGGCACAAAAATATTTTCCAACTGTATGTCATGACATTAAGAATTACATTCTTACCCAGTTACAACCATCAACTTAAACAGCATCGAACATCAGACGTCCAAACTGGGTCATTATGGAATCCACCCTTCCGGGGGTATTCTGCTGCCAGCACTGTTTTATTCAGGCCCTCACTATCTTTTAGTCTGTAGAAAGGTTCCAACCTGAAACATCACCTATTCTTTTTCGACAGAGATGCTGCCTGACTCGCTGCTTTACTCCAGAATTGTGTCTATCTTTAGTATAAACCCGCATCTGTAGTTCCTTCCTACTTATTTTGTGTGCTCCAAAGTACAAGCTCCTCAAGATATGCCTTCCTGAGGTCATCTGTTGCCAGCCGCTTTGTTCTGGCCTTCTCTATCTTTCAATCTGAAGAAGAGTTACGACTTGAAACATCACCTATTCCCTTTCTCCAGAGATATGGCCCAGCGCGTAGTTACCACAGCATTTTGTGTCTATCTTCATCATCAAGCATTGCCAGCTTAAATGGAAAGATTTGCACCACTCGTGTCAGCTATGATTGTTTCAAACAAATGTCCAAACACCTTCTTTTGATGCTTAAAGCCGCCATCATTGTATCCCTCACATCAACTCCGAGGATTAGTGGCCTGGAATATATTCAGAAACCCCACATACAGTAACTAAAGAACAAGGCAGGCATATTACCACTTACCTTCTCTCCGAAAGCTATCCCATAACAAAGGATGAGCGCTATAGGCTTTCACAATACACTGACTGCTTTAAGAAACCATTGAAATGTCAGCCCTTGCTCAAGCTGGGCTAAAGTTCAAAAGCTAGATGTGTGCTGAATGACGTTGTTAGAAGAGCAACCAAACATCCCACTGATCAAGATTTACAGCTGCAAAGAGCATATGATTTTAACTGGCTTGTATCGTTTAAGTAGCAGTATTGAGCAAGACACCCAGATTGTCACACAAGAGCCCATGAGAAAATGAATTCAGAAATGAACTGGGTTCCTACCTCGATATTTGCGTCTCCATAAAGTGTTTTAGCGTTTTCCTCAGATAGCCCACAACATCCATACTCTAAAGGTGTAAAGACTGTTGTGCATACATTAACATAGTCACACTGAAAATGAATAAGCAGAATTCATGCATTACACGCCACAATTCAGTTTATTTCTAGTTAAATAGTAAGAGCAATATATAAGTTACATGGATATGTAGGGAATCAAGGCATATGGATCATGTGCAGGCATAGATTACGTTAACCTGACATTCAGCATGGTCATAGTGGGCCGAAGGTCCTCTTCCTGTGCTTTACTATTCCATTTTCAAAGCTGCAATTTTGCCGATATCTACAATAATCTGCTAACAAAATATTTAGAAATTCCACAAGGTAATGTTTGCTACAATTCACTGGGGCCAAGTCTGAAGAAGGGTCCAGACCTGAAACATCATCTGTCCATTTCCGTTGACAGCTACTGCTAGACTCTCCGAGTTCCTCCAGCACTTTTTTTCTCCCCACACCAGATTCCAGTATCTGCTAGTCTCATGCCCCCAGCCTCCATGCTCCCTTTCATCTTAACTGCTTCACTGGAATATTTACCATACCATGTAATACCCAAAAAAAAGTGAATTAAGAGTTGAGCTATGCATAGACCTTTTCCTTGTTCCCGCCGGCACAAGAAACAGAACCTTGAAAGTACACGTCGCCAACTCAGGAACTGCTTCTTCCAATCTGTTATTAGGCTTCTGAACAGTCCTTTCGTACGCTAGGGTATTGGCCGATGCACCACCACTCCACTGAGGACATTGGTCTCTGGAACTGGTGCGCTACAATGCTGAGAATTATATTCTGCACTATCTCCCCCTTTGCTCTACCTATTGTACTTGAGTTTGAACTGATTTCATCCGTGTGTGGATAGATAAAATGCTGGCATAACTCAGCGGGGCAGCCAGCATCTCTGGAGAGAAGGAATGGGTGGTGTTTCGGGTCGAGACCCTTCTTCACACTGTGTAATACCACCATTGTACCATTATGTGTGGTATAGCTGATGTGTTTGGATAGCATACAAACAAATCTTTTCACTGTACCTCGGTACATGTGACAGTAATAAAAGTTAAGCAAACATCTAATGGTCTGGAAAAACTGCCAAAGTTCTGAGCAATGGATTATCAGTGTTTACTGATAATGCATATATATTAACTATTTATATTTTGTTTGGAAAAAGTCCCCAGGATTAAACTTTAAAAGAGCTTGCCAAATTGGTACCTTCACCCCATCCAGCTACTATCCCCTCCCACAAACAGCGGCTCAAGGGCCATAACTCAATTCACTGGTGCCTCACCCAGACCAATGTGCCAGATGAAAAGTTTAATTTGTTCCATCGCATTCACAGACCAAAGTCATGCATCTCCAGTATTAATGGAATCTCCTTTGCCTCCCCACCCCAACACATCACCAATGGTTCCTCTGCCATCACAGGCAGCATCTACCCCAATGCTCTTGAATTTCCTCACAAACCTCACCAATTCCCTTTCACATAATGCCATTTGAAAAAAACTTGTGTTCACTAAAACGTTGATATTACGATATCTACTTGTGTGAAATGTTGTGGATTTTAAAAAGTATAGATTATCAACCATGTATCATGGGACAAGGAACTGTTCTTGACCCACTTTTCCTTCTGTCCCAAGAGTCGTCAAAATTAAATTGATTGAAAGATACAGCGTGGAAATAGACCCTTCGGTCCACCAAGACCAATCACCCATTCACACCAGTTCTATGATATCCCACGTTTGCATCTACTCACTACATACTAGGGGCAATTTAGAGCCCAATTGACCTACAAACCCACACATCTTTGGAAAGTGGGTGAAATCAGAGTCCCCAAAGGAAACAGTCACAGGGAGAACGTGCAAACTCCACACAGACAGCATCGAAGGTCAGAATCAAACCCAGATCTCTGGCGCTGTGAGTCAGCAGCTCTACCAACTGCACCACCGAGTTTCCCTGAAAGGATTTCACCACCTCAGAAATTTATGGTTGAGGAAACTATTCACCCAATGCGCCGATGCCTCCTTTCTCTCAGAATCTCAGGCTGATTGAGCTCAGAGACGGGAGGGTGAATGAGCATTGCGACAGCAGTGTAAAGTATGCAGACTCTGCATTGACAGTACAGGAACATCACAAATACAGCCAGCATCTCACCTTGAGTGAAGCACCCTTGTAGAGTCTGCGTGCCAGTAGCTTTCCAGCTTGAATAGCAACAGGGGTCAGTTCCAATTTGCCATCAATAACATCCCCAATACCAAAAATGTATGGCACATTGGTCCTTTCTTCACTGTCCACCAAGATTTTCCCATTTCTGACAAAAAATAAAACTTAACGTAACCAAACTTTCAGCTTTCAAAAATTAGATATAACCAAAAGTATAAAAATACTGTACGTAAAAATTCTCATTCCTCAATTCCAAAATTAAAGAGATTAAGGTATAGAACTTTATTTAACAAGTTAACGAATTGCAATCATTTTTTTTAATCTTTGCTATTATTTGCTAAATTTATATGGCAAAGAATAATTACCCTGAATAAATTAGCAGTCAGAAAGAAACACTCAATAACGTGCAGCTAAATCCAACAGTAGCTGTTCAAAGAAAAGCTCAACAGAAAATCACATGCTCTCAGCAGGTCTTCCATTGTATTTTTTACTGCAGTAGAATTATAGGCAGACATCCACATAACAAATAAGAAGATGGAACTTCCTGAGCAAAGGTCAGTATACAAAAACTGTTTTTATATTCACAAATCCTCCAAAGGTTTCCTTGAGCGTAGAGCATTCAGTGGAAACATATTTACAATTTAATGATTTCTTATATTTCCATTCATGTACTGATATTTTCTCCCCCCTCTCCCCATCCTGCCCCCCCCCCCCCACCTCTTACATCCCACCATCCCAAGATACATTCATAGCAAGGCAATCAAGGAGCCAGTAACAAACTGGAAGTAGTGAGTGGGTCAGGCAATATTTTGTTTTGGGGGGGGGGGGGGGGGGGGAAATGAACAGGCAACGTTTTGGCTTGGGACCCTTCTTCAGACTGGTGATGGGTCATGACCCAAAACCCCCTGAAGGTGTTGGTTGACCTTTTCCATGAATCACTGCAGGAAGAATTTCTGAATTTAGGCTCAACAATAACAAAATAATGAAATGTATTTTCAAGACAGGATATGGTGTAACTGGAGAGAAAATATAGATAGAAACATAGAAATAGGTGTAGGAGTAGGTCATTTGGCTCTTCAAGCCAGCACCGTCTGTTCAATATGATCATGGCTGCTCATCCAGAATCAGTATCCTGTTCCTGCTTTCTGCCCGTATCCCTTGATTCTGTTAGCTCCAAGAGCTATATCTAACTCTCTTGAATACATTCTGTGAATTGGCTTCCACTGCCTTCTATGACAGAGAATTCCAAAGATTTATAACTCCCTAGGTGAAAAAGCTTTTCCTCATCTCAGTCTTAAATGGCTAACCCCTTATTATTCTTAAACTGTGACCCCTGATTCTAGACTCCCCCAATATCAGGATTTTTTTTCCTGCATCTGGCTTGTCTAATACCTAAATAATTGTATGTTTCAATAAGATCCCCTCTCATCCACCTACAATGTCCTCCATAATGTTTGAGACAAAGACCCATCATTTATTTATTTGCCTCTGTACTCCATAATTTGAGATTTGTAATAGAAAAAAAAAAATCACATGTGGTTAAAGTGCACATTGTCAGATTTTAATAATTTTTATACATTTTGGTATCACCATGTAGAAATTACAGCAGTGTTTTAGTTCCCCCCCCCCCCCACATATTTCAGGGCACCATTATGTTTGACACACAGCAATGTCATGTAAATGAAAGTAGTCATGTTCAGTATTTTGTTGCATATCCTTTGCATACAATGACTGCTTGAAGTTGCGATTCATGGACATCTCCACTTGCTGGGTGTCTTCTCTGGTGATGCTCTGCCATCTGTAGCTTATGCTTGTTTTGGGGGCTTTCACAGATGAGGTGGTATGCTTTGGATCTTGGGCAGTTCCTTCTCTCCTCCATACTTCTTGGTAAACTGTAACCTGGCCATCCTATTTTGTATAAAATACCCTTTAATAAAATCTGACAATGTGCACTTTAACTACATGTGATTTTCTCTATTCTAAATCTCAAATTGTGCAGAAGCAGAATTTGTCCCAAACATTATGGTGGGCACAGTAAATTTCAGTGACTACAAGCCCAGTTGATTCTTACATCATGTCAGTCCCGCCATCCCGGGAATTAACCTGGTGAACCTACACTGCACTCCCTCAATATCAAGAATGTCCGTCCTCAAACTGGGAGACCAAAACTGCACACAATACTCCAGGTGCAGTCTCACCAGGGTCTTGTACAATTGCAGTAGGACCTTCGTGCTCCTATACTCCAATCATCGGCAGCAGGGGTCGCGTGGAGGTCGGGTGAGTGGCGCAACGCGGCGCGAAGCGAGGCGAACTTGGAGCGAAGTCTTAAGGTAAGTTTGCCAGGACAGAGAGGGGCACACAGAGAGGGGCGCAGAGGCACACACACAGAGGGCCACGGAGCCACACACATAGAGGGTCACAGAGGCACGATGTTGAAGCGGTGTGTAATGCGTCGAGGCAACTGCGAGCCGACAAGCCGTTGCCGCGCGGAATTTTTGAACAGAATCAGTTTTTCGGAGCCCTGCGCGATGTCGGGACGAAATCCGCACGGCTCCGGCGATCGAAGTGGGACCGGCCACGCGACGCCAGACAGCTCAAGCGACCACATTAGGTTGCACTAATCGCATAGAGTTGCATGCTTGTAGGACAGGCCCTTAACTGAGCAGTCAGGCAGCAACTCTAGAGAACATGGATAAGTGACGTCTTGGGTCGGGACCCGAAAAGTCATCTGCCATGTTCACCAGAGAAGGTTGCCTGATCTGCTGAGTTATTCCAGTTTTTTGTGCCTTTATTTGTAAACCAGCATCTGCTGGTTTCTTGCATCCACTACCAGGATTCAATGGTGGCTCCACTGTTGCTTGATATCTATCTATCTATATTCTATCTATCTATCTATCTATCTATCGATAACTAAAACTCTCATCTTGTTATCTTCCGGTTTGCATTGGTTTTACATTTGCGCAAAAATGGTACATGACAGCGCTATGATTTTTCGCCACATTCTCCTGTGCTGCAAGAGCAAGGCAGTGGGGGACATGAGAAGGGATAGTGTGGGGAATACAGGGAGGTGATTGGTGGGGGAGGTGGGGGATAGAGGGGTAGGAGGGAGTGGGTAGCAGAGAGGAGTTATTGAGGGAGGGAGTCACCGAGAGTAGGGGAAAGTGGAGGTGGAGGGATTGGGGAGGGGAGGAGAGGAGAATGAAGAGGGAGGGTGACGAGGTGTGCGAGTGCTGGGGATGAGGGGAAATGAGCTGCACCTGCGCAGTTGGGGCTATGGGCGAGTGGTGGAATATTGCGTTGGGGGAACACTTTGGATGTAATGGAGGTGAAGTGATCAGTATGTTTTGCTGATGACACCAAAAGTGGTGGTATGGAGGGCACTAAAGATGATTATTTATGATTAAAAGGGGATCTGCCTCAATGGACTGATGGAGTATAATCCAGACAGGAGGTATTGTAATACAGAGACACCCAAGTGTGCAGATATGTAGTTCCATGAAGGAGGCAACACAGGCAAATAGGTGGTAAAGGAAGAGTCTGCTTGCCTTCACTGGTCTGGGTATTGTGTAAAGGAATTGGAATATGTTACAGCTGTGAAAAGCGTTCATAAGGCCAAATTTGGAATACTGTGCACAGTTCTAGTCCCCCTGCTGCCTGGGTGACCAGAACAGCATACAGTAAACTAGAATGGGTGCAGAAAAGATTTACAAGGATATTATCAGATCTGGAACGTTTGAGCTGCATGAAGAGGCTAGTTAGCCTGTGTACTTTGTCCATGGAGTGTAGGATGCAGAGGGGTGACCGTATAAAGGTATATACAACCGTGAGAGGCACAGAAACACAGTATTTTCCCCAGACATAGAGGGGTATAAAATTAGAGACCATAGGTTTAGTGGGAGAAGGGAAAAAGTGACCCGAGGGGCAACCTTTTCAGAAGGTGGCATGAGCATGGAACAAGATGTCAGAGGAAGCAGGTACAAATAGAACATTTAAATTTCACGTATACAGATACAAAATTAGGAAAGGTTTCGAGGGATACAGGCCAGGCGCAGGCAAGTGGGACAGAGCAAACTGCAACACATCTTGTTCAAGGTCAACAAACATTCCAGTTGCCAGGTAGGCACTTGCAACTGAACAAATGAATCACATTTGTCACTCTCCAGTCCTCTAGCACCACTCCTTTACCCAACCCATCTACAATTTCTACCCCAGAGCACCAATCTAGATTGAGTGATACCTACTTTAAGCAGTCAATCTTTCTCATACTCTTCCCCTCAGCAATTTTCACACTATATCCTGACCATCTTCCCAAACACCACCTTTACATTGAAAGAATGAATTCATCACACTCCTCCTCCTATACCATAAAAACTGTTACCATGTACTCAATATATATTCAACTTGCCCATTGTTTTTATGTGGAATTCTCTTTTCTAGTCCACAATTACCTTAACCTCTCTCATAGCTCACAGATGTATAGAAGTGTCGGGGTTCTCCGTCATATCACCCACTAGCTTTTTTGCATTTGCTTTTTGCCCTAATTTCCTTTTCCATTTCTCCTGAGTTTCCTACAGTCATGGCACCTCTGAGCCATGACATCAGACCTGTAACTTTCAATTGAGAAGTTTATTGCAAGAATACGGCACAGAAGTCACGCCAACCATCAATCACTCATTCACACGCTAGTTCTACGCTATCCCACTTTCTAATCCACTTCCTACACACAAAGGGGCAATTTACAGAGAGCCAATTAACCTCACCAACCCACATGTCTTTAGGATGTGGGAATAAATGTGAGCATTCAGAGGAAACCCAAGCGGTCACAGAGGGAACATGTAAGCTCCACATACAGACAGTACCGGAGGTCGGTCAGGATCAAACCCAGGTTTTTAGCACTGCGAGGCAGCGGTTCTACCAGATGTGTCACCCCAAACTTATCTGGTTGTGAACTATGTTTAAGAAGGAACTGCAAATGCTGGAAAATCGAAGGTGGACAAAAATGCTGGAGAAACTCAGCGGGTGAGGCAACATCTATGGAGCGAAGGAAATAGGCGACATTTCAGGTCGAAACCCTTCTTCAGATTTGGCATTTGTTGGGTGCCAGTATGCAGCATTAGAACAATATGTTATCATTAGGTTCAGGAATGACCCGTAACCACCATGTCAAATTAGTTCAGATGATACTATGAGGCAGACACAGACCTGCACACCTGGGCAATTCTTGGCAGTTATCTCAAAACTAAGCGTTCTGCAGATTAAGCAACTTAAGCAGCAATAACTGGAACACCGCCAGGCTGTAAACCGCCAGCAGCACATCTCGTCGGATTTGAAACAGCTGCACGAGAAGCTTTAATAGTGTAGGAAAAAGCCACCTGGGCCCAAGGGAAGACATTGATCTACACGTGCAAGTCCCACAAACAGACTTCAACCTTCCAGCTGGATGTTTTTCCAGTACAAGTTGGATTGCGTCCAAGGTAAAAACTGCCAATTCATTCCCTCACAACACCTCTGCCAAAAGCACAGCAATGTTATCAAGAAAATCCAAATATAGTATGGAAGAGTTTGGCATTCCAACCTAAGAGGCATTCCAACTTAAGAGATCCATTACTAAGAGAGAATATCACAGTTTAACATTGCAGTGATAATGGAAATCCAGTGAAAATAGACATTGGAAAAAAACATGAAAAAAAGATCTAAAACTGATGATGGTTTAGTTACACCCAGTGCTTTTTATGTGACAGTCTCTGCCATTATGCCACACCGGCACCTCTAAAAAAGTTAGACGCCCTCAAGGTGATTTCCAGCCAAAGGACACATATTTTTTAAATTGTGAATTTGGCACCTTTTTGTAGACAAAATAAGCACTGTTAATACCCTACATCGTTGGAAATGGATCCGGTTCATTCAATTCAAGCGTTTGTTTGCCCATTTTTTAAAAGGGAATAATGAAAGAAAGTGAGCACAATTAAATCTGCAGAATCGTGTTCAGAAGCCATAGGAGTAGAATTAGGCCATTCAGCTTATTCAGTCCACTCTGCCATTCAAGCAAGGCTGGTCTATCTTTCTGTCTCAATCCCATTCTTTCTGCCTTCTCCCCATAACCCTTGATACCCTTACTAATCAAAAAATCTAGGATTGGCCACGTTTGTTGCGGGGTGATGGATGCCAGTTTACATCTAGCTGCAATTTCAACTGTATTCCTTGCTCAATGCATAGAAATAGCTGGATCAACATGACAAGACATCTCCTCGAACACTTTACAAGCAACAATGGTAATGGTCGTTCTAACAAAGTACTGGAGGACAGAGCCCTTTTACTCTCTTCAAAATGAATTATTAATGCAGAAGAAATAATCAGAACATGCTGGACACAAAAAGCTGGAGTAACTCAGTAGGATAGGCAGTATCTCCAGAGAGAAGGAATGGGTAACGTTTTGGTATGAGACCCTTCTTCAGACTGGTTAAGGATAAGGGAACTGAGAGATATAGATGATGATGTAGCGAGATAAAGAACAAAGAATAAAATATATGCAAAAAAGTAACGATTATAAAGAAAACAGGTCACGTTAACGGCTGAGTTACTCCAGCTTTTTGTCTCTATCTTCGGTTTAAACCAGCATCTACAGTTCCTCAATGAGTTTGTCAGGATTTTTTAAAGAGGAAACAAGTATTTTTAATATTGATAACCTTTCATCGGCTAAGACATTCCCTTTGTCTATCGACCCATTAGTGTGCAACATTCTTCAATACTACAGTCTAAGGGCTCCCTTTTAGGAAAGTCAGAATCATACAGTTGTACAGCACCAACTGCATACTTTCATTGCACTTTTTGCCGATCCATACTAATCCAATTTGCCTACATTAGCTTTATATCTTTCTATGCCATGCCTATTTAAATGGCTATTTAAATAGGAGCAAACTGGTCCTTTTCAGAATGGCAGGCAGTGACTAGCGGGGTACCGCAAGGCTCAGTGCTGGGACCCCAGCTATTTACAATATATATTAATGATTTGGACGAGGGAATTGAATGCAACATCTCCAAGTTTGCGGATGACACGAAGCTGGGGGGCAGTAATGGCTGTGAGGAGGATGCTAGGAGGCTGCAAGGTGACTTGGATAGGTTGGGTGAGTGGGCAAATGCATGGCAGATACAGTATAATGTGGATAAATATGAGGTTATCCACATTGGTGGCAAGAACAGGAAAGTAGACTATTATCTGAATGGTGGCCGATTAGGAAAAGGGGAGATGCAACGAGACCTGGGTGTCATGCTACGCCAGTCATTGAAAGTAGGCATGCAGGTGCAGCAGGCAGTGAAGAAAGCAAATGGCATGTTTGCATTCATAGCAAAATGATTTGTGTATAGGAGCAGGAAGGTTCTGCTGCAGTTGTACAGGGCCTTGGTGAGACCACACCTGGGGTATTGTGGACAGTTTTGGTCTCCTAATCTGTGGAAAGACATTCTTGCCATAAAGGGAGTACAGAGAACGTTCACCAGACTGATTCCTGGGATGGCAGGACTTTCATATGAAGAAAGACTGGATAGACTTGGCTTGTACGCACTAGAATTTAGAAGATTGAGGGGGGTCACAGTTTAAGGATAAGGGGGAACTCTTTTAGGACAGAGATGAGAAAAACATTTTTCACACAGAGAGTGGCGAATCTGTGGAATTCTCTGCCACAGAAGGTAGTTGTGGCCAGTTCATTGGCTATATTTAAGAGGGAGTTAGATGTGGCCCTTGTGGCTAAAGGGATCAGGGGGTATGGAGAGAAGGCAAGTACAGTATATCCGAGTTGCATGATCAGCCATGACCATATTGAATGGCGGTGCAGGTTCGAAGGGCCGAATGGCCTACTCCTGCACCCATTTTCTATGTTTCTATTATCTAACTCCAGTAGCAATTCAACAGTGCTTGCAGCGCCGGAGACCCGGGTTCAATCCTGAGTACAGATGAAACGCAGGTCTGTATACACGCAGCAGCTCAGCTTTTTTTGGCGACCTGGGCATGCGCAGACAGAATATCAAACTCGCTTATTCATGTTATCCAGCCCCATGGGAACTACAGTTAGTCTGGGCAGGAAGCAACAACAAAGCAGTGAAGTTATGGGACATTTGGAAGAAGACTGCAATCCATACGTTTCAAAACACGTACCAAGTACTGACAGCAACGTTTAATGACACAAACGATCAAATTATCTCTGGTGGTATTGATGACGGCATTAAGGTTTGGGACCTCATACAAAACAAGGTAATTTATGCCACGCGTGGTCATACTGACTCCGTGACTGGTTTGATCCTGAACAGGGTAAAAGAGAACATCACCAACCTCGCTGACCACATCCAGTAAGCCGTAGAGAAGATTTGAAGGATCAAAGAACAATACCACGACAACACATTTCATTGTACCGTTGACCCTGTGTTAACCTACATACGACAAATAAAACTGAACTGATCTGAGGATGGTGGCCTTTCGGGATGTTTGGAGGCTGGTGGACAAGAGTGGTGCACTGGGGACTGACAATCGGGACAATCTTGTTGGTCATAATATTACGACATTCTATGTGCGGATTGGCATCACGACAGCGTGGACTTTACCGGAGTCTGTGGGCCGGATGTGACGGTAACTAGACATTTTCGAGGGACGGAATGTTATATGGGAATTTTGCCCCAAGTCTGTGACCCATGGTGCTGGGGCCATATCACTATGCTTAAAGCCCAAAGCACTATCTTTAGAACCCATAGCGCTGCAGCCGACTGCGCTCTGTTTAAACCTCTGCGCGCCAAACTGGCAGCGCTGCACGTTTTGCCTTGCGTGTCAGTCTGCGGACAATAGTTCTTTGTTGCCAAAAGTGGGGGGGGTGTGGCCTCGCTAGGATGCAGTCCCCTGCCATTAGTTATAGTTTGAATTTAGGAGCAGCGTTAATGGCCAGGACTTACCTGCGGCTATTTCAACAGCTGATTTCTTACCTGAATAAAGGCAGACGCCAGTAGCCATAAATTAGTTTATGTACGAGAGGGGTTCACCGACGGGCTGTGTCGCGATCAGCACCGCGGGCAGAGGAGAGAGCAAGAGAGAAAGCGAGAGAGAGAGAGAGAGAGAGAGAGAGAGAGAGAGAGAGAGAGAGAGAGAGAGAGAAGGTTTGCTGCTGTAAAACAGTCCCCGCACATACCAAGGCAAGTATTATTTTTGTTCTCTCTTGCCAATAGATCTGATGTGTTCATGTACGAGAGGGGTTCACCGACGGGCTGCGTCGCGATCAGCGCGGTGGACTGAGGCAGAGAGGGAGGTGTGCTGCTGTAAACCGGACCCCGCGCATACAAGGACAAATATTGTTTTTGTACTCTCTTGCCAATAAAACTGATTTGTAACTAAACAGACGAGTGAGCCTTTTTCTGATCTACTAGTCAGATCCTTGAACCTGCTCCCTTGTAACAGTTGGTGAGACCACATTTAGAATATTGTGTTTAGTTCTGGGCACCGTTATAGGAAAAATATTGTCAAACTTGAAAGGGTCATAGAAGATTTGCGAAGATGTTACCAGGACGAGATGGTCTGAGCTACAGGGGGAGGTTGCGTGGACTGGATATCTATGCCTTGGATCGCAGGATGATGAGGGGGTGACCTTATAGTGTATAAAATCATGAGAGGAATGGATCGGGTAGATGCACATAATCTTTTGCCCACAATAGGACAATCTAGGACCAGAGGACGTAGGTACAAGGTGAAGGGGAAAAGATTTAATAGGAATCTGAGGGGTAACGTTTTCCACACAAAGGGTGGTGGGTGTATGGAACAAGCTGCCAGAGGAGGTAGTTACGGCTGGTACTATCCCAACGTTTAAGAAACAGTTGGACAGGTAAATGGATAGGACAAATTTGGAAGGATATGGACCAAGCGCATGCAGGTGGGATTAGTGTAGCTGGGACATGTTGGCCGGTGTGGGCAAGCTGGGCTGAAGGGCCTGTTTTCACACTGTATCACTCTATGACTATATACTTATAGAATATCTTAGATGTTTGCCAGTTGGATGACTAATTCGTTATTTGCCTTACTGTGGAATGCACTATCTGCTTACAAGTAACTGATATTTTATTCTGGGTAAATATTATCCTGTACACAGGCTTTGTTCCAATGATTTATAATAATACAATGCTGGCATTAATAATGAAACATTTGTATATCAATAGTTTAGTTACTCTTGTTCTAGATTTAAACCTAAAATAAGATTTTATCATTATCAAATGTACTAAAGTTGGAATCTGCAAATGTCCTCTTATACTTTAATTCTCAAATCACTGCATAAAATTATGAGGGGTTAGACTTGCTTTTACTTGGAACTCTAAATGTAGTGTTGGTGAACCTCTGACTAACCTGAAATGACTGTCAGGGTCCCTGGAAGGATATAGGGACCCATAGGGACCTATACACAAGACTAGGTTTAGGGTGTGAGAAAGGAGTTATAAATGGAATTTGAGGGGAATTTATTTTAGCGGTTCCTATCTGGAATACGCTGCCACAAAAGTAGGTGAAGAAGTAATGCTGTTTAACTTTTTTAAATCTAAGTCGAGTTATCTTGCCTATGATGGTGGGTCTCCAGAATTGGATCAAGTGTTCCATGCAAAACAGGAGGTAAATGGCAATGGATCATAGACATTCTATTCAGATCATTTAAAAAAAAAAATCAAACTTGGGTTTATTATCATGTGTTCCAAGGGACATTGCTTTGCCTGCTATGTAATCAAATCAGATAATACTATACATCAACACATTCAAGAGAAACTCAACTACAAAAGGTAGAGCAAAGTAAAGATACACAGTGCAGAATATAGTTCTCAGCATTACATCAATGCAGCAATAAAAGGCCAGAATTCTACTGGAATCCTGATGTTACATCCAGGATCACTTCTGGTCGTGATTATTTATAAAATAAGCAAAACAGAAAGTAAGATGCAGAATTGTCAGCAAAATATTCTTTGAGCAGAGTTGGTTGGAAGGAAAATTACCCTTTATACATAATTGCATACTATATCTATTAAATGAGGATGACAAACCAATTACTTTTATGAAATTAAAAAAATCTTACTTGTCATTGAGAGTAACACCAACTTTTTCTAGGCCAATGCGTTTGGTGCAAGCTTCACGGCCCACCGCAATTATTACCTAAAGAAGAAAGTCATACTTTGTTAATTATTAAAAGATCTCACACGGAAGCTAGACAAAAATGCTGTAGAAATTCCGCGGGTGAGGCAGCATCTATGGAGCGAAGGAATAGGCGGTGTTTCGGGTTGAGACCCTTCTTCAGACTGATGTCGGGGGAGGGGGCGGGAAAAAGAAAGGCAGAGGCTATGGGAGAGCTGTGAAGGGGAGGGGAAGGAGGGAGAAAGCAAGGACTACCTTAAATTGGAGGTCAATGTTCATACTGCTGGGGTGTAAACTACCCAAGCAAAATATGATGTGCTGCTCCTCCAATTTGCGGTGGGACTCACTCTGGCCATGGAGGAGGCCCAGGACAGAAAGGTCGGATTCGGAATGGGAGGGGGAGTTGAAGTGCTGAGCCACCAGGAGATCAGGTTGGTTAATGCGAACTGAGCGGAGGTGTTAGGCGAAGCGATCACCAAGCCTGCGCTTGGTCTCACCGATGTAGAGCAGCTGACACCTGGAACAGCGGATGCAAAGATGAGGTTGGAGGAGGTGAAGGTGAACCTCTGCCTCACCTGGAAAGACTGCTCGGGTCCTTGGATGGAGTCGAGCGGGGGAGGTAAAGCAACAAGTGTAACATTTCCTGCGGTTGCAAGGGAAAGTACCAGGGGTGGGGGTGGGAAGGGTGGGAAGGGACGAATTGACCAGGGAGAATTGGTGAAGCTGGTAGGCCACAGCAATATCCAGGAGCATCTCAATGTTAAAAGGTGGTGTTGGAAGCATTGAAATGTATAAAAGTGGACAAATCCCCAATGTCTGATCAGGTGAACCCTAGGATGCAAGGGAAGCAAAAGAGGAAATTGCTGATGCCTTGACAAAGATCTTTGTATTGATCTCAGCCATAGGCTAAGTACCAGACGACCGGTGCATAGCTAATATTGGGACTTTATTTAAGAAGGCAGAAGGGATAAGCCAAGGAACTACAGGCTAGTAAACCCTACTTCAGTGGTAGAAAGTTAAAGAGATTCCGAGAGACTAGATTTGTTTGTATCCTGAAAGGCATGGACTGAATAGGGATAGACAGGTTCACTTTGGGCATAAGAAATTAAGTCTCAAAGCTGATCCAGTTTTTTTTTTAAAATATCTGACCAAGATGATTGACGAGGGCAAGGTGATATAGATTTGAACAAGATTCCACATGGTAGGCTGGCCCAGAATGTTAGAAGACATGGAATAGCAACAATTTAGACAAGGAAATTAAATGTAAAGTTTGCAGATGATATAAAGCTGGGTGGCAATGTGAGCTGCGAGGCGGATGCTACAAGGCTGCAGGGTGACTTGGATAGGATGGGTGAGTGGGCAGATGCATTACAGATGCGGTATAATGTGGATAAATAATGTGGACGGGGGGGGGGGGGGGGTAAGGGGAGAGGAAGGGGGGACAAAGCAAGGACTACCTGAAAATGGAGGTCAATGCTCATACTGCTGGGGTGTAAACCACCCAAGCGTTTAAATGCTGGAGAAACTCAGTGGGTGTTATTCACAAATTAAAAGCTCAATGAGTAAATAAGAACCATCTATAAAACAATTTCTGCACAGCAAGATAGTCTCAGTTTCATTCTTTCCCCATTTTATACAATTGAACAGTTGCAGACTACTTTCACATTAAAAATGTCACTGCACACAAGCAGAGGCAGTACAATCCCACTTTGCATTATTGAAAAAAAAAATAATCAGAAAACATGAGGAATTCCTGAGCTGCCATCACCTTTCTCTCTCTGTTTTATTGATCCCAAACAGAGAACATAACATACACAACTGGACACTCAATCCTTAACTGTGGCAGGTAAAATTAGCTCCCTTGAAAGCTGTAGACAGGGTGTGTCTTAAACTCATTTCCTCAATATGGCTACACAGCAGGCTGACAGACATCTCAAACCAGGAATGGCTAGGTATTGGTTATTATTGCCCATACAACCGTACAGCACAATTTTGGGGCTCTCCAGAGGTGGAAAGGGTACCTACTGATCTGCATTTAGGTAAAAATCAATTCTTCAAGGGTGAGATTAAATATTAGTGTGGTGATTCAATATCCATAATCAAGAACTATTTTTAATTGTGCAGCACCATACTCACAGTATTGTACTCTCCAGAAATAACCTCTCTACTAGTTGTGGACTTTGCAGTTACTTTGATTCTTCCAGGGGTTCCAGCTTCCAGTTCTTCAAACTGAAAATACAATTGTGCAGCGAATTAAGGTTTGAGGAAGCTTTACGTAAATGTGAAAATGGCATGAGTAATGCTAGATAGGAAAAAAAATCAAAAAATGGCAGAGACTAAAAATATAAACAGTAAATGCTGGAAAACAAAATCAGGTTAGGTAGCAACTGTGAAATATTAACCGACTCATCTCACAGATACTGCTTGGCCTGGCGAATGGTCCCAGGAACATGTAAACAGGTTGGTTAGCAATTAAGCAACGATACAAAAACTGGTGGAATTGCTGACAATTAAGGCAGCTGTCAAAGGACACAGCAGGATTTAGAACAGTTATACAGTGCATCCAGATAGTTTTCAGATCCCTTCACTTTTTCCACATTTTGTTACGTTACAGCCTTATTTTAAAATGATTAAATTCCTTTTATTTTATCATCAATCTACACACAATACCACAGAATGAAGAAATTAAAACAGTCATTTAGTAATTAAAAAGAAATAACTGAAATATCACATTTACATAAGTATTCAGACCATTTGCTATGACACTCAAATTTGAGCTGCGGTGCATCCTGTTTCCATTGATTATCCTTGAGATGTTTCTACAATTTGGAGTCCACCAGTGGTAAATTAAATTGATTGGACATGATTTGGAAAGGCACACACCTGTCTATATAAGGTCCCACAGTTGACAGTGCATGTCAGAGCAAAACCCACGCCATGAAGAAGAAGGAATTGTCTGTAGAACTCCGAGACAGGATTGTGTCGAGACACAGATCTGGGAAAGGGTATAAAACAATTTCTTCAATGGAAGAACTTTGGAATCACCAGGACTCTTCATAGAGCTGGCCGCTCGGCCAAACTGAACAATCGGGGGAGAAGGGCCTTGGTCAGGGAGGTGACCGAGAACCTGATGGTCACTCTGACAGAAATCCAGAGTTCCTCTGTGGAGATGGGAGAACCTTCCAGAAGGACAACTATATCTGCAGCACTTCACCAATCAGGCCTTTATGGTAGAGTAGCCAGATGGAAGCCACTGCTCAGTAAAAGGCACATGACAGCCCGCTTGGAGTTTACCAAAAGGCACCTAAAGGACTCTTAGACCATGATTCTCTGGTCTGACGAAACCAAGATTGAACTCTTTGGCCTGAATGCCAAGCATCACATCTGGAGGAAACCAAGCACCGCTCATCACCTGGCCAATATCCACGGTGAAGCATGGTGGTGGCAGCATCATGCTGTGGGGATGTTTTTCAGCGGCAGGAATTGGTGGGAGACCACTCAGGATCGAGGGAAAGATGAACGGAGCAAAGTACAGAGAGATCCTTGATGAAAACCTGCTCCAGAGCGTTCTGGACCTCAGACTGGGGCGGAGGTTCACCTTCCAACAGGACAACGACCCTAAGCAAATGGCCAAGACAACACAGGAGTGGCTTCGTGACAAGTCTGTGAATGTCCTTGAGTGGCCCAGCCAGAGCCCGGACTTGAATCCGATCAAACATCTCTGGAGGGACCTGAAAATAGCTGTGCATCAACACTCCCCATCCACAGAGCAAAAATACCCAGAGCTTGAGAGGATCTGCAGAGAAGAATGGGAGAAGTTACCCAAATACAGGTGTGTCAAGCTTGTAGCATCATACCCAAGAAGACCTGGAGCTGTAATCGCTGCCAAAGGTGCCTCAACAAAGTACTGAGTAAAGGGTCTGAATACTTGTGTAAATGTGATATTTCAGTTATTTATTTTTAATGACATTTCATAAATTTCTAAACACCTGTTTTTGCTTTTTTATTATGAGGTATTGTGTGTAGATTGATGATAAAAAATAATTTAATCCATTTTAGAATAAGGCTGTAACGTAATAAAATGTGGAAAAGGTGAAGGGTCTGAATACTTTCTGAATGCACTGTAGATATGGATAGAGAATGAAAGATGGAGTTTAATCTGGGCAAGTGTTAGGTGTTGCACTTTGAGGGGTCAAATTCAATGGGAAAGTAAAGAGTTTCCCATTCCCTATCAAGGACCCTTCACAGTATTGATGTACAAAGGGAGTTTGGGGTCCAAGTCCGCAGCTCCCTGAAAATAATAAATATAATGAATAAGGAGTCATACAGTATGCTTGCCTTCATTGGCCAGGGCATCGAGTACAAGAGTCATTATGTTACAGCTTCATAAAACTTTGGCTAGGTTGCATTTGAAGTATTGTATGCAATTATGGTCACCCTTTTGCAAGGTGTGGAGGTTTTGGAAATGGTGCATCAGACCTTTCCAGGATGCTTCCTGGATTAAACGCTATTCAATAGAGGTCGGACAAACTTGATTTTTTTCCTTTGCATCATTAGAGGACAGAGGAAGACCTGCGGGAACTTTACACAATTATGAGAGGCGTAGATAGGGTAGGCGGTCAGCAGGTTTTTCCCCCAGTACAAAAATGTCAAATATTAGCGGGCATAGCTTTAAGATGAGGGGGATCTTTTAAAGGAGATGTGCGGAGCAAGTTTTTTTTTTTTAAATGGCGATGGATGCCTGGAATATGCTACCTGGGGTGATGGTGGAAACAAATACGATGGTGATGTTTAACAAACTTTTCGACAGCACATAAATATGCAGGAAGAAGAGATATGGATCACCATACAGGCAGGAATGATTAGTTTAATTTGACATCATGCTCGGCACAAACATTGTGGTCCAAAGGGCCAGTTCTTGTCTTGTACTGTTCTGTATAATGGTAGCTGAGTTTTCTGGAAATGTATTACACTATACAAGTTGACAAACCCTCCAAAAGCAAATGGTAGAGCAACTTACTGCAGACCCGAGTGCTCCTCCTATATTAATTCATATTGGTTAGTTTTATTCAGTAGTTAAACTGAAGGAATAAAAGTAGGATCAAGCTGGCAAGAGGGAAAGTAGAGGGTCCGTCAGAGTTCAACAGCCAACATATTCAGGGAAGGCAGCCTATATATGAATAGTTTGAATGGAAACAATGCAAATTGATCTCCCACTCTCTTCCATACAGACATACAAATTAGAAGCAGCGTGGTTCACTTGGCTCCTCAAGCCTGTTCCATTTAATATGATCCCTGGCAAACAACACAAACGTTGCTGTCTGTTTCCCCCTCTTTTTTAAAGAAAGCAAAAAAGTCAAAGCTGTACACAATTCAGATTTGAAACTTGTCAGGAAAAGAAAGCTGTTAAAACACACAATTGGCTAAGGAACAAGTGTGGAGAGGCTGGCTGATTATTCACCAGATCATTCTACTGACCTGAAACATTACTCTCCTCACAAACTCCAACTTAAGTATTTTTCAAAAAAAATATTTCTAAATCGATAGGATTAAGAGCAACATTTAAAATCATATTTCTGATACTGTAAATATTGAGATCTTAATATTGCAATCGTTTTGTGGAAGTCCTCCTTCCTGCAACTTTAATCATCTCAAAAGTCAAATATTGTAGGGCAATTGTGTAGATTGATGTTGCATGTTAACCAATCACACACCAGCCAGCATTTCTAACTCCACCCCACTGTTATACTTATACTAACACTTATTTCCCAGATTGGGGAGTTGGAGCAGTCAGGATGTACTGACAACTAATCATCCTTCATACTGTTAAGTTTCAGTGCTGATTAAAGATGTATTTGAATCACGTACCGAGTCTGGAGGTCATTTACAAATTGTAACAAATATCTCCTGCATTACCTTAGTTGGCACAAATTTCTTCAGGAATTTCACCCCGTGACTTTCCATAAAAGTTCCTACTCTCCCTGCCATTTCCTGGTCAAATCCTCGCAGAAAAATTGAGCGCACCATAACAGTCGCTTGCAATCCCAGGCCAGCAAGGAATCCCGCACATTCCAGTGCAACGTAGGAAGCACCTATAATCAGAGTGTTCCCTGGGCAATAAGGCAGTGAAAATAGATCATCACTGTGGAAACAAAGCAAGAAGCACAAAATGAGAATCAACAGGAATAGTTTAGTTTTAGTTTTAATTTTAAGGATACGGCAAGGAAACAGGCCCTTCAGCCCGAGTCCACGCCAACCTCACCCATTTAAAAGATGAGGTGAAGGGTTTTCTCTTCCAAGGGTCCTTGGAGTGTCCCTCCTCCAAGGAAGCAGATTCCTTCAATATATCTTTAAGTGCAGACAGATACTTGATAGGCAGGTAGATACTAATGTGCTATTGAGGTTACCATGATCTTAAAGTGGAGTAAGCTTGAGTCCGCTCCCAATTGATATGTTCACAATTTAAAAAATAACATTTTCTTATCTCCTTTACTCAGAGATTGACCATCCCAATTTTATGATTCTGCAGATGGTGATAATCTTTCAAATGCGAGATCAAGTTTTATAAATAGAAAACACAGCAGAGAAACAAGCTACTTGGTCCAACCTATTGATGGCAAGATTTACACTACACTTAAACTTCCTATCTTTGGCCAGAATATTTTTAATTCCTTCTCACTCATGTTTACCTAACTGTAATATTCACCATGTATAGAGCTCCACATTTATTTTAGTGACACAGCATGGAAACGAGCGCTTCGGTCCACGCCAACCACTGAACACCCGCTCACAATAGTTCTATGTTATCCCACTTTCTCATCCACTCCCCACACACTAGGGGCAATTTTACAGAAACCGATTAACCTACAAATCCACAAGTCTTTGGGATGTGGGAGGAAACCAGAGCACCCAGAGGAAACCCACACAGTCACAGGGAGAACATGCAAACTCCACACAGACAGTACCCAAAGTCAGGATAGAACCTAGATCTCTGGCGCTGTGAAGAAGTTGGTCTACCACCTGCACCACCCTATGCCACTGTGCCACCCTCTCACAGTCCCCTGGTTAAAGGAGATTTGCAAGGGAATTAAACAGGGAAATACACAAATGAAAACCAGTCTGCATAATACAACGTCCAGAAAAAACAGCCGTCCATAATGTTTGGGACAAAGACACATCATTTATTTATTTGCCTCTCGACTCCACAATTTGAGATTTGTAATAGAGAAAAAAATCACATGTGGTTAAAGTGTACATTGTCAGATTTTATTAAAGGGTATTTGCATACATTTTGGTTTTACCATGTAGAAATGACAGCTGTATATATACATAGACCCCCTCCCCAATTTCAGGGCACCATAATGTTTGAGATACATGGCTTCACAAGTGCTTGTAATTGCTCAGGTGTGTTTAATTGCCTTATTCATGCAGGTCTAAGAGATCTCTCAGCACCTAGTCTTTCCTCCAGTATTTCCAATCTCCTTTGGAAAATGGTATTGCTGAGGACCAAAGTTGTGCCAATGAAAGTCAAAGAAGTCATTATGAGACTGAGAAACAAGAATAAAACTGTTAGAGACATCAGCCAAACCTCAGGCTTACCAAAATCAACTGTTTGAAACATCATTAAGAAGGGAGCTCTGGTGAGCTTACTAACCGCAAATTCAGGCCCGACTTGGAGCTGTGGCGGTGTTCTGGCGTTTCGGCGGCGGTGGCAGCGCGGCTTCCGAGGCCCGGCCGCGGGCCCAATGGACGACATCGTCGGGAGCTCGCAGGTCACAGGTTGGTGACCTGTTTTCTGGAGCTCCCGCAACAACAGCTGTGTCCTCTGGACTGGAGGGCGGCAGCTTCGGCAACTTTGACCGCCCCGGGCCGCAGAGTTGAACCGGCCCATTCACGGAGCTGGATTCAGCCGCGGGACTGACTCACTTACAAACACCCGGCGGGGTCACAACATCGGAGGCCTGGATCGCCTCAGCGCAGAGGGAGAACAAGGAGGGAAGAGACAAAGACTAAGACTTTTGCCTTCCATCACAGTGAGGAGGTGTTTGGTGAACTCACTGTGGTGGATGTTAAATTTGTGTTTATTGTGTGTTTTTGTTGCTTTTAATATATGTATGACTGCAGGCACGAAATTTCGTTCAGACCGAAAGGTCTGAATGACAATAAAGGTAATCTGAATCTGACATGCAGGCCAAGGAAGACCTCCACAGCCGATGACAGAAGAATTCTCTCTATAATAAAGAAAAATCCCCACACACTTGTCCAACAGATCAGAAACACTCTTCAGGAGTCAGGCGTGGATTTGTCAATGACCACTGTCCGCAGAAGATTTCATGAACAGAAATACAGAGGCTACACTGCAAGATGCAAACCACTGGTTGGTCACAAAAATAGATGGTCAGGTTATAGTTTGCCAAGAAGTACTTACAAGAGCAACTACAGCTCTGGAAAAAAAGGTCTTGTGGACAGATGAGACGTAGATTAACTTGTATCAGAGTGATGGCAAGAGCAAAGTATGGAGGAGAGAAGGAACTGCCCAAGGTCCAAAGCATACCACCTCATCTGCGAAACACAGTTGTGGGGTTGTTATAGCCTGGGCATGTATGGCTGCTGAAGGTACTGGCTCACTTATCTTCATTGATGATACAATTGCTGATGCTAGTAGCATAATGAATAGAAAGATTAAATGAGAACTTACCAGTTTGAAGTTTGATCTTTATTTTATGAGGAGTTACGATGAGCAATTACGTGAAGAACCCCGCCAGTCGGCATGCACGTCAATCTTCAAAGCAGCCGTGTGAAATCACAGAAAACAACACTCGAAGTATTATAGTAAGATTATAACTCTAGAACTACCAGATGAGCTTCATGATATGAGGGTTGGGAGCGGTGGGCACATAATCATTCATCGTAACTCCTCATAAAATAAAGATCAAACTTCAAACTGGTACGTTCTCGTTTAATCTTACTATTTTACTTCGGAGTCACGTGAGTGATTCCGTGAAGACTTTAAAGGTCTGTGATTTCATGTCGATCCAAATCCAGGCGTATCACACTGCAAGCAGTTGACTCAGGAGGAGTGAATTAGGAACAACATTGATTCATGACACTGATGAACATGTTAATGTTTTAATTCACAACTAACAAAAATATATATAATAGCAACTCCGCTCTCCCAGGGAGAAGCTATGAAACGAAATTTAACACAGAGTGGGCGAACACCCTGGATACAACAAGCAGCTTGTTGTAGAACCTCTGAAAAGTCGATTCATTTGACCATCCTGCGGCCGCGAGGATGTGGTCTAGAGGGACGTTCATTGCCCTCGCCGCTGACGTCGATGCTGCCCTAGTGGAGTGAGATTTAAAGTTTTGAGTATTAACTCCTGCACATCCCAGGACTTGCTTCAGCCATCGTGAAGCAATATAATGCTTCAAATGCTCCACTACACACAGGCGTGAATCTGCGGGATAAGCTGATAATACAAGCTTGAATCCTGACACCCCTGGTCTGCTCTGTTTGAGTAAGTCATAGACGTGAAAAGTAACGTCATATTGTGATGACACCATCCTATCCAGACGCAGTTTATGGAGTCTGAACCCTTTGCGCTGATGTAAGCGCCATGAGCATGACCAATTTGAGGATGATCCTTCGTAAGGACAATGATGTGGCTGTTCCCCATTGACGGAGCACCACGAGTACCATGCTCACATCCCAGATTTGAGAGTACCTGGGCCTTGGAGGATTGGAATTAAACACACCCTTCATGAATCTTGATATTAACGGGTGGGACCCTAAAGGCTGGAGATCTGACCCTCGGCACAAGTACGCTGACAGGGCACTCCTGGCACTGTTGATGGCACTGTAACTGAGCCCTTCATTGGAGTGTAAGTGGGATAGGAAGTCTAGCACATCTGGGATGGAGGCCGTGTGATAAGTGATGTTCCCATGTAAGCAAAATTCCACCTATTTCCTGATATGGGAGAGGTATTGCCTTTTTGTGCTATCCCTCCAGGATGACGTGATGGTACCCACAGTCTGATTGGACAGTCCCATCCAGGTACGGCCTTTTTAAAATCTGCAAATCAACAAATTTACACGATCATTCAAAGGGTGTGGGTCCCCAGTCACAGGGCTCACCAATAAATTTACACGTTTTGGAACCAGCACAATAGGGTGCGTGGTTATTTCCGAAATGAGCGGGAACCATGGCTGTGTAGGCCAGTCGGGCACTACCAGAACCCCAGTAGCAGTGTCCAGCTTGATCTTAGTCAGGCACCGGCTGATGAGGCAGAAGGGTGGAAAAACATGTAAAAACATTCCACCCCAGTGCAGTGAGAATGCATTTACTGCCACTGCTCCTGGGGCTGGTTCCCATGAAACATACTTCGGTACCTGGTGATTAAGTCTGGATGCAAACAAATCGATATCTGGCATCCCATACCGAAGGACAATTTCACCAAATACTTCACGATTCAACATCCACTCGGTGTTGCCGTTGAATTTGCGTGACCTAGTGTCTGCCACCATATTGAGTCTGTCTGGCAAGTAGACAGCTGAAATCCAAATATTCTTTTTTATGCACCAGTGCCAAATAGTGTTAGCCAATCCGTCACATGATTTTGACTTGATTCCACCCATATGATTGACATACGCCACTGCCGTGGTGTTGTCAATCTGCAACTGAACAGCTGAGAATGATAATTCAGCTTCGTCAAAGGTGTTTCCAATGATTAGGATATCATCTAAATAGGCCATGATTATATGGCCTTGTGATCGTAATAACCTAAGTACTGATTTTAGCAATTTAGTAAATAGGCGAGGGCCTGAGGCTAACCCATTAGGTACAGCTCGAAACTGCCACAATTGTCCCATCCAGTTAAATGTCAAATATCTGCAATAGTCTTTATGAACAGGCACTGAATAATACGCATCTTGGAGATCTATACATGCCATATAACACCCCCTGGAAAGCAGATGCTTGGCAGTAACAAAAGTTTCCATTTTAAAATGTTGATACTGCACAAACGGATTAAGTCCCGTTAAATTCAAAATAATTCTACACCCACCTAGGGAAAACATTAGACACGAATTGATGGGTCTGATAGACTGTTTTCTCAATTACTCCCTTGAGGCATAGTTTCGCTATTTCAGCAAGTATCATCAAATTCGCTTTTTGTGAGAAGATGAGTGCCCGTTTCGGTTTGTGCTGGGTGGGTGGACACAGGGTAGGAATAAATTCAATTTTAAACCCTTGAATACTCTGCAGTATAAACACATTTGAGGTTATTTTACACCATTCTCCCAGAAAGCTGTGTAACCTCCCTCCAACTGGTAGGCAATTCTCTCGCAATATGTTTCGACAGGGGCCAGACCCATCTACCTCCATGGTTACTGGTGCTCTTTGCCTGGTCCTGGGTTATAAAGGCATGTTTCCCCTTGCTCCTACCGGGGAGCGCCAGTTGCGGGCATTAAATGGTCGGCTTGGTCCTTGCCCAGCCCCGGTTTCCGCAAACCGCTTATAGGGGTATTGCCGTGGAGAGCTCTGTTGGTCACTGGCGCCTTGATAAGCCCGACGATCTTGGCCTCGTCGTCCAGCTCCTTTACCCTTTTGGCCAGGTCTTCTCCAAATAATAGATTCGGCGGCTGGACGGTGCCAGGCTTGCATAAGGCAGCAAACCTGGGATTAATGGTGGGGCGGATGGTGCTCTTTCTGTGACAATTAATCTCAAAGTGCACATTGCACATAAGAGCTAGGGCATGCTGCTGAACTTCAATCAGGACCCCACCATCCACCGACCTACCAAAAGCCGTTATTCCAGACGGCAAGAGCTTGAGCACACGCTGCAGTTTAATCTCCTGTACTCGGCTGCTTGCCCCCATATGGCTCCAAATGGCATGATTAACTGTCGGCACCTTCAGCAGGATACAGTTCTCGGGGGTCTCATACTTTTAGGCAGTAGTGTCCATAGCCTGCTTAAACTTACCGCCAGAGAAGCGGTGCTCCTCCCAGCCGGTCGCTTCGCCATGCGTCAGACGTAATGACGCGCATGCCGACTGGCGGGGTTCTTCACGGAATCACTCGCGTGACTCCGAAGTAAAATTCTGAAGTGTATAGACACATCCTATCTGCTCAAGTTCAAACAAATGCCACAAAACTCATTGGCCGGCGGTTCATTCTACAGCAAGACAATGATCACAAACATACTGCTAAAGCAACATAGGAGTATTTCAAAGCTAAAAAAACAGTAAATTCTTGAGAGGCCAAGTCAATCACCCGATCTGAACCCAATTGAGCATGCGTTTTATATGTTGAAGAGTAAACTGAGGGGGACTAGACCCCAAAACAAGCATAAGCTAAAGATGGCTGCAATACAGGCCAGGCAGAGCATCACCAGAGAAGACACCCAGCAACTAGTGATGTCCATGAATCGCAGACTTCAAGCAGTCATTGCATGCAAAGGATATGCAACAAAATACTAAAAATGACCACTCTCATTTACTTGCTATTGCTGTGTCCCAAACATTTTGGTACCCTGAATTGGGGGGGGGGGGGGAGACTATGTATAAACACGGCTGTAATTTAATTTCTACATGGTGAAATCAAAATGTATACAAATGACCTTTATTAAAATCTGACAATATGCACTTTAACCATATGTAATTTTTTTCTGTTACAAATCTCAAATTGTGGAGTACCGAGGCAAATAAATAAACGATTGTTCTTTGTCCCAAACATTAGAGGGCCACTATAGCAACCAGATATTACATCGGGTTAGGAGGGCACTATTAGTTTACTCAACACTAACTATTGGTATCAATTTATTATTGACTTGGAATTTGAAACCTCTATAACAAAGAAACCAGTGTTGCTTTCAAAGACCTATGGAACATATGCACTCAACTAAATACACAACAAGCTCTCACAATCATAGCCACATCAAAGAAAATGATATTCAGGAAGCACACCTGGTTATACAGTACTCTTTATCCCCTGGTACATTCAAATAACGAGGTCTTTCTCCTGTTGCGATTATAAATTTTTCTGCTGTATGGAAGGTCGCAATTCCCTTCCTGTTGGTAGCCTGGAGGCAGTAGGAGAAAGAGGGGAGAAAAGTGACTGTTCACATACAATAATGTTTTACAGTGGAGGGGAAAATAAAATCACTTGAAACACTTCAATCAGTATAAACACGAGGTCAAATGAACAGTGGATATAATCAAGCCGACTCTCTTCTCCCCCACATTATCACCCCCACCACCCCCTTGTTTCCCACCACAACATTGCTCTTGGACCTGAACACAGTGTCTCAGACAAGGCGCATGGCAGAATATTGACATTGGTTTATTATTCTCACGGTTACTGAGATGGTGAAAAGCTTTGTTTGCATGCATTCCAGTCAAATCACACCGCACATGAGCACAATTAAACCAAACGCAAGTACAACAGGTAGTGCAAAGCAAAAAATACCAGAGTGCTGAATACGTTACAGCGTTATAGCTACAGAGAAAGAGCGGATCAAAACAATTGCAACGGCAACATGAGATAGATTGTGAGATCAGAGCTGCACTCGTAGCTTATGAGAGGCCTATTTAGTTTATATGCTTTTAAGCAGCATATCTGCTCCACTATGGGATATTGGATCCAAGGCTGCAGTGTAGCCAGCATGGAGAGTGTGAAGCATTACTGGTAACTGACACTCTTCATGTGGATAGACTGCCCAGTACTCGTGGCCTCTGGAGACATTGACGTGTCTTCTTCTGCTTACTGGCTATGCTCTGCCATCCCACAGATTTTGTGATGGTGTTGCCACTTCCCAGAAATGCTTAACACTCACCATGCCATCCAAGTGTCTTCCTGAACCCCATATTGCAAGGCTGAGAAGCAACTGTACTCACCCTGGCCCATCCAACACCCACCCTTACAGTCATTCCATGGGCAAGTCACTGCTGCAGCCCAACAGAAAGGACGAAAAGTTGGAGAGACCCGAGAAGCAATTCAGGCAAGTGTAGGTGTACCTTCTAATGTGTGAATGATGAAAACGAGGATGCACATTTATTATATTGGTTTATTGGATGGAAGCAAAGATGGCAAAGCCAGGATTTATCAATCAATTAATCTCTAATTGTCCATATCAGTGGAAGTGAGCTACGACCTGAACCAAGGTAGTCCTTCTGGTGAAAGGATTCTGTCGGAGCAACGAGGGAAAGACCTCAAGCATTCAAGGCATGGAGGCTCTTGATTGTAACATAACTTGCAACTAGAACCATTGATCATTAATGCAGACGAGAGTTAAAATCCCCCTATAGCGACATGATGAATATAAATTCTTGTAATTAAAATGAAACAGGATTTTATTTGTATAAGCTGGTCTTAATAACAGCAGCCATGAAGGTAATGCATTATCATAAAAACACACCGGGTTTGTTGATGCCCCTCAGAAAAGGAAACATGTCTTATTTATCTGACCTGGACAACATGCAACTCCAGACCTACATGCAATTGGCTATTTACTGCCTCCTCAGTTCAGAAGCAATTAAGGGTAGGTTATAAATACTGACAAAGCCAACAACATTAAAAAAAGTAAAAATAATTAAATCCCATGAAAATTAAGGTGCTGTAGTTTCCAAGGTTGTAACATTAAGAGGATGCTGCAGGTGGACACAAGTAGCAGTAATTTGCAACTCAGAGTCCAAACAGTAAATAGTAGAAACTATCAAATTTAAAAAAGTTCCTAGATAAGCACTAGAAATGCCATAACATTCAAGGACCAAGAGATAAGGAATGAAACTAGACTGAACTACAATTTGGAGGATATGGACTAAACCTTTGGAGTGCCAGGATTCTCTAACATTGCAGATAATTCTATATCACATGTTGTACATGTCCTTATACAAACAAAGATGCAGTATTACATACCTTGACCTTATGTGGCTCCACAAACTCTACAAATGAGTTATGATAAGTTACTTTCTTATCCCGCAAGGCCACTCTGTAGCCCCAGTTCAAAGAGCCAATATACTTCTGGATTGCATCTTTCATCTTGATCCAGTTGTGCTGAACTGTAATTCAGAAACAAATAAGTCTTTCCAACTTTGATAGCAACATTGTAGCAGTTACTGTTGACATATGTTCTAAATAAAGGGTCACATTTTTTTTAAAGAAGCAGTTATTTTTTAAAAGTCAAAAGGGAACTGCAACATTTAAATAAGGGACCACACAAAGCAATTATACTCTCTGCCTTTATATAGAGGGGGAGGAGGGGGGGGGAGGAGGGGGAGCGGGGCACTATGTCCCTGAGGGTGGGTGAGGGGGTTAGAGGGGGCGGGGTAAGTGGAAGTGGAGGGGCTATGGAGAAGAGGGGAGAGGGGGAGAAGGAGGGGTGGGGAGAGGTGGAGAGAGAGTGGAGGGAGAGAGAGAAAGTAGAGGCAGAGAGGTGGGGAGGGGAGGCGGTTGGGAAGAGTGGTGAGTGAGAGGAAGAGGGGTGGCAGGGAGTGGTGCAAGAGCAAGAGGAGAGAGGGAGATGGAGAGGGGGAGAGGGAGGAGGAGAGTGGGGTGGGGGAAGGTGTGAGAGGGTTCAGGGAGGGGTTGAGAGAGGGGTGGGAAGGGAAGGGGAGAGAAGAAGAGTGTGGAGGGAGGGGGAGAGCGGTAGGGGAGAGAGAGGGAAGAGTGTGGAGGGAGGGGGAGAGTGGTAGGGGGAGGGGGAGGAGTGAGGAGGGAGGGGGAAAGTGGAGAGAGGGGGAAGAGTGGGGAGGGGGAGGGAAGGGAGGGGGAAGAGTGGGGAGGGGGAGGGAAGGGAGGGGGAGAGAGGGGTGGGGGAGGGAGATGGGGAAAGGTGGGGGGTGGGGGATGGGGAGAGAAAAGTGGAAGTGGGGAGGGAGGGCGAGAGGTGCAGGGGAAAGTGGCGGAAGTGGGAGAGAGAGAGAGGGGGAAGGGGAGTGGTGGAAGAGGGAGAGAGTAGGGAAAAGGGGTGGGGGAGATAGGGAGGGAGGGGAGAGAGAGGGTGGGGGATCCATCAGCCTCATTGATCCATCACAGAAAAAAACTGAAAATACCTTTCAAATGTAGCCACCTTGTACGCTGTGTGAAGAAATCTGCTTATTAAGCGCCAAAAGAAAACAGTCAAATTTGTTTACAAAATCTTACCTGTCTCTTCAAACTCCCAGCCAAACTTACGGGAATCATTTAAATTCTGGTTTAGAATAGCAGCCTGGTGCATCAGCTTCTTTGGGATGCAGCCTACATTTACACAAGTACCTCCAAGTCCTCAAGAGAAAGAAAGTAGAATAATTCAGATTTAAGAACTACCAACATTGGGGGGGGGGGGGGTGGAGTGCAACCGATCCTAAATATTAAATAAACCATGAATATGTAGAAAACATTCTGATAACCAAATCATCTCTCTCCTCTCCCGAAATATACTTCTGACACCCAAATACATGAGATATTTGAGTTTAGTACGTGTTGTATTGTTGGGCAACTCTTCTCGTTTTGAGAATGGCAGAAATAATTGGTATCCAAGCCAAATTCTACCACAATCTTAGGTAAAAGATTCAACTCCAGCGCAAATACAGACATTCAAGTCGAGTCAAGTTTACTGTCATATACACAAGTACGGTGAGGTACACGTGCAATGAAAAGCTCGCTTGCTTGCAGCAGCATCGCAGGCACACAGACTCGGACAACAATACAAGCAAAAATCTAAAAGCTTGCTTACATCCGTGAAACTTCTAGCTTAGCGGAAAACATTAACAAACATACCCCAAGTAGTTCCCCTGGGCGTCGGCACAACAAAATCAAACACCAAGACACTCTTATTGAGGTTGGCAGCTTCCTGTAAACAAAGGCAAAGGTCAAGATTCATCCCAAATAGAATTGGCTGCCTGTCAAATTGCCTAAAATTGTCAGAATATAAACCAATATTCAAAGGATTACAAAGAAACTGCAAAGTATACATTATCATAGAGTATTAGAGTGATGCAATGGAAACAGGTCCTTCGGCCCAACTCGCCCACACCAGCCAACAATGTCCCAGCTACACTAGTCCCACTTGCCTGCGCTTGATCCATATCCCTCCAAACCTGTCCTATCCATGCACCTGTCTAACTCTTTCTTAAATTATGGGATAGTCCCAGCCTCAACTATCTCCTCTGGCAGCTTGTTCCATACACCCACCACCCTTTGTGAGAAAAAGTTACCCCTCAATTCATATTAATTATTTACCCCTTCACTTTGAACCTGTGTCCGCTGGTCCTTAATTCCCCTACTCTAGGCAAAAGACTCTGTGCATCTACCTGATATATTCCTCTCGTGATTTTGTATACCTCCATAAGATCTTCCCTCAGCCTCCTGCGCTCCATGGAATGGAGACCCAGCCTACTCAACCTCTCCCTATAGCTCACACCCCTCATCCTCACCCCTCACACCCCTACATGGCAACATCCTCCTAAATCTTTTCTGGACCCTTTCAAGCTTGACAATATCATGACACATGACATGGGTGAGTGGGCCTGGGGCTCCTCTCCTGCTCCCCCGAGGCACTCAGTGTATTCTGAGGTCGGCTATGAGCCATTGAACCAGAACCTGTCTATTGTAGTCTGCATGCAAGAAAGTTTATTCAATGAACATGGCCTCCAATCAACGTCACCTATAAAAGATTGTGATGTTTAATATCCCAACTTATTGCCAGCTGATTCCACTGCCAATTTACAGCTGTTCTCCACAAGTCCGGTCCATACTCCCATAGGAACATTGGCATCATGATCCCCATCCATCACCCTGACCCGAACCAAGATGATTCAGCTCATTTAAAAAGCAAAGAACTGCATTTCAACGAGAAGGTCTGCAGATGCTGCCTAACTTGTCGAGTGACCAGTCCCTTTCCTCCTCGTCTTCAAATCAATGCCACGTTGTTGCCAGGATGACTGACTAGTTTCATTCTTATGTTAAAATACAGGGTACTGCAAAGCTCAGAAGCCTGCTAGCCTGCTTCGCTGGGCACCCAAGGGTCAACAACATGGGGCCAGTCTGGAGTCACCTGTAGCCCAGGCCAGGAAAGATTGGCAGTTTTCCATCCATGTCAAATCAAATGAGTTTATTGTCATGTCCCAGATTGGACAATGACATTCTTGCTTGCTGCAGCACAACAGAATATTGTAGGCATAAATACAGAACAGATCAGTGTGTCCATATACCATAGAATATGTATATACACACATAAATAAACAGATAGTGCAATAGGCTGTTATAGTTCAGAGTTTGTTTGAAGTTGTGTTACATAGTCTGATGGCTGTGGGGAAGTAGCTGTTCCTGAACCTGGATGTTGCAGATTTCAGGCTCCTGTACCTTCTACCTGATGGCAGCGGAGAGATGAGTGCATGGCCAGGATGGTGTGGGTCCTTGATGATGTTGACAGCCTTTTTGAGGCAGCGCCTGCGACAGATCCCCTTCGGTGGTAGGGAGGTCAGAGCTGATGATGGACTGGGCAGTGTTTATAACCTTTTGCAGCCTTTTCCGATCGTGGGCGCTCAAGTTGCCGAACCAAGCCACGATGCAACCGGTCAGCATGCTCTCTACTGTGCACCTGTAGATGTTCGAGAGAGTCCTCCTTGACAGACCAACTCTCCATAATCTTCTCAGGAAGTAGAGGCGCTGATGTGCTTTCTTTATAATTGCATCAGTGTTCTGAGATCTTTGGAAATATGCATGCCCAGTAATTTGAAGTTCTTGACCCTTTCCACAATTGACCCGTTGATGTAAACAGGACTGTGGGTCCCCATCCTACCCCTTCCAAAGTCCACAATCAGTTCCTTGGTTTTGCTGGTGTTGAGAGCCGGGTTATTGTGCTGGCACCATTTGGCCAATCGGTTGATCTCACTTCTACACTCCGACTCGTCCCCATCAGTGATATGTCCCACAACAGTGGTGTCGTCGGCAAACTTGATGATGGAGTTCGCACTATGTCCGGCTACGCAGTCATTAGTATAGAGTGAGTATAGCAGGGGGCTGAGCACGCAGCCTTGAGGTGCTCCCGTGCTGATTGTTATCGAGGCTGACACATTTCCACCAATACGAACAGACTGTGGTCTGTGAATGAGGAAGTCGAGGATCCAATTGCAGAGGGATGCGCAGAGACCCAGATCTGAGAGCTGCAAGCTGCCCAGGTGAAATATGAGCTGTTCCTCCAATTGTGTTTAGCCTCACACTGATAATGGTGGCGACCTAGGACAGAAAGGTCTGTGTGGGAATGGGAAGGAAGATTAAAGTGTTTTGCAACCGGGAGATCAGGTAGGTTCAGGCGGACTGAGCGAAGATCTTCAGCGAAACAATCCCCCAGTCTACATTTGGTCTCGCCGATGTATAAGAGGCCAAATCTTGAACAACGGATACAGTAACTGAGGTTGGAGGAGGTGTGAGTGAACCTCTGCCTAACCTGAAAGGACTGTCGGGGTCCCTGGACAAAGACGAGGCAGTAGCTATCGGGACAAGTGTTGCATCTTCTGCAATTGCAGGGGAAGGTACCTGGGGAGTAGTTTGGGTGGGAAGGGATGACTTAACCAGGGAGATGCGGAGGGAACGGTCTGTGCCGAAGACAGAAAGGGGTGGAGATGGGAAGATGTGATTAGTGTTGGGATCCTGTAGGAACTGGGGAAAATTTCAGAGGATTATGTGTTGTAGACAATAGGTGCAGGAGTTAGCAATTCGGCCCTTCGAGCCAGCACCGCCATTCACTGTGATCATGGCTGATCATTCATAATCAGTACCCCTTTCCTGCCTTCTCCCCATATCCCTTGACTCCGCTATCTTTATGAGCTCTATCTAACTCTCTCTTGAAAGCATCCAGAGAATTGACCTCCACTGCCTTCTGAGGCAGGGAACTCCACAGATTCACAAATGTCTGGGTGAAAGGTTTTTCCTCAGCTCCGTTCTTAAACTGTGGCCCCTGCTTCTGGTCTCCCCCAACATCAGGAACACGTTTCCTGCCTGTAGCGTGTCCAATCCCCTAATAATCTTATACGTTTCAGTAAGATCTCCTCTCATCCTTCTAAATTCCAGAGTATACAAGCCCAGTCTCTCCATTCTTGGAGACAGTCCCGCCATCCTGGGAATTAAAGTCGTGAACCTACGCTGCACTCCCTCAATAGCAAGAATGTCCTTTCTCAAATTTGGAGACCAAAACTGCACACAATACTCCAGTTCTGGTCTTACTAGGGCCCTGTGTAACTGTTGAAGCACCTATTTGCTCCTATACTCAACTCCTCTTATTATGAAGGCCAACATACCATTAGCTTGCTTCTCTGCCAGCTGTACCTGCATGCTTACTTTCAGTGACAGCTGAACAAGGGCACCCTGATCTCGTTGTACTTCCACTTTTCCTAACTTGACACAATTCAGATCACAAATCTGCCTTCCTGTTCTTGCCACCAAAGTGATTAACCTCACATTTATCCACATAAAACTGCATCTGCCATGCATCCGCTCACTCACCCAACCTGTCCAAGTCACCCTGCATCCACTTCACAGTTCACACTGCCACCCAGTTTTGTATGGGTGATGGGGCACAAGGTACGAGGGTGACTCTGTCTGTTGCGCCTAGGGGGAGGGGGAGCAAGGACGGAGCTGCGGGGTGCAGAGACACGAGCGAGGGCCTCATCTATGACAGGAGAGGGGAACCCCCAGTCCCTAAAGAACAAGGGCATCTCGGATGTCCTAGTATGGAACACCTTATCTTGGGCGCAGATGCGGCGTAGACGGAGGAATTGGGAATAGCGGATAGAGTCTTTACAGGAAGTAGGGTGGGAAGTAGAGTAGTCTAGATAATTGTGGGAGTCAGTGGGTTTATTATAGACGTCGGTTGATAGTCTATTTCCTGTGATGGAGACTGTGCGATCACGAATGGGGAGGTGTCGGATTGGTCCAAGTAAATTTAAGTGCAAGGAATTTAAGGAAAATGGTGGTGACGTTGATGTCCATGAGTTCTGCATGGGTGTAGGAGGTAGCACCGATGCAGTCGTCAATGTAACAGAAATAGGAGATAGGGCCAGTGTACGCCTGGGACCGGGATTGTTCAATGTACCCTACTGTGGAGGAAAAAAATGTATATACTTCCTTACTTAATTTTGATTGGAATTGAACAAGGTAACGCAAGGGTGCTTGGATGTGACAATTAGCATCGCTCGTTGACCAGGTGCAGAAGAGGTTTGTGGGAATGGGCAAAGTAAGAATATACGTATTACCCCTTGTCTGGGAATGTGTTGAAGGGTGGATAGTAAATGTAAACATGAAATAGTAGACGGAGAGAAGGAACCTTGTTTCTCTCAGCAGTGTTACACCCCCTACCGCTAGTAGCATAGATACGTTGCAGAGAATGGAGGGCTTATGATTGGCTCGGAGAAGGGATGGTGGCGCGGGCAGCCGAATAGGCAAGATAGAATAATGTCAAGATGCCCTTGTATTATGTTTGACTTGTATTAACCATCTGTTGTTGAATAAGATTGACATAAACAAAAAAATGTTATAACTAATGAAATAATTGGTACTCATGTAGTAGATAGTAGAATTTTGTATTGTTGTATCTAACAAAAAACAAAAGTTGTTTACTGTACAGTATAATTGTCGGCTAATTGTGAAGTTAGAGAACTGGTGGGCAGTTTACACCCCCACCATCTCTCCATGATATCATGCATTCAATTCTCTTGAAGGAGCCCTGCGAAGACTGTTGCTTTTCATTTTCCTTTAATTTCCCTTTAAATTAATTTCTTCCACACCTACAAAGAGGCAGGCATAGCTGGGGCCCATGCGGGTGCCCATAGCTACGCCTTGGACTAGGAGGAAGTGGGAGGAGTCGAAGGAGAGGTTGTTAAGGGTGAGGCCTAGCTAGGCGGAGTAGAGTGTTAGTAGAGGGAAATTCTATAGTTCTGTGGTCGAGGAAGAAACTGTTCTTTAAGGCCTTCCTGATGGGGGATGGTGTGGAGTGACTGAACGCGTTGGGAATTATTTATGACACTCTTGTAGAGCCCGTAGAGAACATAACTTCTGTTTGAAATTAAATTACTATGTACCCAGGTGCCGGCCTTGGCAGCATTCGCCCATGATATGAACTTAACTCCTTCAGAAATGTGAGCAAATAAGCCAATTAAAGCCTCTACATTCCCAAATGGTCAGAAAATAATTCTGAAAGAGTTCATTGCTATTATTATCGTTTGCGGCCATATTTATTCACTTTCTGTAACATTCTATTAACACTCTACTCCGCCTAACTAGTCCTCACCACGTTCTGTAATGAGAGCTAATTGCTATTGCATTGCTTGCTGGGATACTTGATCAGATCTTGTGGATTTGTACTTCTCTGTGGAAAAGCACTAGCAGATAAGAGGGTTAAGGGCCTGTTCCACTTTCATTACTTTTTTGCTCGTGGACATTTTTCATCAGTTTAGAAAAACACCCCGACCTACTTGATGTCACGAGTACCTACGACTAGCATCATGACCTACCTACGACCTTGTGACGACCATGCTGCGAGTACGAGTCATGGGCAAACTCGGCAGAGGTCGTGAATTAGGTTGTGAAAGTGGGACAGGCAACACTGGCTACTTCTGGACTGTAACATCTCCCGCCACTCCCGTCTGACGTAAAAGTAAAGCATGTATGGTTTATCTTAACCCATTGTATTTTCTCTGTTTTTAAGAACATTATCTATTGCACAGCAAAGAGCCAAATGCTCCAAACTTTACTTATAAACACAATTGGTCGAAAACATTGGACATGTCAGAAAACATCTGAACAAGTGATATTTCAGGTTAACCTTTTATCACTTCCTCTACCTGGACAGGTAAATACTGTTTATATAAATGATAGAGGCAGAACTCAATGAGTATAATTTGCATAAAAAATAATAAATAATAAATTCCGCATCAATTTGACATGGGGAGCTGTTGCTAACACTTTCTGCAGCACATTTTATGAAGAAATGTTTTCTTATTACCTCACTGGATGACCATTAAGATTTATTTCACAATATAAAAGACACTTTACCTTTGAGGCTGCAAGTCCTCCAGAACCACCACCAATAACTATGAGGTCGAAATCATACATTTCACCACCATCCAAGAGTCTCTTCAACAAGCCATCATCTTGTGCCTGCAGGATTAAAAAAAAAAAATCACTTAAGCATACTTTGCATAGTTAGGTTACGTTAAAGGCTACACCAGAGTATGAAAGTTGAGATAAACAAAAATGCTGGAGAAACTCAGCGGGTGAGGCAGCATCAGTGTAGCAAAGGAATAGGTGACGTTTCGGGTAGAGACCCTTCTTCAGACTGTTGTGGGGGTGGGGGGGGAAGAAGAAAGGAAGAGGCGGAGACAGTAGGCTGTGGGAGAGCTGGGAAGGGGAAGGGAAGGAGGGAGAAAGCAAGGACTACCTGAAAATGGAGGTCAATGTTCATACGGCTGGGGTGTACAGAGCTGCCAAGTTGTGTCAGAGCATTTCAGTATTCTAGTACCTGTAAATAGGTATTTTGCTGAGAAAATCAGTATTTTTACATAGTGCCATTTTGCTGAATTTTTTTTTTTTAAATGTGCGGCCATACCCATGAAAGAGTACAAGAATGCATAACTTGGTTATTGTGTATTTGTAATACAGTTTATTGTGTATTATGTCATAGCTGCTTTCTTGCATCTCTCTCACCCCGGCCCAGGGCGGCTTCTGGTCTGTTCCCTCCGCGGGTGCCGCATGGCCCGCTGAGTTCCTCCAGCACTCTGTGTTTTTAATTTAACTCTGAAATTGAAGATAGACATAAAGCTGGAGCAACTCAGCAGGACAGGCAGCAACTCTGGAGAGAAAGAATGGGTGATGTTTCAGGTCGAGACCGTTCTTCAGACTGAACTGAACTCTCACCGGTGAGAGTACTTGTGATTGTCTGAAGAAGGGTCTAGACCCGAAACGCCACCCACTCCCTCTCCCCAGAGCCGCCGCCCGTCCTGCTGAGCCACCCCAGCCTCCCCCCTCCCCCCCCCCCCCCCCCCCCCCACGTGTCCACCTTTAACTCCAGAGCCAAACAAAAAACAGAGCGCTGGAGGAACTCAGACGGCACCCGCGGGGGGAACGGACCAGGATCCGCCCAGGGCCAGGGTTCTCTCCCCAACAGGAAGGAACATCACATGCAGCCGTTCCCGCAATATGCCAAATGATTCCAGGAATGCAGAGGCAAAGGAGGGAGGGAGCGAGAGAGCACAAGAGAGATGAGATGGGGAGCGGGAGAGAGCGCGCAAGAGAGAGAGAGAGAGAGAGAGAGAGAGAGAGAGGGATCAAAAGACAGAGAGACCCAGCGAGAGAGGGAGCGAGTTACAATCCCCAGAGGTACAGCATGACCCCCCACATCCTTGCATTTTCCAAGCAGCAAGATCCCAAGTCAATCCCACCGGGCCACCACCCCTCCATTGGCAAGTGGCATGGCAACGAAACAGGAAGTCGGGCCAATCCCACCTGTCCGCTGCACCTATGGTTACGATTACCTTTGGTCGATTTTGCGATGTTAAATGACTTGTAAAAAAATCCATATTTAATAACACAAAACCGTACATTGTATTCTTATCGCATTTCCGTACAAAATATGGAAAATCCGTACTACTTGGCAGCTCTGGGAGTAAACTGTCCAAGCGAAATACGAGGTGATCTTCCTCCAATTTGAGGTGGCCCAGGACAGAAAGGTCGGATTTGAAATGGGAGGGGAAGTTGAAAATGCTGAGCCACCAGGAGATCAGGTTGATTAATTCGAACTGAGCGGAGGGTTAGTGGTGAAATCAGTTAACTTCCATCCGGCACTCAAATTCACCTGGACCAATTCTAACATCTTCCTACCATTTCTAGACCTCATTATCTCGATCACAGGTAACATTTAATATAAACCCACTGACTTCCATAGCTATCTTCCCACCCTGCTTCTTGTAAGGACTCTATCCCCTACTCCCAATTCCTCCATCGCATCAGAGATGTCCACATTCTTTAGGGAACAGGGGTTCCCCTCTTTGACTATAGATGAGGCTCTCACCAGGATCTCCTCCATATCCTGTAGCTCCGCTCTCACTCCCCATCCTCCCACTCGCAACAAGGACAGAGTCCCTCTTGTCCTCACCTTCCACCCCATCAGCCATCATATACCACAGATAATCCTCTGACATTTTCACCACTTTCAACCGGATCCCACCACTGGCCACATCTTCCCAACTCCTCCCCTTTCAGCTTTCAGCAGAGACCACTCCCTGCGTAACTACTTGGTCAATTCGTCCCTTCCCACCCAAATCACCCCCTCCCCGGTACTTTCCCTTGCAAATGCAAGAAATGCTACACTTGTCGCTTTACCTCCCCCCCTCGACTCCATCCAAGAACCCAAGCAGTCTTTCCAGGTGAGGCAGAGTTTCACCTGCATCTCCTCCAACCTCATCTATTACATCCGCTGTTCTAGGTGTCAACTGCTCTACATCGGTGAGGAGGAAGAGATTTACAGGGGATCTGAGATAATAGTTTACCCATACAGAGAGTGGTTGATATAGGGAGCATGCTGCCAGGTGGTGGAGAATCAGATACAATCACTACTTTTGGATGCATTTAAACAGACATTTGAATAGGCATGGCATATAAGTATAATGCAGGCAAATGCAATTAATGAAGATAGGCTAAACAGTCAGCATGTAGTGGGCCAAAGGATGAGTTTCTTAACTTAGGAGAGACATGGGATTCAAACCAAGGACTTGATCTGTAGGTCTCATCATCACATTGGAATTCCAAATACATCTGGAATGGGCTCCACACTTAATCATGCAACTTCTAAAGAAGATAACAAATTAAACAACCTCATTAAAGAAGTGGTTACTCAGACCTCATTGCTGGTTGCGAAGGGGCCCCCATAACAGTTCAAGCTTCAGGGCCCCAAAAATGTAGGTCCGCCACAGGGTTATATTAAATATTTTTTGCAGCAAGGAACGTGTGCAGCTTCATCAAATAGTACCTTACCTGCTTGGTACTGTCAAAGCCACCCAAATGAGCCTTGTTAACAAACACATTGGGAACAGTCCGCTGGCCCGTAATATAATTCAACATTTCCTGCATAAGTGCTCCGTTCTCTGGAGAGAGAAAAACATGGCAGAGGAAATACAACTTAGTATTAGGATAGCAATGACAAGAGGGCTGGATACCTGAAGAAAACAATTGGACACACGGTGCTGGAGTAGCTCAGCGGTTCAGGCAGCATCTCTGGAGAACATGGATAGGTAACGGTTTGGGTTGAGACCCTTCACACTTCAGCTTTCCACCCCGCCCCACTACAATCAGTCTGAAGGGCCCTTTCCTCCAACTCACCTATGCATTTTCTCTAGAGATGCTGCCTGATCCGCTGGGTTACTCCAGCACTTTGTGCTCTTTTGTGTAAACCAACATCTGCAGTTCTACATTGTAAATGACTGACATCCTGTATTTAGCTTGCAGTCTGCACAAATACACCAACTGGTTCAGCATCTGATCAATGTTACAGGCTTTTGTTTTACATTTTTGGGATAGGCGGGGCAGTTGAAGTGTTTTATGTCAGCTGTACTAAGCACTAAGGGACTTAGATGTGAAAGTCATGATCTGTGACTCGTAAAACAATCAAAACGGGTCATGGAAACCATGCACAGACCACCACAGATAGACCATATTTATATTGTGCCATTAAAATATGAGAACATTGACTGTTAATGAAATCTGCTAGCAAGCCTTATGGATATATTATCTGCATTGTGCAAGACCCATATTGAGCAAACTCAGGGATTGGCAAACTGTAAATGGAGATTGGGGTTTAAAAGGTCAGGATGAGATTGTGGTTACACAGAACCACATCCCTACTTCGATGGAGTGGAAGAGTAAAGAGAAACCTGCTGCCCCCACAGTACCTGGTAGTGTTATTGAAATTTTTGTTTGCAGGAGAAACCTATTGGCCATCTACACTACCCAATTACTTTATCTTCCACACCACCTCATATTCTGAATAATTATTCTCCCACACCCTCAAAGTAGCGTTGAATAATTATTCAAAATTATTGAATAATTAATGATGAATTTCTCACTGCTCTTTGCAAGACATGCAGAAAATGTCTCTCACTTCCTGCACAGGAAACTACTTTAAGAAGGCAAATCCACAGAAAGCATCCGGCCCAGATGGTGCACTTGGCTGAGTTCTAAAGACCTGTGCAGACCAGTGATCTGCAGCTGATGTACCTTTATAGCTAAAATGCCTTTGATGTGCTTTTGTATATGCAAACGCACACGCTCTCTATCGTGAATTGCTTTAGATGCTAATTTCCCTCTTGAAACCACCGTTTGTCCAATTGCCATAGCAACTTGCACCACATCTCTAAATAGCTGGGCTCAATATTTGAAATTCAATACAGGAAAAGCAGAAATGAATATTATGGGCAAAGAGAAAAGCACAAGCTCTGGCCCCCAGGCCCCTTCAACATTTTTCTCCCTAGCTAAAAATCCAGACAGGGGAAAACAAAATGTTGCAGTGATTGTGATGAACTTCAGCTTACTTGTCATTCAACCACCAAGATGAAGCTTCACCTATATAATGCTTGACTCTAGCTGGTTGAAGATCAATATCTTCAAAATTGCTACTAATTATTTTGGGTCTTTACAATAGACAATAGGTGCAAGAGTAGGCCATTCGGCCCTTCAAGCCAGCACCGCCATTCAATGTGATCATGGTTGATCATCCCAATCAGTACCCCGATCCTGCCTTCTCCCCATATCCCCTGACTCCGCTATTTTTAAGAGTCCTATCTAGCTCGATCTTGAAAACATCCATGGAACCTACCTCCACCGCTCTCTGAGGAAGAGAATTCCACAGACTCGCAACTCTCCGTGAGGAAAAGTGTTTCCGCGTCTCCGTTCTAAATGGCTTACTCCTTATTCTTAAACTGTGGCCCCTGGTTCTGGACTCCCCAAACATCGGGAACATGTTCCCTGCCATAGTGTGTCCAAACTCTTAACAATCTTATGTTTCAATGAGATCCCCTCTCATCCTTCTAAACTCCAGAGCATACAAGCCCAGCTGCCCCATTCTCTCAGCATATGACAGTCCCGTCATTCCGGGAATTAACCTTATAAACCTACGCTGCACTCCCTCAATAGCAAGAATGTCCTTCCTCAAATTAGGGGACCAAACCTGCACACAATACTCCCGGTGTGGTCTCACTAGGGCTCTGTACAACTGCAGAAGGACCTCCTTGCTCCTATATTCGATTCCTCACGTTATAAAGGCCAGCGTGCCATTCGCTTTCTTCACTGCCTGCTGTACCTGCATGCTTACTTTCATAGACTGATGAACAAGGACCCCCAGATCCCGTTGTACTTCCCCTTTTCCCAACTTGACGCCATTTAGATAGTAATCTGCCTTCCTGTTTTTGCTACCAAAGTGGATAACCTCACATTTATCCGCATTAAACTTCATCTGCCATGCATCTGCCCACTCCCCCAACCTGTCCAAGTCACCCTGCATTCTCATAGCATCCTCCTCACAGTTCACACTGCCACCCAGTTGTGTGTCATCTGCAAAAAATTGCTCATGTTACTTTGAATCCCTTCATCCAAATCATTGATGTATATTGTAAATAGCTGTGGTCCCAGCACCTAGCCTTGCGGTACCCCACTAGTCACTGCCTGCCATTCTGAAAGGGACCCGTTAATCCCTACTCTTTCTTTCCCGTCTGACAACCAATTCTCTATCCATGTAAGCACTCTATTCCCAATACCATGTGCCCTAATTTTGCCCACTAATCTCCTATGTGGGATCTTATCAAGTGCTTTCGGAAAGTCCAGGTATCCTTGGTTACTGATCACAAATGTCCTTCATACTCATTCTTTCAAGTACATAATTTAGTACAGCTCAATTAAATATCCACTTGGCCCTTTATTCAAGCCTAGTCAGGATCCTGATAATGGGGTGGAAGCAGCTATTCCGCAATCTGGTGGTGCACACTTCTGTACCTTCTGCCAGTAAGTAGCAGTCATAAGAATAACGAAGGAATAAAAATCTTCAGATAAAGGGCTGCAGGAGTATTTTAACAACTCTACTGAAGAGCTAGCACAACCAGATTGGGCCGAATGTAATTCTATCAAATCTCAATTCCCCTAGAAGGTGATCAAGCTGATAATTTTTGCTTCTCTCTAGAGGACAAGGTGGGCTGCTGACAAACTATGTATTTGGGTGAAGAATAGAGGGAAACAAAAATCCAAGAGCATGGTGACACAGCAGCTTCATTGTTTATTATGCATCATGGTAATAAAGTGATAGCCCATAAACAATTTGAACTTCAATTAAACATTTTCCCTTGCTCTGCATGACTCTGCACATCTCCCCTTTGTTTGCAATGTTCTACTGAAAGTCTATACTGATAAGGACAGCACATCAAATATTAAAACAGTGTCTTTGAATAGAATTGGGTAATCACTACCAACCAAAATCAGTTGAATAAAAAAAATTACCTATTACATCAAGCTCCACAACGTGAATATCAACACCCAGGTCCGCAAAAAGATCTTTAACCTATGATATATAAAAAAGGGTGAGATTTGTTATGAAAAGAAACAAACATTGTCTGAATATTACCCACAGACCACACAATGGGCACAGTACTATAAGACTACAATTGCATGTGCCCATCTCTAGATATACCTTCACTAGCCTGACCCGCTGGAGTTCCTTCAGCAACATGACTTTAAACCATGTGTTAATATGTCTCATACAACTGCAATCCAAAGATCCTGAAGATATTTGAATTCACCATGGGAACATTGTAATCAAATTGCAGGACTCCACTTTATCTTTGTAAAGTATTATCAGCACTCGTAGAACCCAAGACGGCACTTTTTTGAAAAAGGATTTTTTAAAACCTGCCACTAAAGCAGGTGCTTGCAACCTTCATCTCCATTTGAAGCACCTCAACCACAAACCTGTCCATGACCACAACAGTTGAACATTCCTATACTTGCTGACCAGGGCCAAGTACGAACATGGTACAGAACTGCTGGAGAATAGAGGAAAGCTTGAAGAAAATAACAATTCACCTAAAACTTCAAAACAAAAAAGTACTTGAGGAAATGCAAAAAGGACAAAGAGCTAGAGTAACTCAGTGGGTCAGGCAGCATCACTGGAGAACATGGATAGGTGACACTTTTGGTCGGGACCTTTCTTCAGACTGACAACTTCACACAAAGAGCAACAAGATAGTTCATAATTGTACTCTAGAATAAATGCACGCCAGTACACAATGTAGAATTCTCTTAGTTGTGTGAAATCACTTGTAGTGAGAGATTCTGCAGACCGACAGGTTTATATAATATTTCCACATTGTAGATACACAGGCACGGAAGAGGTGCTAGAGGTTCTGCAGCATGATGTTTACATAGCATTTATCCATTGTATACATAGAGGGGTGGGGAGACTCTTTTGTGTGACTGTTTACATAACATTTCCCCATTGTGACCAGAGGGCATGGAAGAAGAGAGAGAAACTCTACGGAATGATCATTAACATACAAAATATGAGGAAAAACGTTTTCACCCAGAGTTGTGAATCTGTGGAATTCTCTGCCACAGATGGCAATGGAGGCCAATTCACTGGATGTTTAAGAGAGATTTAGCTAGATTTAGAGAGTTAAAGGAATCGAGGGATATGGGGAGAAAGCAAGAACAGAGTATTGATTTTTGATGATCGGCCATGGTCATATTGAAAGACGGTGTTCTCAGGGCCGAATGGGCCACTCCTGCAACTATTTTCTATGTTTCTATAGCATTTCCCCATTGTAGATAAAGAAAAGGAATGACAATTTGGTAGGAGACCCAGCGGTATGATAGCATTTCTTTCATTATGGACATAGAGGCAAGAAGGGAAGGCAGAAAGTTGACCACGATGTCCCTCCACACCTCACTCCCCCAGGCATAGCCCACTCTCCCCCAGGTCACCACTCCCTTCTCCCCTAGCCCCCCCACCTGCCTATCCCCTAGACCCTCAACCCCCTAACTCCAAAGCTCTCCCCCACCCCTCGTCCCCCGGTCTCACCTTCTTGCAGTACGGACAGGTGCTCTTGCTGAACACCACCACCAAATTCGTGTCGATCAGCTTCTTGATGGTGGCCTTAATCTCCTCCTGCGGGGCGGACAAGACGGTGGAAGCCATGCGGGCGGCGGCCTGGGGGGGGGGGGGGGGGTGTCGACCAGCGCGGACGTTAGTCTAAGCTGCGACCGGCGCGGACGTTAGTCTCAGCTGTGACTGCAACACCTTCCCGTATCTCTCGCGCTCGGCCGCCGACTACCGGCGACCAGCCAACTGCGCATGCCCCTTCTCGTCCCGCCCCTTGCCACCTGGGCCCGCCCATTGGTACCAATACGCATGCTCTCTGCTCACCTCTACGTTCCGAGCCCCCGCCCCCGCCCCACAAACCGGTGCCATTGCGCATGCTCCGCATCGCCCCTCCTCTTCTCACCTGACCCCGCCCATTAACTCCAAGGCGCATGCTCTCTGCTCTCTGCTCTTCTCCGCTGTCCCTTCCCACTCGTCCCCAACGCGCATGCTCCCTTCACCCCGCCGCCGGCTCCATCCACCGGCCCCTGCTGCGCATGCTTACTCATCCTCCATTTCATTCACCTCCTTCTCCTCCTTTCTGTCTCCGCCCCGCGACGAACCAATAGTCAAACCCATTGAGGATCCTTCTTCTCGGGAGGTGGGACCGGGATCGGCGGCTGCTGTTGCTGCTGCGGCTGTGACCACTCCGTTGCCGGGGTGACCAACGGTGCGCGAGTTCTGAAGGCGGCAACGTCGCCACGGCAGCAGCGACCCCTGGTGGCGGGGCGCGGGAAGGCGTGGGCTGCCCTGCAATCGGTGGGCCGAATGATTTCCCTCCCTGCCTTTCAACTCCCCCCACCCCTACAATCAGTGATGGTAACTGTAATAGTTACCCATGTTACAGCATGCAACAACCTTTTAACTGTACCTCGGTATAAATATACTAACTCGTCAAAATCCTTGGTCCAAAGAATCCTACCATCATAAAAGCCATTCTACAGCCAATTGATTTGTTCCAATACTATAATGAAGTTAGACACAAAAAGTTGGAGTAACTCAGCGGAACAGGCAGCATCTCTGGAGAGAAGGAATGGGTGACATTTCGGGTCGAGACCCTTCTTCAGACAATGTCACCCATTCCTTCTCTCCAGAGATGCTGCTTGTCCGGCTGAGTTATTCCAGCTTTTTGTGTCTATCTTCGGTTTAAACCAGCATCTGCAATTCATTCTTACGCTATAAAGAAGTGGCTGAAAGGATTGGATCCAGCCAGTGCAATGGGTGTAGACAACATTGCATTACAGTTGAAGCAGATCCTTCTGCCCAACTCAACCGTGCTGACCAGATGCCCAATCTAAGATAGTCCCATTTAACCACAGTTGGCCCATATTCCTCAAACCCCTACCAAATGTTGTTATAGTACCTGCCTCAACTACCTCCCCTGGCAGCTCCTTATGCCCACCATTCTCTTTGTGAAAAAGGTGCCCCTTCGTTTCTTGTTCAATCTTTTTCACTCTCACCTTAAACCCATGCCCTCTAGCGCTAGACTGCCCAACCACGAGAAAAAGACTGTATTCACACTATCCATTGGAGACAAATATGCTGGAGAAACTCAGTGGGTGAGGCAGCATCTATGGAGGGAAGGAAATAGGCAACGGTCTCCACCTGAAACATCACCCATTAAAATTTTGATTTAAACCAGCCTCTGCAGTTCTTTCCTACACAGTGCTCCAATGAAGTGTGGTCTCATCATTTAGTTCAGTCCCTTTCGGGTTCGGCCCACTGGGTCCACGCCGACCAGCGATCCCCGCACATTAATACTAACCTACATACATTTTTTACATTTACCAAGCCAATTCATCTACATGCTTGTACGTCTTTGGAGTGTGGGAGGAAACCGAAGATCTCGGAAAAAACCCACGCAGGTCACGGGGAGAGCGTACAAACTCCGTACAGACAGCACCCGTAGTCAGGATTGAACCTAGGTCTCTGGCGCTGTATTAACGGTAAGGCAGTAATTTTACCGCTGCACCGAGCTGCCCAAAATCTTGTACAGATACATCATGTCTTCCCAATCTATACTCAATGCACTGATCAATGGTCCTTCTGTAATTGTACAGAGCCCTAGTGAAACCACACCTGGAGTATTGTGTGCAGTTTTGGTCCCCTAATTTGAGGAAGGACATTCTTGCTATTGAGGGAGTGCAGCGTAGGTTTACAAGTAAATTCCCGGGATGGCGGGGCTGTCATATGCGGAGAGAATGGAACGGGTTGGCTTGTACACTCTGGAGTTTAGAAGGTTGAGAGGGGATCTTATTGAAACATATAAGATTGTTAAGGATTTAGACACGCCAGAGGCAGGAAACACGTTCCCGATGTTGGGGGAGTCCAGAACCAGAGGCCACAGTTTAAGAATAAGGGGTAAGCCATTTAGAACGGAGACGAGGAAACACTTTTTCTCACAGAGAGTTGTGAGTCTGTGGAATTCTCTTTCTCAGAGGACGGTGGAGGCCGGTTCTCTGGATACTTTCAAGAGAGAACTACATAGGGATCTTAAAGATAGTGGAGTCAGGGGATATGGGGAGAAGGTAGGAACGGGGTACTGATTGGGGATGATCAGCCATGATCACATTGAATGGCGGTGCTGGCTCAAAGTGCTGAATGGCCTACTCCTGCACCTATTATCTATTGTCCATAAAGGTCATCATGTCTAATATCCTATGATGTTGCAGGCAGCCAGAGAGGAGATTACTGAAAGTCACGAAATAGACCGTGGGCCGAGGTGCTTTTCAGTTTCATTTTGTGACCCAAATCACGTATCTACCTGCATTTATAAAATATTGTGTACAAATGTTACAGAAATCATACCTGAAACTCGACAAGACAAAACCTGCACGTATATTTAAAATATAAGAAAAACCTCCAATTTGTCCAATATTCCAAGCAATACATGTTTGACATTGCGTCGGACACCAATTGACTACTCACACGCTTTGTTTCATGGTAGCTTGGCATTGGCAGCGAGCAAACTGGGATCATGGCTGCCTTCTAATTACATGGCTGACTTCTAAATAAAGGTAATGCTAACCTTGCTGATAATTTTGTTTTACAACTGATTTATCGTTGTAAATATGATGTGAACTGTTAAATAAAAATGATAAATAACGTAGAGCTAGGGTTAGGATTAGGGTTAGGGTCAGTCAGTCGGTTGGTCGGGCTGTCGGCCAGCCCATGGGTGCTGTGAGGGGTCGGGTTGGCTTTTGGCCGGCCCGTGGGTGCTGCGAGGGATCGGTCATATTCACAAATCATATACAAGTCATATATATAACAGTTGACAGCATGTTGACCGGTTCCATCGTGCCTTGGTACAGCAACCTGAGCGTCCAGGAGCAGAAAAGGCTGCAAAAAGTCGTAACCACTGCCCAGTCCATCATCGGTTCTGACCTTCCTACCATCGAGGGGATCTATCGCAGTCGCTGCCTCAAAAGGCTGCCAGCATCATCAAGGACCCACACCATCCTGGCCACACACTCATCTCTCCGCTGCCATCGGGGAAGGTACAGGAGCAGGAACAGCTCCAGGTTCAGGAACAGCTTCTACCCCACAGCCATCAGACTATTAAACACAACTTCAAACAAACTATGAACTATAACAACCTATTGCACTTTATCTGTTTACTGATGTGAGTATATATATGTTCTATGGTATATGGACACACTGATCTGATCTGTATATATGACTATAATATCCCGTTGTGCTGCAGCAATGCAAGAATGTCATTGTCCTGTCCGGGACACATGACAATAAACTCTCTTGACTCTTGATATATATATATATGGTATTGTAGCGGCACCTAGTGGCCAAACTGCGTATTGCAGAGCCCTAGTCAGAGGCCGGAACTGTCACGTGACAGGGTTCGTGCGCGGGATTTTGACAGTTGCCAGTTGACAGTTGAAAAGAGTTCAAAAACCGTTTTCCCGCGACCAGATACCCGTGTAGTTTAAATGTTGTTTTTACAATAAAACTATTTTACTCTACCCGTTTGGTCTCGCTGCAGTTTTATAACATGGTTTAACACGGAATTAGGCTCCCCATAGAGTAATATGAGCATTGAGCACAAGATGGTGCTTACTTTTTCCAACTAATTTTCTAATTAGCTCAATCAGTGTGCAACTTTTGACATTCACGAGTTATGAATTCCTTCTCAATTATATTTCATCTAAATCCGTGCCAAATCTAAAGTAGATACAGAGCCCTAGTGAGACCACACCTGGAGTATTGTGTGCAGATTTGGTCCCCTAATTTGAGGAAGGACATTCCTGCTATTGAGGGAGTGCTGCGTAGGTTTACAAGGTTAATTCCCGGGATGGCGGGGCTGTCATATGCTGAGAGAATGGAGCAGCTGGGCTTGTACACTCTAGAGTTTAGAAGGAGGAGAGGATCTCATTGAAACATATAAGATTGTTAGGGACTTGAACACGCTAGAGGCAGGAAACATGTTCCCGATGTTGGGGGAGTCCAGAACCAGGGGCCACAGTTTAAGAATAAGGAGTAAGCCATTTAGAACGGAGACGAGGAAACACTTTTTCTCACAGAGAGTGGTGAGTCTGTGGAATTCTCTGCCTCAGAGGGCGGTGGAGACCAGTTCTCTGGATGCTTTCAAGAGAGAGCTAGATAGGGCTCTTAAAAATAGCAGAGTCAGGGGATATGGGGAGAAGGCAGGAACGGGGTACTGATTGGTGATGATCAGCCATGATCACATTGAATGGTGGTGCTGGCTCGAAGGGCCAAATGGCCTACTCCTGCATCAATTATCTTTACCAGACATGGGTCACGAAAGTTAAATTCCACACACATATTCGATGCTCGGCCCACAGCCTAAAATGCTGGAGCAACTCAGCGGGAAAGGTAGCATCCTTGCAGAATACAGATACGTGACATTTCACTTTGGGACCCTTCTCTTTACTGAAGTAATGGCTGAGATATCTGTGGTTTCCTTAGGTGAGATACCAAAAGACAAGGATAGATCATTAGTATTTTATTTAAGAAAGGGACAGGGGTAACCTGGGAACACAACAGGTTGATAAACCTAACAGCAGTCAGTGGTGGGAAAGTTAATATAGGGGGTTCTAGAAAACAGCATTTATTTGTGTTTGGAAAGGCAAGGACTGATCAGGAATTATTATCATGGCTTTGTGCATGAGAAAGCATGTCTCACCAGTTTGGTTAGGTTTTTTGAAGACATGACCAAGATTATAGAAACAAGGAACTGCAGATGCAAATTTACATCAAAAAAGACATGAAGTGCTGGAGTATCTCAGTGGGTCAGGCATCATCTGACTGAAGGCCTGAAACTTCACCTATCCATGATTTCCAGATTTATATATATATATATATATATATATATATAAATCCACTGAACTTTTTTTTCATTTATTATATTGCTTATAGAGTACATATTCTGTTGTGCTGTTGCAAATTAGAATTCCATTGTTTTGGCTGAGACATTTCTTAGGCCCCCTTCGGTCAGCACTGACCATGGTGTCTCCAGGGTGCTATTCCTATATGGAGGACGCCTGTGCGTGATTTTGTTTAATGTGGGTAGACTGGTGCACCGACAGCCATTGCATGGTCCTTGACAGATCTGGGTCAGGATCCAGTGGCATGGAGTCCAAGACAACTGGAGACCCTTTTCTGTTGCAGCCTACATCCGCCTTCCCAGCCGTTGTGACACTCCACTAAGGTCATCCATCGTCCTCTGCCTGTCCTACCATTGAGGTCTTGGTTGGATTGCTCTTTGTCAGAGACCTCCCCCTCGACCGTACAGCCATGGGTGGCCCTACCAGGAGCATAGCTCCAGACGGCATCGCTCTCAGGATCTCTGGTCTACACAAGCTTCTCCACCACGACAAGGTGACAATCCACGGAGAAGTATACAGTCTGAGACATGCTGTACGACAATAACGCACTCTTGACTCTTGGCTACTCTAACAACACGTCCCAGACACAGAGACTGCGTGGTTAAGGACAAGAATGCCACTGCCTGCCTGACATCGATACAATCCACCAGCTGCTGTCCAAGTGGGATTGAAGGAGCTTTACGTAAGGTTCTGTATACACATATTCTCCATAGAGCTAAGGGTTCCATCTGGTCTTAAATGTGCTTCTCAAACCAGCCTGGCACTATCCACTGTGGATACCCAGTGTAATACTGACATCAGCAGACTGTGAAGGAGTAGATGTCCTGCAGTACTGAGGGAGCGTCACTCTGTGGGGGGGGGGGGGGGGGGGGGGTACTGTGGGAGCGCTGCACTGTGGGAGGGGGGGTACTGAGGGAGTGTCGCACTGTGGGAGGGGCAGTACTGAGGGAATATTGCAGATGGAGCAGGACTGAGGCCGCACTTACTGCCAGAGGGGCAACATTGAAAGAACACAGCACCTTTGGAGAGGCTGTGCAAAACTGGGCAAACCTTATCACAGATGAGAAGAACAACAGAACTATATTCTCCACTCTGTATCTTCCACTATATTCTCCACTCTGTATTTGCTCTATCTATGTACTTGAGTTTGAACTGATTGTGTTTATGAATAGTATATCTGATCAAACATGCAAAACAAAGTTTTTCACTGTACCTTGGTACAAGTGACAATAATAAACCTCAACCCAACATGTGGAGCGAGAACCTTTGTTTATTTTAGTGATACAGCATGGAAAGAAGCCCTTCGGCCCATGGAATCCGTGCCGACCTCCTGTTCACACAAGTTTTATGTTATCCCACTTTCCCACTCTCCTACATTTGACATTTGAGGTATTACATGCAGTTCTGGTCTTGCCATTACAGGAAGGATGTGGAGATTTCAGAGAGGGTGCAGAGGTTTACCTGAATGCTGCCTGGATTAGGGGGTATTATTGACAGGGAGAGATTGCACAGACAAATTGTTTTCTCTAGAACACCAGAGGTTGCAGAGAAACCTGATAGAAGTATCGAAAATTATGAGAAGCACAGATAGAATAGACAGTCAGAAACTTTTCCCAGATGGAAAACTCAAATACTAGTGGGTATAGCTTTAAAGTACAAGGGATAAAGTTTAAAGCAGATGAGTGGGGAAAGTTTTTAAGGTGGGTGCCCAGAACGCGCATGCCGGGGCTGGTGGTGGAGGCAGATACGATTGTGATGTTTAAGAGGCTTTTAGATAGGCACATGGATATGCAGGAAATGGAGGGATATATATCACATGCAGGCACATGAGGGGTGGTCTTGTCATCATGTTCGGTATGGCCAGAGGGCCTGTTGCTATGCTGCAGTATTCGACAGAAACAATGAAATGCAGATTTATACTGATCGACACAAAGTACTGGAGTAACTCAGGAGGTCAGGCAGCATCCAGAGATGTGTCTATCAGCCCCCTGTATGTCTGTTAGCTGTTTCCTGCTGCAGGCTGCATGCAGTGAACAGCAGCAGAATCTGCCGCTGATGACCTGCCTCAAGGCCATTGGTATCCGCAACGAGAGGCAACTTCATCTTGTTTCAACTTTTGGTTCACCCAGGAAACCTCGAAACTTATCGAACTGGCCACCCTGCTTCCTGCAAGGACTCCATCCCCTACTCCCAATTCCTCCGTCTACACCACATCTGCACCCAGGATGAGGTGTTCCATGCCAGGGCATCGGAGATGTCCTCTTTCTTCAGGGAATGAGGGTTCCCCTCTTCTACTATAGATGAGGCTCTCACCAGGGTCTCTTCTATACCCTGTAACTCTGCTCTCACTCCCCATCCCCCCACTCGTAACAAGGGCAGAGTCCCTCTTGCCCTCACCTTCCACCCTACCAGCCGTCACATACAACAAATAAACCTCCGACATTTTCGCCACCTCCAACGGGATGCCACCTCCGGCCACATCTTCCCATCTCCTCCCATCTGCTTTCTGCAGTCACGCCGTAACTCCCTGGTCAATTCATCCTTTCCCATCCAAACCACCCCCTTTCCTGGCACTTTCCCTTGCAACCGCAGGAGATGCTACACTTGTCGCTTTACCTCCCCCCTTGATTCCATTCAAGGATCCAAGCCGTCATTCCAGGTGCAACAGAGATTCACCTGCACCTCCTCCAACCTTATCTATTGCATCCGCTGCTCTAGGTGTCAGCTGCTCTACATCGGTGAGACCATGTGTAGGCTTGGCGATCGCTTCGCCCAACACCTCTGCTCGGTTCGCATTAACCACCCTGATCTCCCGATGGCTCAGCACTTCAAGTCCCCCTCCCATTCCGAATCCGACCTTTCTGTCCTGTCCTCCTCCATGGCCAGAGTGAGGACCACCATAAATTGGAGGAGCAGCACCTCATATTTCGCTTTGCCAGTTTACACCCCAGCGGTATGAACATCGACTACTATATTTCTGGTAGTTCCTGCTTTCTCCTCCCCATCTCAGCTCTCCCTCAGCCTACTTTCTCTGCCTCTTCCTTTCTTCTTCCCGCCACCCCCCCCCATACAAGTCTGAAGAAGGGACTCGACCTGAAACGTTGCCTATTTCCTTCACTCCATAGATGCTGCTTCACCCGCTGTTTCTCCAGCATTTTTGTCTATCTTCGATTTTCCAGCATCTGCAGTTCCTTCTTAAACAACTAACTGGCCTTGAGTAGTCAGTTAACATTGTTAGCACTTTAATCTCAACATTGTTATCACTTGGCATCATTTTTCATAGTCATTGGGACATAGGGCATCAAAACAGGCTCTTCAGCACAACTTACCCTCGCCAACCGATATACCCCATCAACACTGGTCCCACCTGCCTGTGTTTGGCCCATGTCACTCTAAACCTATCTTATCCATGTAACTGTTCGAATGTCTTTTAAACATTGCGATAGTACCTGCCTCAACCACCACCTCCATAGCCCGTTCCATACAGCCACCACCCTTTGTTACCCCTCAGGTTCCTAAAATATCTTTCCCCCCCTCACCTTAAAGCTGTATCCTTTAGTTCTTGATTCCGCTACTCCGGGTAAAAGATTCTATTAATTTACCCAATCTATTCCCTTCATGATCTTGTACACTCCTATAAGATCATTCCTCAGCCTCCGGCACTTCATGGAATCAAGTCCTAGACTGTGCAACCTCTTCCTATAGGCCGTTTATCAAATCCATCTGGTCTCTAATGTCGCTGAGCTGAGTGCCTGAGCTCACCTCCTTTTCACTTCCAACCTTTGTCACATACTGACATACTTTGTCAATCACCCCGTCCCCTGTACCCACCTATCACTCACCAGGCTTTGTCCCACCCCCACATCTCTTTTCCAGCTTTCACCCTCCTTATCTTTCGGTCAAAGGGACCAGACCTGAAATGTCCTCTGTTGATTCCATCCACAGATGCTGTCTGACCCGCTGAGTTCCTTCAGCACTTGGACGTTTTTTTTTGGTGATGATGTTAAAGAGGTTGACTGGACTGATGATTTGAGTGGGCGATGTGGAACGAGCTAGTACTATTATATTGAAAATGAGAGAGAAAATACTACAATATTTGCGATATAACCATTCTAACTATCTTGTTCCAAATTGCCCACCAACTTATCAGTCCAAACAACATCTTTAACATCTTAACCAAAAACAAACAAATTGCTGGAGCAACACAGCAGGCCATGCAGCAAATGTGGAGGGAATGGGCAGACGATGTTTTGGATGTGGAGTGATGGAGTAGGGAGGACGAAAGCTAGAAAAGAGAGATGTGGACGGGACTAAACCTGGTAAATGATAGGTGGGAATACAAGGAACTGCGGACGCTGGTTTACGCAAGATACACAAAGTACTGGAGGAACTCAGTGGGTCAGGCAGCATCTGCCCATTTGGTGGGCAATTTGGAACAAGTTAGTTAGAATGGTTTTATTGCAAATATTGTAGTATTTTCTCTCTCATTTGCAATATAATGCTAATGCTAGCATAGCCCTAGGCTACCTCCAGAGCGCTATCAGCAAACAAGAGAATACCTGCCCCAAAGCAGCCCATATCATAGCTGGTGATTTCAATCACGCAGACTTAAAATCAGTTCTCCCCAAGTTTGAACAACCCATCAAATGTGCAACCAGGGGAGAAAATACATTAGACAAGGCCTACTCAAACAACAAGAAGGGGCTTAGAGCCACACCACTACCACACTTAGGCCAGTCGGATCACCTATCCATTCACTTAGCACCAGCGTACACCTCCCTCAGGAGAAATGTTCAACCAACCACCGGGACTGTTGGAACTTGGACTGAAGGAGCTTCCTCACAGCTACAGGACTGCTTTGAAAGGACAAACTGGGACATTTTTGAAAATCAGGATTTGGAGGAGTACACATCCACTGTACTCTTTTACATCCAGAACTGTGTTGGCATTGTCACCGTCGACAAACTCATTCGGGTGTACCCCAACCAGAAGCCGTGGATGACAAAAGAGGTCCAAACTCTCCTCAAGGTCCACAACACCGCCTTCAGGTCTAGCGACAGAGCCCTGTACAGCGCTGCTAGAGCTAACCTGAAGAAAGGCATCAGGGATGGCAACGCGGCGCACAAGGGGAAGATAGAAGACCACTTTAACAACAACGATCCATGGCGGGTGTGGCAGGGCGTCCAGCACATCACCAACTACAAGCCCAGTAACAGTACGACAGCGACGCCACACTGGCAGAGGAGCTGAACTCCTTCTTTGCTCGCTTTGAGGCAGAACCAGAAGAGCTCGTCACCATTCTCCCACCAGCCCCTAACAACAACAACTTCACCCTCACTGTGCAGGAGCATGAAGTGAGGCGGGTGCTCACGGCGGTGAACCCAAGGAAGGCTGCCGGACCGGATGGCGTGACAGGAAGGGTTCTGAAGGAATGTGCAGACCAGCTCTCTGAGGTCTTCACGAAAATCTTCAACCTGTCCCTGTCCAAATCCATCATCCCACCGTGCCTGAAGTCTGCCACAATCATCCCACTACCAAAAAAGCCTGTTATCAGCAGCCTTAACGACTACCGACCGGTCGCTCTCACACCAGTCATCATGAAGTGTTTCAAGCGGCTGGTTCAGCAGCACATCAAAGCCAGCCTACCGTGCACCTTTGACCACACCAGTTTGCCTACAGAGCAAATAGGTCCACTGAGGATGCCATCGCCACTGCTCTTCACACTGCACTGACCCACCTCAAACACCAGGGGAGCTATGTGAGGATGCTCTTCATTGACTTTAGCTCTGCCTTCAATACCATCATCCCCAGCAGACTGGTCACCAAACTCATGGATTTAGGACTTTCCCAACCCATCTGAGGAAGTCCAAAGACTGGCAGCGTGGTGTTCAGACAACAACCTCATCCTAATCACCACAAAAACAAAGGAAATTATCATAGACTTCCTTAAGAACAGTGCAGCCCTCCAATCCCTATTCCTCAATGGGGACTGTGTGGAAAGGGTCACAGAGTTCAGATTCCTGGGCACACAAATTGCGGAGGATCTCTCCTGGACTACAAACACCACCACAGTAGTCAAGAAGGCCTAGCAGCGACTCTACCTTCTGAGGATCCTCAGGAAAAACAACCTGGAAGAGAAGCTGCTGGTGTCCTTCTACCGCTGCTCTATCGAGAGTGTGCTGGCGTACTGTATAACCACATGGTATGCCAGCTGCTCTGCAGCGGACAGGAGAGCCCTTCAAAGAGTCATCAACACCGGCCAAAAAATCACTGGCTGCCCTCTGCCCTCCCTGAAGGACATCTTCAGCTCTCACTGCCTTGGCAGGGCAGCCAACATCCTGAAGGACCCTTCCCACCCTGGACACAACCTGTTCCACCTGCTGCCCTCTGGCAGACTGTACAGGTCTTTCAAAACTTGCACGAACAGACTCAGAGATAGCTTCGACCACCATAGCCATGCGTGAACTTAACAATGCAAAATAACACTCACATTCAACTGAATTGTTTTTTAATATGTATATATTTTTACCCTTCCTTATATTTTAAGATTGTTCTTGTGAATCGCACCGTTGGATTGACTTTTTAAATTTCGTTGCACCACGTGCAATGACAATAAAGAGATTCTAATTCTGATTCTTCTGATCTGTGGAGGGAAATAGTCAATGTTTTCAGGTTGGATCACTGGCTCAACAGATACCGCCGAGTTCTTCCAGCAGTTTTGTTTTTTGGTTCAAGATTCCAGCATCTGCGGTCGCTTGTATTTTATATTTTGCATAGAACCAGAGTTTTGTTTTGATCTCAGCTACAATGGTTATAAAATTGAGATTGGTGCTTTAGCAAATTCCCGGGCAGGCAACCACGAAGAAGGGAGGCTCAGGAGCAGTGGGGGATGCTGAGAGTGTAATTGTGAGGGATTGTTTCTTGTACGTGTGTGTCAGTCTGTGTGCAGGTTCTGGAGAGCCACAGCCAAACCCCAGGCCTGGCTCGTCTTTCGCACAACCAGGAGAGGGGAAGGCGCCGTCCTGAAGACCGTGAACTGGAGAGGAAGATGGAGGGAGTAGTAGACGGCGGCGGATGCTGGACAAAGGGCCGGTATAAAACACCGGGGGTCTTACCTTTCGTGCCCCTCAAGGTCAGCTGGGGAGGCGGCCCCGGGGCACGAAGGCTGAAGATGGCATGAAGAGGGAGGACAGTTCGCAGGACGAACGGATGAAGGCGACAATTGCAACGGGCTTTTATGGCCAGCTGCAGCTAAGATTGTGAAATGGCGCCAAAACCTGGAGACGCTTGCATATGGAATGGACTGTTTCTATGCATTGTGTATTTATGTACGGCAATAATCATCCTGATCTGTAGGCTAAAACATAATTTCACTGTACCTTGGTACACGTGAGAATAAAAGAAGCAATGAACCATTGTCTTAATACGCAAGATAAACAGATGGTGTCCCTGCAAAGCCCAACACGCCCCACCCATTCCAGTCTCAGCCAAGGAGCCTCGGGGAGCCAGTTGTTGGCGTTGCAGCAGTATGCAAATGAAGGATCCAAATTAGGTCCAATGGGAGAGTTACCTGACCTGTGGCGGACCAATCGCAGGACAGAGAGTGAGATGCCTGTGACGCGCGTGTTATTAATATGCGATGACGCTTAGGGGGCGGAGTAAATGCGGTTCTAGAACCTGAGGTCGGCGGCTTGTTTGTTACATTGTAGCGGCGGCGCGCGGGCGTTATATTGTTGCCGAAACGGACAAGCAGGCGTTACATTGTTGCTGAAACCGACAAGTGGGTGTTACATTGTTGCTGAAACCGACCATCGGCTACATTGTATCGAGTAGGCGAGTCAATTGTAAAACAACGAAACATGTCTGGCAGAGGTAAGACCGGCGGCAAGGCACGGGCTAAAGCCAAGTCCCGATCTTCTCGGGCTGGCTTGCAGTTCCCGGTCGGCCGCGTCCACCGCCTGCTGCGGAAAGGCAACTACGCCGAGCGAGTGGGAGCCGGGGCACCGGTGTATCTGGCCGCCGTGCTCGAGTACCTGTCGGCTGAGATTCTAGAATTGGCCGGCAACGCGGCCCGGGACAATAAGAAGACCAGGATCATCCCTCGTCACCTCCAACTTGCCATCCGGAATGACGAGGAGCTCAACAAGCTGCTTGGAGGGGTGACCATCGCGCAGGGAGGCGTACTGCCTAACATCCAAGCCGTGCTGTTGCCCAAGAAAACCCAGACTTCCAAAAAATGAGGCAATACGAGCATGTTTGTTTTGCGAATGTTTTTTGACCAACTGATTTTTCTTTGAGGGGGAAGGGAGGGGAGGTAAAACATAATTGGGTTGGGGGGAAGAGTAAATCCAACTGAAACATCACCGACCTCAATCTCCATCGTTTTCATTGTCCGTTGATATAACCGGTGAATTCTCTGCCTAACACAGACGCAGGGAAAAAAGACAAAGGATTTATGGCCGGAAAATATGTGTGAGCCGCCCTCTCGCTGGTGTGTGCCTGCGCGAGTGAAAGTGTTCACCTTTTGTGTTTTGGACTTTAACTTGCAAGGAATGTTGTAATTATTTTTGTTTGGGGAGAAAACGGGGGCGCGAATTGTTCCGGAATTGCATCCAGCGATCGGGGGATCAGTCTTCCGACCCTGGGACCGGCGTTGTGTGATAGTTCCTCTCTCTGTCACCTGTCTTTATCCTGAAGAGTTTTGCTTTCGATAATTTCGCTTCTTATCTGCTATCCCTGTGTGTGTTTTTAATTTAACCGTGGGATAGTGAGACGTTGTATCTGTAGATTTAGCACTGCCATCGCGTCGTTTGAGCACTTTTACTTTTGTGAGGTGGGATAACTGAAATAAAATTTAATGAATGTTTTGAATTGGTTTCGTGTTTTGTTTTCTGGATGGACGGATTGTAGAAAGTGGGAAGGGACGCATTCGATCGTAAAAAAAACCCTTCCGGACCGCGGGACACCGTGTGTGGATTGACAATTTGAGGCGAGGAGCTACACACAAACAGCGTCGCGCTATTGATCAATCAATCTTTTAAAGATTTTCACTGGAGAATGTTTAAAAGTGGGTTTCGTGAAGGATTTACGTGAGACAGCACGGACCGGGTAGACAGAAGGACCTGCTTACATGTGTAGGAAGGAACTGCAGATGCCGGTTCACACCAAAGATAGAGACAAAACACTGGAGTAACTCGCCTGTTTACATGCTCTTTGAACACAACACGGATGGTTTCCCCTATAGGTCTCAAAAGTTTAATTGCCATGGGTGCCGACAAGGGAGTAATGGAACTCTTACTTGCTACAGCTTAACAGGCCCAAGATGACCGTAATCACACACATAACTGTCTAATAACAATCTAATATGTCAATTAATTAATAACCTTAAAACCAGTGCCAGAACTGAAGTCTATTGTACAACCAAAGACACAGTCCATAGAAGATCAGAGTTGCTGCAGGTTAGTGTCGTGCAGTGTTCAAGAAAGCGCCTGTTGGTTGCTGGGAAGAAGCTGTTCATGAACGTGGGGGTCACGGTTTTCAGGCTTCTGTACCTTCTTTCCGGTGGCTTGTTTATGTTTACGGATGCAGCATGGAAACGGGTCCACCTTGTCCCACTTGGCCTTTTGGGGTAGTCCCCTTTTAACGCATATTGGCATTTAACGCATATCAACCCTTCCTATCCAAACATGTCCAAATATATTTTAACGATGGGTCACGGGCCAATGGGAAGGAATGGGCTTGTGCAAGGTTGGCTTGGTTTCAATGGGCCAAATGGCATCCTGCGTTATTGGTGCTAAGATTATTCCCAGGCCCTGCTCTATGATCTTTGGTCCCTTCTGTCTCCAACTAGGTGACAGTTTTGGAATAAAGTGGACTTGAACAGTTGAGGTTATGAATTGGACACGCAAAGAACTGCAGATGCTGGAATCTCGAGCAAAGTGCAGGAGGAACTCAGCAGGTCAGGCAGCATCTGGGGAGGTAACCAACAGCTGACGTTTCAGGTTGGGACCCATCTTCAGACTAATGTTTGGGGGGGGGGGGGGGGGCCTGGACAAAGCCAGGTGAGTGATAGGTGGATACAGGTGGGGGATGAGACGCAGATGGATGGAGTAAGTGACAAAGCCTGGAAGTAAGAAGGAGACGAAAGGTGTCGGATAAGGAGGGAAGTGAATTGTAAAGTCAGAGGGAATTGTGATGGGGGTGAGGGGGTGGGAGATGAGCATAGGGAACAGTGGGGGGGGGGGGGGGGGGGGAGGAAGGTAGGGGGAAAGAAAGAGGAGGTGCCAGAGATATGATCAGGTCAACAAATTCGATGTTGAGACGGACCTAGTTGTGTCTGACCTCCCTGAATGGTAAAACTACTTGGAGATGCAACAGAGCCAGGCCCTTTGGCCCATCATGTCCCTGCTGCCCACAGAGTGCCTGCCTCCACCAATCACTTGCTTTGTCCCTCAGGGGGTTGTCTAGATGTTAGACGCAAGACGGAAGGAGCTGCAGATGCTGGTTTACAAAACAAGACAGTGGTAGAATAACCCTGCGGGTTGAGCAGCACGTCTGGAGAGCATGGATATGCCATACGTGACATTTTGTTTCCAAGGAAATAGCCTAACAGAAACATCGCCATCCATGTTCTCCACCCACAAGGCCTGACCTGCTGGGTTGCTCCAGCCCTTTGTATTTTTACTTATCTAGGTGCTTGATTGTTGTGAGTCTCTGTCTTCCCCCCCCCACCCCCCCCCCCCCTCCCCTCCGGCATTGTGTTCCTGATTTTAACCCTCCCCCCCCCTCGATTCTATCCATCTCCTTTCCCTTCTCCTTGTCAAATGGCACAGGGACAGGATCTTTGTCCCACAATGTCCCTACCAATTATGTTGCCAGGTTAAACTATGCTCCGTTATCCCAGGGCACCTCTGAGGGAAGTCTCTCGTCATGCAAGATATCTCTCAGCTTCCACTGCTCGGTCTCTCCTCAGGCCCGAAGCTTCTGTCCTGGCTAACATCCTAGTAAATGGCAGAGTTGTAGATGTAGCTGAGCCCATCGACCAGACACCCCACCGTTGACTCCATCTACGCCTCGCGCTGCCTCTGGGAAAACAGTCAACAAAACCAAGGCCCACGCACACCCCGGTTATACTCTCTTCTCCCATCGGGCAGAAGACACAAAAGCTTAAAAGACAGTACCTCCAGACTTGGGAACAGCTGCTTCCCTGCTGTTATTAGACTAATGAACTGTCCTCCCATAAGCTAGTGTGCAGTCCCAATCTTCCAACCTACCTCATGAGGACCTTGCACTTTTTCTCTTAACTGCAATACCATATTTTTTCTCTTTGCAATACCTGTTGTACTGTACTTGTGTAACACAAAGTGCTGGGATAATTCAGTGGGTCAGGCAGCATCTCTGGAGAGCTTTGGATAGGTGATGTTTCAGGTCAGGACCCTCCTTCACTCTTTGAGTAAACCACCATCAGCAGTTGCTTGTTTTTACTGTTGTACATGTGTTTGCCCTGATTGTACTTGTGTACAGTAGAATTTGACTGGATAGGACACAAACAGAAGTTTCACATTTCATCTCGGTATGGGACACTAATAGACTAGTACCAATATCAAACAACCTCCGCACCCTCCAGAGCTGTCATATAAAACAAAGTCCCAGCTGTGATCTTCGTGCAAGAGTGTTTTATCGTAGGGAAGAAGCTGCTCAGTGTGATGTGGGTCTCTGATGGTACTGGCTGCCTTTCTGAGGCAGTGCCTCTTGTATCAGACCCCCACCTTGGGAACATAAACTGATTGAAACTGACCAACCTGCGTTTCACATGGAACAAACCCTTTTACAGCCCAGTCTGTCACCACCGCCTACAGGGCATCAGGCAGACAGTGAGAGGAGCTGAAGGCTCTCTGTCTTATACCAGAGCGAATGTTGGTGTCATCTCTTGGCCACGCTAGCTGTCCATACAACGCAAGCTGTCCATCCACCTTGACTTATGCGATCTCCCAGTTGCCAAATATTTTAACTCCCCTTCTCATTCCCACATGGGCCTTGTCCATTGTCAGAGTGAGGCCACACACCAATTGGCTGAAAAGTACCTCATATTTTGATTTGGCAGCTTACAACCCAGCGGTATGAATGTTGACTTCTCTAATTTCATGTACCCCCTGTATTCGCAGTGGGTCAGGCAGCATCTCTGGAGAAAAAGGATGGATGACCGTTTGGATCAGGACACTTCTTCACACGTTCTCCAGAGATCCTGCCGGACCCACTGAGTTACTGCAGCACTTTGTGTCTCTCTCCAGTATAAACCAGCATTTGCAGTTCCTTTCTACACATGAAGAGAGACGATGGTTGTTTTTAGTTTAATTCAGAGGGACTGCACGGAGACAGGCTGTTCAGTCCACCGAGTCCACGCCAACCAGCGATCACCGGTTCACACTAATTCCCATCCATTCCTTAACTCAGGGCAATTTACAGAGGCCAATTAACCTACAAGTCTTTGGGATGTGGGAGGAAACTAGAACACCTGGAGACAGGTGCGCAGACACAGGTGGAACGTACAAACTCCACAGCAGCATCCGAGGTCAGGATCAAACTCGGGTCTCTCACTGTGAGGCGGGGGCACCAGTGTGCTGCCCTATTGGAGACACAAACCCCTGCTGCTGCCCAGACTCAAAATGTCACCTAGTCATGTTCTCCACGGATGTTGCCTGACTGGCAAAGTTACTCCAGCACTTTGTGTGTCTCCTTGACCCTGACCCTGGAGAGGCAACACACCATCCTTGAACGCAACACCAAGTGCTGGAAGAACTCAGTGGCCCAGGACAGGACAGAAAGGTAAGTATGGGAAAGGGACTTTAAAGTGGTCAACAAAATAGATCTGGCAGACCGGGCGCAAGTGTTTGGCAGAATACCCAAGCAGATGTAGGCCGACCAGACTTTGGACTTGTGGAAATGGTGTGACCAGGGACTGCACTCGGAACTAAACCACTGGTACATCCTGTGACACTGCACCTCCCAGATACCGGCAGCAGGTGGCAGTCCTGAGCGGTCACCAGCAGCAGGTTAGTGGTGATGTTTAGACTTCAGAGATACAGCATGGAAACGGGCCCTTCGGCTGTGAGTGGGGCTGCAGTTGTGATCAAGCTACAGGAAGGATGCGAGAGCGCTGGAGAGGGTGTGGGGAGATTGGCCGGGATGTTGCCTGAGATGGAGTGGCTCAGTTACAGGGAATGAGCGGAGAGGATGGGTCTGATCTCAGTGGCACAGAGGCGGATTGAGGAGTGTAACAGTATGAGGGGGGGGTATAGCTAGAGCTTTCCCCTGCAGCAGGGCTAGGTACAACTGAAGGATGTATGTAGGTTTAGGGGGGTTCAGATGGGATCTGGGGGAGTGGTGAGTACCTGGGACACACTGCCAGAGTGGGTGGTGGAAGCAGTCACTGACAGTGTTTATGAGTCTGTCCTGGATCGGGAACTGCTCCAGTAGACCGAATGCGCAGGCCGACTGGACTTTAGGACGTGGAAATTGTGCCAAAACATCGGGAAGCAAACAAAGAGCTAATGGCATGTCGGCCTTCATAACAAGGAGTTGAGTATAGGAGCAAAGAGGTCCTTCTGCAGTTGTACAAGGCCCTAGTAGGACCACACCTGGAGTATTGTGTGCAGTTTTGGTCTCCAAATTTGAGGAAGGACATTCTTGTTATTGAGGGAGTGAAGCTTAGGTTCACAAGGTTAATTCTCGGGATGGCAGGATTGTCATATGCTCAAAGAATGGAGCGGCTGGGCGTGTATACTCTGGAATTTAGAAGGATGAGAGGAGATCTTATTGAAATATATAAAATTATTAAGGATTTGTACCTGCTGGAGGCAGGAAACATGTTGGGGGAGTCCAGAACCAATAAGGGGTAAGCCATTTAGAATGGAGATGAGGAAACACTTTTTCTCACAGAGAGTTGTGAGTGTGGAATTCTCTGCCTCAGAGGGTGGTGGAGGCTAGTTCTCTGGATACTTTCAAGAGAGTTAGATAGAGCTTTTAAAGATAGCGGAGCCAAGGGATATGGAGAGAAGGAAGGAATGGGGTAATAATTGTGGATGATCAATCATGATCACATTGAATGGCGGTGCTGGCTCGAAGGGCGAAATGGCATACTCTGGCATCTATTGTCTATTGTGCCCGCATGTATTAATATGCAAAACATATTTCACTGTGCAGTTGAACATGAAAAATAAAGCCCCACTGAAGTTTACAGTTGAGAAAGATATAGCATGGAAACAGGCTCTTCGGTCCATCAAGTGTGCACTGACCAACAAACACCTATACCCTAGTTCCATCCTACACATAAGGGACAATTTATAGAAGCCAATTAACCTACAACCCCCCACCTCTTTGGGCTATGGGAGGAAACCGGAACACCCGGACAAAACGCATGCAATCACAGGGAAAATGTGCAAACTCCGTATTGATGGCTGTGTACAATCTAATGTGGGCCGATCAAACTTCAAATCTGCACGTCTTTGGGATTGATATGAATGGGTGAAAGTGGAGGGCCAAATGGCCTGTTTCCCTGCTGTACCACTATATTGTCAGGTTAAAAGTGTGTGGCTGGCGCATCTGGCTCCACCTATCACCTTCCATCACTTGCGTCATCATAGAAAATAGGTGCAGGAGTAGACCATTCGGCCCTTCGAGCCTGCACCGCCATTCAATATGATCATGGCTGATCATGCAACTCAGTATCCTGTACCTGCCTTCTCTCCATACCCCCTGATCCCTTTAAATATAGCCAATGAACTGGCCTCAACTATCTTCTGTGGCAGCGAATTCCACAGACTCACCACTCTCTGTGTGAAAAATGTTTTCCTCATCTCGGTCCTAAAAGACTTCCCCCTTATCCTTAAACTGTGACCCCTTGTTCTGGAGTTCCCCAACTTCGGGAACAATCTTCCTGCATCTAGCCTGTCCAACCCCTTAAGAATTTTCTAAGCCTCTATAAGATCCCCCCTCAATCTCCTAAATTCCAGCGAGTACAAGCCGAGTCTATCCAGTCTTTCTTCATATGGAAGTCCTGCCATCCCAGGAATCAGTCTGGTGAACCTTCTCTGTACTCCCTCTATGGCAAGAATGTCTTTCCTCAGATTAGGAGACCAAAACTGTACGCAATACTCCAGATGTGGCCTCACCAAGACCCTGTACAACTGCAGTAGAACCTCCCTGCTCCTGTACTCAAGTCCTTTTGCTATGAATGCAAACATACCATTCTTCACAGCCTGCTGCACCTGCATGCCTACCTTTAATGACTGGTGTACCATGACACCCATGTCTCGTTGCATCTCCCCTTTTTCTAATCGGCCACCAATCAGATAATAATCTACCCTCCTGTTTTCGCCGCCAAAGTGGATAACCTCACATTTATCCACATTGTGCTGCATCTGCCATGCATTTGCCCACTCACCCAAACTATCCAAGTCACCTTGCAGCCTCCTAGCATCCTCCTCACAGCTAACACTGCCCTCCCAGCTTCGTGTCATCCACAAACTTGGAGATGTTGCATTCAATTCCCTCATCCAGATCATTAATATATATTGTAAATAGCTGGGGTCCCAGCACTGAGCCTTGCGGCACCCCGCTAGTCACTGCCTGTCATTCTGAAAATGACCTGTTTACTCCTGCTCTTTGCTTCCTGTCTGCCAGCCAGTTCTCTATCCACATCAATACTGAACCCCCAATACCGTGTGCTTTAAGTTTGTAGGCTAATCTCTTATGTGGGACCTTGTCGAAAGCCTTCTGAAAGTCCAAATGTAACACATCCACAGGTTCTCCCTTATCCACTCTACTTGTTACATCCTCAAAAAATTCTATCAGATTCGTCAGACATGATTTATCTTTCATAAATCCATGCTGACTTTGTCCAATGATTTCACCGCTTTCCAAATGTGCTGCTATCCCATCTTTAATAACTGACTCTAGCATTTTCCCCACAACCTATGTTAGACTAATTGGTCTGTAATTCCCCGTTTTCTCTCTCCCTCCCTTTTTAGGGATGCAGCCTATCTGGCCCTGGGGATTTATCGGCCTTTAATCCATTCAATTTATCTAATACCACTTCCCGGCTAACCTGGATTTCACTCAGTTCCTCCATCTCATTTGACCCCCGGTCCCCTGCTATTTCCGACAGATTATTTATGTCTTCCTTTGTGAAGACAGAACCAAAGTAGCTATTCAATTGGTCTGCCATGTCCTTGTTCCCCATCATCAATTCACCAGTTTCTGACTGCAAGGGACCTACATTTGTTTTAACTAACCTTTTTCTCTTCACATATCTATAAAAACTTTTTCAGTCCATTTTTATGTTCCGTGCCAGTTTTCTTTCATAATCTATTTTCCCTTTCGTAATTAAGCACTTTCTCCTCCTCTGCTGGACTGAATTTCTCCCAGTCCTCTGGTAGGTTTCTTTTTCTGGCTAATTTCACTCTTGCCCAAGACTGCTAAATAACCCTTCCTCATTACTCTAGAATAGCCTGCTCGCTCGTTGGTTCCTCTACATGTTGGTTTAGAAAACTATCCCGCATTACATTCCAAGACATCCTCTTCCTCAGCACCCCTGCCAATTTGATTCACCCAATCTATATGTAGATTGAAGTCACCCATTATAACTGTTTTACGCTTGTTGCACGTATTTCTAATTTCATGTTTGATGCCATCCCCAACTCCACTACACTGTTAGGTGGCCTGTACACAAATCCCACTAGCGTTTTCTGCCCCTTAGTGTTTCGCAGCTCTACCCATATCAATTCCACATCCTCCAAGCTAATGTCCTTCCTTTCTATTGCGTTAATCTCCTCTCTAACCAGCAACGTTTTTCCTTTCTGTTTATCCCTCCTGAATATTGAATATCCCTGGATGTTCAGCTCCCAGCCTTGGTCACCCTGGAGCCATGTCTCCATGATCCCAACTATATCATACTCATTAATAACTATCTGCACATTCAACTCATCCACCTTATTACGAATGCTCCTTGCATTGAGACACAAAGCCGTCAGGCTTGTTTTTACAACACTCTTACCCTTTATACAATTATGTTGAAAAGTGGCCCTTTTTGATTTTTGCCCTGGATTTGTCTGCCTGCCACTTTTACTTTTCACCTTGCTACCCATTTCTTCTACCATCATTTTACATCCCTGTTTCTCTGCTCATGCTCCCATCCCCCTGCCCCATTAGTTTTAATACTCCCTGACAGCACTAGCAAACATTCCCCAAGGACATCCTCCCTCTCACCTCTATACCCTGGTCTCTACATTCCGTCTTGCAGGGTCTCCAACATTCCTCTGCCTCTACAAATTGTCATCAAGCCACAGAGCATGGAAGCAGGCACTTCAGCACAACTCATCCTTGCTGACCAACCTGCCCCATCTAAGCTAGTCTCTGCCTGCATTTAGCCCATGTCCCTCTAAATTTTGTAAAAAGGAACAGCAGATGCTGGTTTACACCAGAGATGGGCACAAATGCCCATTGGAGTAAAGGAACAGGTAGCTCTTGAGATAAGGAATTGGTCTGATGAAGGTTCTTGACCTGAAATGTCACCTATTCCTTTTCTCGAGATGCTGCCTGACCCGCTGAGTTACTCCAGCATTTTGTGTCTATCTTCCCTCTAAACTTTCTCTGAAGAAAGGTCCTGACCCAAAACATCTCTTATTCATGTTCTCCAGAGATGCTGCCTAACCTGCTGAGTTATTCCAGCATTTTGTGTTCCTCGCAAGATTCCAGAATCTGCAGTTCCTTGTGTCTCCAAGGTTCAGAGGGATGTAGAGGCATCTTGGTCAGCATGGACAGGTTGGGGTAAAGGGTCTATTTCCATGCTGTGTGACTCAACAAAGCAGAGACCAGATAAAAGTAACTGTTCAACACAGATTCAACAAAACGTCACCCGATTAAATCCCAAACTCGGGAGGTTGATGAGTCCGGCTGTTCTTTGAAACATTTATTTAAAGTATTATTTTCTCCGTCAATCGCACCTGTTTACACGGTTACACCATTAACACGTCCAACTTCAATACTTGCTGACGGAATCTTGGCAAGGCAGCGGGCGGGGTCTGGGGAGGGGGCCCGTCGGCCGGGGTGAGAGGGAAACGGGCGGCTGACTTGAACCCGGCGCCTTGCACAAGACCCTCCGCCAAAGGGGCGAGAGGGAGAGGGAGGGGGAGATATCCATTTATCTTTTTTAATGTCATAAACCAGTCGGGAGATTCACAGCAAATATAATTAAAAATAAAAACAATTTAAAGTAGCGAATTAAATGCAACAGCCAATCAGCGTGCAGGCCACGTTCCCGCCTAGAATGTTGCAACTTTGCTGGCTGCGCGGTGATTGGCTGAAATTGTTACCAAGGGCGAAATTGCCAAGGAAATCTGCAAACTCCGCTATTAAAAAATACAAATGTCATTTTAAAAACAAAAAATACCCCCCACAGAAACAACGCAAAAGTTGCAACTTGGAAAATAACTTTTCTGCTTTTTTTCATTTCTAACGACGTCAAACCAATTTGCTGTTTTTTTTAAACCTAAATAAAATGAGGCGCTGCAACAAATCAGTTATTTTGTGCAGAGTTCCCGCTTCCATGAAACAGAGGCTTTTGCCGAAAACAACTTGCTTGCATGATCAATACAATTTTTTTTTACAATGCAAACGTTAAACAAAAAAAAACCAATCCTCAAAGCAAGACATTTGTAAATGGAATGTCATTTAAACATTGCAAAAAAGGAAAAAAAATCCACGTTCTCGGTTTAAACTGTCCGACCTTTTTCAACGCTACAAAACAAAACCTAACGAAAACCCTAAAGGTTTGAACAACAAAATAAAAAAATGTCAGATTGAAAAAAAAACGAGAGAAGATTAGTCTTTTTAAGCCTTCTTGGATTTGGATTTCTTCGACGCTTTGCCCTTCTTACTTTTGCTGGAGGCGCTGCTCTTTGTAGTGTTGCTCTTTTGGGTCTTCCTGCTATCTGGCTTCTTGCTGCTTTTCTTGGCCGATCTGGTGGTGCTGCCGGAGGCCAACGATTTCTTCTTGGCCGCCTGTGCGGTCTCTCCTTTCTTGGTCAACTTGAAAGAGCCGTTGGCTCCTTTCCCTCTCAACTGGTTGAGGGTTCCGTTCGTCACCAGAGCCCGCAGCGCGTAGCGCAGGTAGATGCGACCGTTTTGTTTGTCAAACCAGGGCACGTTCTTGGCTTCTTTAAAGATGATGGCGAGGGAGGAGCCGTTGCGAGCACCCAGTTTCTGCACGATATCCACCAGCAACGAGCTGTATTTGCCCTGCTGATTCTTCTTCTTCTTCTTCTTCTTGGAGCCCGGCTTTTTGTCTAAACTCTTCTCCTCCTCCTCCTCCTCCTCCTCTTCGCTTGCAGCCACGGGCAGTGATTCCATTTCCGAAGCCATTCTCTTTCAAAGTCGGCTGTTGGCACGTAAATTGCAATCTGTTGGCACGTCAATTGCAAAAAAGATATACTGTTGCAAAACGACTGGCTTGCAACGAGAAGAATGCAGCGAGCGCTACACACTTCAACGCTGCTCAGCGACTGCCTCCGAGTAAATCCTTGCGCAGATGCTTATTTGAGCGCTCGCCGCGAACGTAAATGAGAACATCAACAGCTAGGACAAGATTCAGCTTTAACTTGTGCTTCTTGCATCGCATTTCATGCGGATTCTCTCCCGACCCCTGGCTCGGATTTCACCGGGAGTGAGACTGGGCGACAGCCCGGGCTGTTTTGCTGCGATTGCATCGGGAGAGAAGCGAATTTGCGAATTCTAAAGTTAAATTAATCCCCAACTAACACCCGCTCCCCACGCACACCAGACGTCCAGAGATGGGGGCTGTCACTTTGAGCGAGGATTTAGAACCCTTCCGCGGCTCCCAACCCAATAAATGCAGCAGTATATTTTAAAGGAGAGGTGCATTGTCTATCAGGGTCACATTTACTGTCCTGGGATGCAAAATTTTATAATAAATTTCATTTTAATTCGTTGCAACTAACACAGCGCGCTCCCCCGCGCGGCTGCGAGAGAGATTGCAGCGCTGGTTCTTGCATCGTAATTTCAGATCAACAATCCAACAGAGATACAAAAGAATGGAAAAAAATCATTGCCTATACTACTCTGCTAAAGTCATGCACGTCGCCACAGATTGTAGGTAAGCAGAACAAAGCGTTATTATTCCACGTCTGCGAAGCCAGCTCAAATTTCGGAATCTTTAAAACGGCTTAAAGGAATAAATTGCAAAAATGCTACAAATCTGAAATAATATGTTTTAAAATGCTACGAATGCCCAGGCAGCAGCGAGGAAATAAAAGGTGTTAATGTTTCAGGTTTGAAGACTTGCAGTCGGTTGCAGGAAGTCAGAAATTTAAAAAAAAACGAAAATGCTGGTAAACCGGCCTTTCAACCGGTCCCCTCATACCAAGGTACACAAAAAAGCCGGAGAAACTCAGCGGGTGCAGCAGCATCTATGGAGCGAAGGAGATAGGCAACGTTTCGGGCCGAAACCCTCATACCTATCTACACTGACGGCAAGTGCTACACTAATGCTCGCATTTGCACGACATTAATGCCCACTTGCCTGTATTAATTCCGTATCCCTCTGCGCTGGAGCAACTCAGTAGGTCAGGCAGCATCTATGAAGGGTGATGGACTGGTGACGTTTCGCTGGCCGACCTTTCTTCAGATCCAGAACTTCATCTGTCCATTTCCCTTCCCAGATGCTGCCTGATCCGCTGAGTCCCTCCACCTACATTCCTTCCTCGAGCTTCACAATTCGTAATTCTTCAATCATTTTAGGTCACACCTGTCTTGTCATCGCTGGCGTTTGTTTCACCATCTGCCTATCACGCCCCCCCCCCCCCCCCATCTGTGTCCACTTAATACTTGCCAGGGTTTGTCCTGACCCTCCACTCCTCCAACCTTCTCCCCTCCCACCTCTCTTAACAATCAGTCTGAAGAAGGGTTCTGACCAAAAATCTTTGGTTCTGACCCAAAACGTCACCTGTCCATCTTCTCCTGCTGAATCTCCTTGACACTCTCTCCAGCGGAACCACATCTTTCTTGTAGTGTGCTGACGACCAGACCTGCACATTGTGTTCTAAGTGTGACCTAACCAATGTTTTGTGGAACTGTAACATGAACTCCAATCTCTTGTACCCATAGGGCGGCCGGTGACGCAGCGGTAGAGCTGCTGCCTTACAGCGTAGTGACCGGGTTCCATCCTAACAATCCTGCTGTCTTGTACGTTCTCGTAACCGCATGGGTTTTCTCCGGATGCTCTGGTTTCCTCTTACACTCCAAAGACATACAGGTTTGTTGATTACTTTGCCTTCCTGAAAGCAAGTTAAGAGAGTTTATTGTCATGTGTTCCAGATGGGGCAATGATAATCTTGCTTGCTGCAGCACAACAGAATATAGTAAGCAGACAGAACATAGTAAGCAGCAGACATAATATGGTTGAGTTCTTCATTAGGATGGAGAGTGACAAAATTAAGTCAGAAACAAGGGTTCTGAACTTGAACAAAGGTAACTTTGAAGGTATGAGATGTGAATTGGCCAAGATAGACTGGCAGGTGATTCTTAACGGGTTGACAGCGGATGTGCAATGGAAGGTATTTAAAGACTGCATGGATGAAGTACAAAAATTGTTCATACCAGTTTGGCAAAAGAATAAATCGGGGAAGGTGGTGCATCCATGGATAACAAGGGAAATCAGGGATAGTATAAAAACAAAAGATGAGGCATACAAATTTGCCAGAAAAAGCAGCCTACCGGAGGACTGGGAGAAATTCAGAATCCAGCAGAGGAGGACAAAGGGCTTAATTAGGAAATGGAAAATAGATTATGAAAGGAAACTGGCAGGGAACATAAAAACTGACTGCAAAAGTTTTTATAGATATGTGAAGAGAAAGAGACTAGTTAAAATAAATGTTGGTCCCTTGCAGTCAGAAACAGGTGAATTGATCATGGGGAACAAGGACATGGCAGACCAATTGAATAACTACTTTGGTTCTGTCTTCACTAAGGAAGACATAAATAATCTGCCGGAAATAGCAGTGGAATGGGGGTCAAATAAGATGGAGGAACTGAGTGAAATCCAGGTTAGCCGGGAGGTGGTGTTGGGTAAATTGAACGGATTGAAGGCCGATAAATCCCCAGGGCCAGATAGTCTGCATCCCAGAGTACTCAAGGAGGTAGCCACAGAAATAGTGGATGCATTACTGATAATTTTTCAAAACTCCTTAGATTCTGGAGTAGTTCCTGAGGATTGGAGGATAGCCAATGTAACCCCACTTTTTAAAAAGGAGGGAGAGAGAAAGCGGGGAATTACAGACCAGTTAGTCGAACATCGGTAGTGGGGAAACTGCTAGAGTCAGTTATTAAAGATGGGATAGCAGCGCATTTGGAAAGTGGTGAAATCATTGGACAAAGTCAGCATGGATTTACGAAAGGTAAATCATGTCTGACAAATCTGATAGAATTTTTCGAGGATGTAACTAGTAGAGTGGATAAGGGAGAACCAGTGGATGTGTTATGTCTAGACTTTCAGAAGGCTTTCGACAAGGTCCCGCATAAGAGATTAGCATACAAACTTAAAGCACACGGTATTGGGGGTTCAGTATTGATGTGGATAGAGAACTGGCTAGCAGACAGGAGGCAAAGGGTAGGAGTAAACGGGTCCTTTTCAGAATGGCAGGCAGTGACTAGTGGGGTGCCGCAAGGCTCAGTGCTGGGACCCCAGCTATTTACAATATATATTAATGATTTGACGAGGGAATTCAATGCAACATCTCCAAATTTGCAGATGACACCAAGCTGGGGGGTATAGTTAGGTGTGAGGAGGATGCTTGGAGGCTGCAGGGTGATTTGGATAGGCTGAGTGAATGGGCAGATGCATGGCAGATGCAGTATAATGTGGATAAATGTGAGGTTATCCACTTTGGTGGCAAAAACATGAGGGTAGACTATTATCTGAATGGTGGCAGATTAGGAAAAGGGGAGATGCAACGAGACCTGGGTGTCATGGTACACCAGTCATTGAAAGTAGGCATGCAGGTGCAGCAGGCAGTGAAGAAAGCAAATGGTATGTTAGCATTCATAGCGAAAGGATTTGAGTATAGGAACAGGGAGGTTCTACTGCAGTTGTACAGGGTTTTGGTGAGGCCACACCTGGAGTATTGCGTACAGTTTTGGTCTCCAAATCTGAGGAAAGACATCCTTGCCATAGAGGGGGTACAGAGAAGATTCACCAGACTGATTCCTGGGATGTCAGGACTTTCATATGAGGAAAGATTGGATAGACTCGGCTTGTACTCGCTGGAATTTAGAAGATTGAGGGGGGGATCTTATAGAAACTTACAAAATTCTTAAGGGGTTGGACAAGCTAGATGCTGGAAGATTGTTCCCGATGTTGGGGGAGTCCAGAACAAGGGGTCTAAGGATAAGGGGGAAATTCCTTTAGGACCGAGATGAGGAAAACATTCTTTACACAGAGAGTGGTGAGTCTCTGGAATTCTCTGCCACAGAAGGTAGTTGAGGCCAGTTCATTGGCTATATTTAAGAGGGCGTTAGATGTGGCACTCATGGCTAAAGGGATCAGGGGGTATGGAGAGAAGGCAGGTACGGGATACTGAGTTGGATGATCAGCCATGATCACATTGAATAGCGGTGCAGGCTCGAAGGGCCGAATGGCCTACTCCTGCACCTATTTTTTCTATGTTTCTATGTTCTATTTTCTAACAGTTCAGTGTGTCTATATAGCATAGACCATATATATAAACATAAATAAACAGATAAAGTGCAATAGACTGTTATAGTTCAGAGTTTGTTTGATGGTGAGTTTAATAGCCTGATGGCTGTGGGGAAGAAGCTGTCCATGAACCTGGATGTATCAGATTTCAGGCTCCTGTACCTTCTACCTGGTGTCAGCGGAGAGATGAGTGTGTGGCCAGGATGGTGTGGGTCCTTGATGATGTTGGCAGCCTTTTTGAGGCAACGACTGCGATAGATCCCCTCGATGGTGGAGAGGTCAAAGCCAATGATGGACTGGGCAGTTGTCACGACTTTCTGCATTCTCTTCCGCTCCTGGACGCTCAAGTTGCTGAACCGAGCCACGATGCAACCAGTCAGCATGCTCTCACCTGTAAAAGTTCGAGAGAATTCTCTTTGACATACCGACTCTTCTCTGGAAGTAGAGGCGCTGATGCGCTTTCTTTATAATTGCATCAGTGTGCTGGGACCAGGAAAGATCTTTGGAAATATGCACGCCCAGGAATTTGAAGCTCTTGACCCTTTCCACCATCGTCCCGTTGATATGAACGGGATTATGGGTCCCTATCCTACCCCTTCCAAAGTCCACAATCAGTTCCTTGGTTTTGCTGGTGCTGAGGGCCAGGTAATTGTGCTGGCAATATTTGGTCAATTGGTCAATCTCACTTCTGTACTATGACTCGTCACCATCAGTGATTTGTCCCACAACTGTGGTGTCGTCAGCGAACCTGATGATGGAGTTCGCACAATGTCCAGCTACGCAGTCATTAGTATAGAGTGAGTACAGCAGGGGGCTGAGCAAGCAGCCTTGAGGTGCTCCCATACTGATTGTAATCAAGGATGACACATTTCCAGCAATACGAACAGACTGTGGTCTGTGAATGAGGAAGTCGAGGATCCAATTGCAGATGGATGCGCAGAGTCCCAGATCTGAGAGCTTGGTAACCAGCTTGGAGGGGATGATCGTATTAAACGCCGAGCTGTAGTCAATGAATAACAGCCTGACATATGAGGAAGTGCTGCTGAGAAACTGAGGCAGGATCCTCACGAGTCAGCGGTGGAGCCGCACAAGCCCGGTCTCGCGGGTCGGAGGTAGAGCCTCACGGGTCGACGAAGCCGGCAGCAGCGGCATGGGTTAGCGCCACGGAGGTGTCCAGAGAGGACCGGGCAGCATTAGTGGAGAGGTCGGTGATCGCCCAGACCAACGACGGACATGTGGAAGGAAGTGAGGATATCGTTGCTGAGGGAAGGAACAAAGGGTGGACCGCCGTGAATGAGGGGAAGAACAATGAAGGACCTGGCGTGGGGGGACTGCTGGGGGAGGGGGAGATGGGGGAAGAACAAAGGGGGAACTAGAGCGGGGGGGGGTATCTGTAACTTTGTATTGCTGGTCAGTGCGGACCTGGTGGGCCGAAGGACCTGTTTCTGCGTTGTATCGCTAAAACTAAAACATTACCTCGGCTGCTGTAGGCAAGCCGTGACAACTCAGTGCACATCTCTCCAAATGTTAATAAATTCTGTCCCTCAGAAACTAGCCTAATAATGATCCCACCACCGATGTCAGGCTCATTGGCCTGTAGTTCCCTGGCTTCTCCACACTGCTCTTCCTAACTAAAGGCATATTAGCCACCCTCCAGTCTTCCGGTATCTCAACTGTGGTTAACAAAAATACAAAAATCTCTGCCAATGCTCGAGTAATCTCCTCCCTTCCTTCCCATAACATCCAAGGCTACACCTGGTCAGATCCAGGGGGATTTATCCAGCTTCATGTTTTGACCTCCAATACCACCGGTCACAGTGGCACAGTGGTAGAGGCGCTGCCTTACAGCGAACGCAGCGCCGGAGACCTGGGTTCGATCCCAACTATGGGTGCTGTCTGTACGGAGTGTGCATGTTATCCCTGTGTGGGTTTTCTCTGAGAGCTTTGGTTCAAGTTCAAGTGAGGTTATTGTCAAGTGTCCCTGATAGGACAATGAAATTCTTGCTTTGCTTCAGCACAACTGAACATAGTAGGCATTGACTACAAAACAGATCGGTGTGTCCATATACCATTATATAAATATATACACACATGAATAAATAAACTGATGAAGTGCAAATAACAGATAATGGGTTAGTAATGTTCAGAGTTTTGTCCAAGCCAAGTTTAATAGCCTGATGACTGTGGGGAAGTAGTTATTCCTGAACCTGGTTGTTGCAGTCTTCGGGCTCCTGTACCTTCTACCTGAAGGTAGCAGGGAGATGAGTGTGTGGCCAGGATGGTGTGGGTCCTTGATGATGCTGCCGGCCTTTTTGAGGCAGCGACTGCAATAAATCCCCTCGATGGAAGGAAGGTCAGAGCTGATGATGGACTGGGCAGTGTTTACTACTTTTTGTAGTCTTTTCCTCTCCAGGGCACTCAAGTGATGCAACCGGTCAGCAAGCTCTCTACTGTGCACCTGTAGAAGACAGAAAGGCAGAAGTTCCTCCCATACTCCAAAGACATACTGGTTTGTATGTTAATTGGCTTGGTAAATGTAAAAATTGTCCTTAATGGGTGTAGGATAGAATTAATGTGCGGGGATCGCTGGTCCACGCGGACCCGCTGGGCCGAAGGGCCTATTTCCGTGCTGTATCTCTAAACTAAACTACCTCTTTTATAACGTTGATATGGTCCGTAGAATCCTAGCCATCTACACTAGTCCCACCTTCCTGTGTTTGACCTATATCTCTCTACACCTATCTTATCCATGTACTTATCCAAATATTGTTTACAATTTGTGATCGTACCTGGCTCAACTACCACCCCTGGAAGCCTATTCCAGATACCTACCACCCTTTGTAAAAAAAAAAGGTTGCCCCTCTGGTTCCCATTAAATCTTTCACCCCTCACCTTAAACCTATATCCTCTGGTTCTAGCTTGCCCGACCCTGGGTAAAAAACTTCATGATCTTATCTCTCATGATCTTATACACCTCTAGAAGATCAGCCCTCATCCTCCAGTTCTCTAAGGAATAAAGTCCTAGCCTGCGCAATCTCTCCCTGTAGCTCAGGCCCTCATTCTGGCAACATCCTCGTAAATTTTCTTTGCATTCTTTCCAGCTTGACAACGTCCAGGATATCGCTAGCATAGATAGGGCATTTTGTCGGCATGCTCGAGTTGGGCTGAATAGCCTGTTTCCGTGCTGTATGACTATGACTCCCTGAACTCACCAGCTACAGATGCAAACTATTTATTTAAGACCTTGCCCATTTCCCATGATCGGAGAAGGGTCCCGACCCGAAACATTGCCTGTCCATTTCCTCTAGTTCAGTTTAGTTTATTGCCTCATGTATTGAGGTACAGTAAAAAGCTTTTGCTGCGTGCTAACCAGTCAGCAGAAAGACAATACATGATTACAATCGAGCCATTTACAGTGTATAGATACACGATAAGGGAAGAACATTAATGCAAGGTAAAGCCAGCAAAGTCCAATATAGGATTGTCTGGGGGTACCAAAGAGATAGATAGTAGTACATAACTGCTCTCTGATTGCACCGAAGGGCATGTTTCCACACTGGATCACTCTATATGTAAGATCTAGTTTGCTCCCTAATTATGTTTTTCTGTAATTTTCATTGTGTAATCAAGACCTAGTTTGACTGTTAATCAAGTTTCTGTGAAATCTTGAGATCATGTTATAGGAGCTGAATTAGGCCATTCAGTCCATCAAGTCCATCATGGCTGATCTATCTCCCCCTCCTAACCCTTCTCCCCATTATCTCCGACACCCGTACTAATCAAGAATCTATCTATCTCTGTCTTAAATATATCTACTGACTTTGCCTCCACAGCCTTCTGTGGCAAAGAATTCCACAAATTCATCACCCTCAGACTAAAGAAATTTCTCCTCATCTCCTTCCTAAAAGAACATCCTTTAAATCTGAGGCTGACCTCTAGTCCTAGACTCTCCCACTAGTGGAAGCATCCTCTCCACATCCACGCTATCCAAGCCTTTCACTATTCTGTATGTTTCAATGAGGAACCCCTCATTCTTCTAAACTTCAGCAAATATAGGCCCAGTGCCGTCAAATGCTCATCATAGGCTAACCTACTCATCGCTGGGATCATTCATGTAAACCTCCTCTGGACCCTCTCCAGAGCCATCATGTCCTTCCTCAGTTATGGTGCCCAAAATTGTTCACAATATTCCAAATGCGGCCTGACCAGCCCCTTATAGAGTCTCAGCATTACTTCCCTGTTTTGTATACAAGCTCTCTCTAAATAAATGCTCGCATTGCGTTTGGTTTATTTACTACTGATTCGACTTGCAGATTAGCCTTTTGGGAATCCTGCACCAGATACCTGCCCCTCCGCCCATTTTTGTATAATCCGCAAACTTGACCACAAAGCCTTCAATCCCCTCGTCCAAATCATTAATATACAACACGAAGAGCAGCAGCCCTGTGGAACTCCGCTAGTCATTGGCAGCCAACCAGAAAAAGCGCCCTTTATTGCCACTCTTTGCCTTCTGCCAACCTAATATCAATGCAAATATGTGCCCTTTGACACCACGAGCTCTCATTTTCATTAGTGGCCTCCTACGCGGCATCTTATCAAACTGTTCCGGAATTTTCTTTCTTGTCAACACCAACTCCTCGTGGCATTTCCATTTACTTCTACAGTGGGAAAGGTTGTTAAAGGATAAAACAGAATATGCGTCAGTTGGGAAGATGGCCAGAGAGATGGAGATTGATCCTGGCAGGTATGAGGCGATGCACTACAGGAAGCCAAATGTAAGAGAAATATATACAATAAATAGCAGCACCCTGAGGAGTGTTGACGTACCAAAACATCTTAGGGTCCAAGTCCATCACTCTCCGAAAATGGCAGCACAAGTAAATAGAGTGGTGAAGGGGGCATACGGTATTCTTGTCTTCATTGGTAGGGGGATTAAGTATAAGAGTCAGGAAGTCATGTTGTAGTTTTATAAAACATGTGGACGCAGAGAGAATGTGCAAACTCCACACAGACAACACCCGAGGTCAGGATTGAATCTGGGTCTCTGGCGTTGCGTGGCAGCATTACCGGTTGTGCCGTCCATTACAGGACAATCCTTCTACTGTTCTTGTATTTGCTGTGTACTTGTTGTATTTCTTATCATATGCACAAGGAATTTCATTGCACCCTGGAGTATTTTCTTTTACTGATAATACAAAGAGATAGTTACAAAAAACTGCTGATGCTGGGTTATAAAAAGAGACAATGTGCTGGAGTAACTTGGGTCAGGCAGCATTTCTGGAGAACATGAATAGGTGATTTCCTATCAGAGGCCCAGGAGCCGTTAGTGAGGGAGGAACAACTGAAATCCGTAACGTTCTAAATCCGTAACGTTCTATTCAATTAACTGGGCTTGAGGAAGCCGCTGATTGGTGGACTTGAGTATGCAGCTGATTGGCAGTCAGATTCCAGCAGTTTGTAGTGTACTGTACTTTGTATTTTTTGTTTTGTATTTTGTGTTGTATCTAGGGTAAGGGAAGTATGAGTGCCAGGGCAGCTTACCGTTCAGGATGTCGGATGTGGGAGGTCATGGGGGGGTAGCCCTCCAGACGTCCGCATCTGCACCAGGTGTGTTGGGATGGGGCTGCTAAAGGGAACCTGGAGCAGCAGCTTGATGACCTCCGCCTGGTCAGGGAGAATGAGGAGGTCATAGAGAGGAGTTACAGGGAGGTAGTTACTCCAAAACCACAGGAGGCAGACACGTGGGTCATGGTTAGGAGAGGCAAGGGGCAGAGGCGGGCGCTAGAGTACACCAGTGGCTGTACACCTTGGAAATAAGTACTCCTGTTTGAGTGCTGTTCGGGGGGACAGCCTACCTGGGGGTAGCAACAGCGACCCGGCCTGCGGTACAGAGACCGGCCCTGTTGCTCAGATGGGTAAGGAAAAGAAGAGGAGGGCAATAGTAATAGGGGACTCTATAGTTAGGGGGTCAGATTGGCGATTCTGTGGACGCAGTCCGGAGACCCGGATGGTAGTTTGCCTCCCTAGTGCCAGGGTCCGGGATGTGTATGAACGTGTCCAAGATATCCTGAAAAGGGAGGGAGAGGAGCCCGAGGTCGTGGTACATATTGGTACCAATGACATGGGTAAAAAAAAAAGATCCTGAAAGAATTTAGGGAGTTAGGAAGAGAGTTAAGGAGAAGAACCGCAAACATAACAATCTCAGGGTTACTTCCTGTGCCACGCGACTGAGAGTAGGAATGGAGCAAGGTGGAGGATAAATGCCTGGCTGAAGGACTGGTGCAGAGGGCAAGAATTCAAGTTTCTGGATCAATGGAACCTCTTTTGGGGAAGGAGTGACCTGTATAGAAAGGACGGGTTGCACTTGAACCCGAGGGGGACCAGTATCCTGGCAGGGAAATTTGCAAAGGCTACCGGGGGGACTTTAAACTACAACGGTTGGGGGGAGGGACTCAAATAGAGAAAGCCAGTAGACAGGGTCCGAGGCAGGAGGCAGAGGAGGGAAGCACTCAGACCCAACATGTAGGGGGGAAAAGAAGAAAAAAATAATAAACAGAATAAGAGGGGGTGGTTTTCCAGGGCAAAAATCAAAAGGGACCACTTGTCAACATAATTGTATAAGGAGTAAGAGTGTTGTAAAAACAAGCCTGAAGGCTTTGTGTCTCAATGCAAGGAGCATTCGTAATAAGGTGGACGAGTTGAATATGCAGGTAGCTATTAATGACTACGCTATAGTTGGGATCACGGAGACATGGCTCCAGGGGGACCAAGGCTGGGAACTGAACATGCAGGGATATTCAATATTCAGGTGGGATAGACAGAAAGGAAAGGGAGGTGGGGTAGCATTGCTGGTGAGAGAGGAGATTAATGCAATAGAAAGGAAGGACATTAGCTTGGAGGATGTGGAATCGATATGGGTAGAGCTGCAAAACTCTAAGGGGCATAAAGCGCTAGTGGGAGTTGTGTACAGGCCACCTAGCAGTAGTAGTGGAGTTGGGGATGGCATGAAAACAGGAAATTAGAAATGCGTGCAACAAGGGTAAAACAGTTGTAATGGGTGACTTCAATCTACATATAGATTGGGTGAATCAAATGGGCAGGGGTGCTGAGGAAGAGGATTTCTTGGAATGTATGCGGGATTCTAAACCAACATGTAGAGGAACCAACGAGAGAGCAGGCTATTCTAGACTGGGTATTGAGTAATGAGGAGGGGTTAGTTAGCAGTCTTGTTGTGCGGGGCCCCTTGGGCAAGAGTGACCATAATATGGTTGAGTTCTTTATTAGGATGGAGAGTGACATAATTAAATCAGAAACAAAGGTCCTGAACTTAAACAAAGGTAACTTTGAAGTTATGAGAAGTGAATTGGCCAAGATAGACTGGCAAGTGATTCTTAAAGGGTTGACAGTGCATGTGCAAATGAAGCTATTTAAAGACGGTATGGATGAACTACAACAATTGTTCATCCCAGTTTGGCAAAATAATAAATCAGGGCAGGTAGTGCATCCATGGATAACACGGGAAATCAGGGATAGTATAAAAACAAAAGATGAAGCATACAAATTAGCCAGAAAAAGCAGCCTACCAGAGGACTGGGAGAAATTCAGAGTTCAGCAGAGGAGGACAAAGGGCTTAATTAGGAAAGGGAAAATAGATTATGAAAGAAAACTGGCACGGGACATAAAAACTGATTGCAAAGGTTTTATAGATATGTGAAGAGAAAGAGATTAGTTAAAACAAATGTAGGTCCCTTGCAGTCAGAAACAGGTGAATTGATCATGGGGAACAAGGACATGGCAGACCAATTGGATAACTACTTTGGTTCTGTCTTCACTAAGGAAGACATAAATAATCTGCTGGAAATAGCAGGGGACGCGCGGTGAAATAAGGTGGAAGAACTGAGTGAAATCCAGGTTAGCCGAGAAGTGGTGTTGGGTAAATTGAATGGATTAAAGGCCGATAAATCCCTAGGGCCAAATAGTCTGCATCCCAGAGTACTCAAGGAAGTAGCAACAGAAATAGTGGATGCATTAGTGATAATTTTTCAAAACTCCTTAAGATTCTGGAGTAGTTCCTGAGGATTGGAGGGTAGCCAATGTAACCCCCCTTTTTAAAAAAGGATCGAGAGAGAAAACGGGGAATTACAGACCAGTTAGTCTAGTAGTGGCAAGGCTCAGTGCTGGGACGCCAGTTATTTACAATATATATTAATGATTTGGACGAGGGAATTGAATGCAACATCTCCAAGTTTGCGGATGACACTAAGCTGGGGGGCAGTCTTCGGTGTGAGGAGGATGCTAGGAAGCTGCAAGGTGACTTGGATAGGCTGGGAGAGTGGGCAAATGCATGGCAGATGCAGTATAATGTGGATAAATGTGAGGTTATCCACTTTGGTGGCAAAAACAGGAGGGTAGACTATTATCTTAATATTGGCAAATTAGGAAAAGGGGAGATGCAACGAGACCTGGGTGTCATGGTACACCAATCATTGAAAGTAGGCATGCAGGTGCAGCAGGCAGTGAAGAAAGCAAATGGTATGTTAGCATTCATAGCAAAAGGATTTGAGTATAGGAGCAAGGAGGTTCTACTGCAGTTGTACAGGGTTCTGGTGAGACCACACCTGGAGTATCGAGTACAGTTTTGGTCTCCAAATCTGAGAAAAGACATTCTTGTCATAGAGGGGGTACAGAGAAGGTTCACCAGACTGATTCCTGGGATGTCAGGACTTTCATATGAGGAAAGACTGTATAGACTTGGCTTGTACTCGCTAGAATTTAGACGACTGAGGGGGGATCTTATAGAAACTTACAGAATTCTTAAGGGGTTGGACAGGCTAGATGCAGGAAGATTGTTCCCGATGTTGGGAGGTCCAGACAAGGGGTCACAGTCTAAGGATAAGGGGGAATTCCTTTAGGACCGAGATGAGGAAAACATTTATCACACAGAGTGGTGAGTCTCTGGAATTATCTGCCACAGAAGGTAGTTGAGGCCAGTTCATTGGCTATATTTAAGAGGAAGTTAGATGTGGCCCTTGTGGCTAAAGGAGAGAAGGCAGGTACAGGATACCGAGTTGGATGATCAGCTATGATCATATTGAATGGCGGTGCAGGCTCGAAGGACCTACTCCTGCACCTATTTTCTATGTGATGTTTGGGATCAGCTCAATTCAGGATGAAGGGTCCCAATTAGAAATGTCGCCTATCCATTCTTCACAAATGCTATCTGATCTGCTGAGTGCTAGCATAGAAAACTTTGCATTACCACCATCATCACCTTTGAAAGAAAGTCTGCTCCGATTGTGGCCTTGTTACTGAACTTTGTTCACATATTGGTTCAGTGAGGTCTTTCTTACCCTCAAAAGCAAAATTTGATAATCAATGCTTGATGGATTAGTGCAAATTGGCATTGTATCCAGCATAATCATTATGGCTTGAAGGCCTGTTCGAGGTCTGTTACCCTTGGCTGGAGTCAGTGGTGTCATGTTGAACTGTACAAGAAGTTCCAAAAAGGGAAGAATGGCACCAAGATAAATTGACAAACACTTTGGTTGCAGCAATGATCCAGCACTTTGTGTTTAGCGAGTGTATGCAACACTAGTAAAGACAGCATTTATATTTCAATACCAACAAGGCCACTTTGGATGGCAGTCAACCAGTAATAGGCTGGGTAGGTGTAGGGCAAGTTGGGCACAGGTTTACCATCAATGGATTTTTAAAAGCCACCACAAACCATTAATCCAGCAACTACCAGAGCTAATGTAATGTGCATGTTTTAAAATCCCTTCAGTTGCCTTCATATTGCCAGGAAGAACAGTGTTAACTGCTGAAAATGGGTACTTCTCCCATTCCTCCCAAGACTTGGATCGAGGAGCGTGACCAGATGAGGTAGAGATTGTAAGGCAAATTGAAGAATGAAAAATCTTTGACTGAGCAACAGGAAAGCATTTCAGGATGGCGATTTATGCACTTGTGCAAAGACAAGGCAAAGTTTTAGGCATTGAGTCGTTGTCAGAGGAACTTATCTGCACTTAAACAGATAAGTCACAAGTAGACCCAATCCAAGTTACTAGATGACAAGATGAGGGACAGCTGATGAAAATAGTCCTATTCTTCCAAAATGCTGCTTCAAGATCTTTAATACCCACCTGCACAGACAAGATCCTGTGCTCCCTACCACAGTACCACCAAGTGATAATGTGGAAACAGGCCCTTCGGCCCAACTTGCCCACACCAGCCCAACATGTCCCAGCTACCTACGTTTTGGTCCATATCCCTCCAAACTTGTCCTATTCATGTACCTGCCCGTTTCTTAAATGTTGGGATACTCCCAGTCTCAACTACCTCCTCTGGCAGCTTGGTCCATACACCCACCACACTTTGAAAAAGCTACCTCTCAGACACCTTGAACCCATGTCCTCTGGCCTTCAATTCCCCTCCTCTGGGGAAGAGATTTTGTGCATCTACCCAATTTATTCCTCTCAGTATCACAATGAGAAGCCTAGGTAGACAAAAATGCTGGAGAAACCCAGCGGGTGAGGCAGCATCTATGGAGCGAAGGAAATAGGCGACATTTCGGGTTGAGACCCTTCTTCTTAAACAATGAGAAGCCTAGGTTTGTTCAGTCAAAGTTCACAACTGGGGGTTGAATCAACCACCTTCATAACCTATCAGGACACAATGGGAACATTTTAATCAGTCAGAAGGAAGGAACCACACACCAATAATCACTCCTGCTCTATTTATTGGCAATATCCTCATGATTACAGAAATTGTCCCATGTACTAGAATATGAACCGTAGGAAAAAGTATTTAAGCTAGGAAGCAAGACTAGTAACTTTGGCAAGTTGTCACCAGTACCAGACATGCTGTTCAGAAGTAATGCTACTATTCCCATTCATGGGTGGCTTGTGGGTAAAGCAAATGGACCGCTAAATTAATACTGATCTTCTGCATACAGTACATCAAGCATGTTTAAATCAACTTAAGAACAAACAGAAAACCAAAATGCAGAGATTAAGCAGTTTGATCAACTGTGGTTACAGAATATTGAACCAAAGTTATTCATAGTTTAGGTTTAACTGCCAATAAAAATCTGAATAAGTCCTCAGGCATTTAACATTTCACTCCCCATGAGATCAAAGAATGATTAACAGGTTTTAAAGTGGGCTCACTTAGTAAGCTGACAGGCATCGCGCAAGGCAAGTCAGGGAGCAGGTAAGGAATGGGTTTCAGGGCATCTCCAAGAAGCATGTTCAAAATGGGCTTCAGAGGATTGGAGGGGGGGGGGGGGGGGGGAAGGGAGAAAGAGAGAGAAATAGAGATCACTGGTCATTCCAGTTCTCATCTTCAGACAGGACAGACTTAAAAATCATTAATTCATTTTACAGTACAATTGTAAAACATGGGTCTTCAGACAATAAACAAGTTCAGTATACATCAGTTTTCCTTCCAATGTTACCAGTTATTATACATTAGGTCTGCTAATTAGGTGCAGCTCTTCCTTGTGCACAGAGGCAATATCCAAGGTGCATGAAGGAATCTTGGCTTGTGGTCAAAGGGGGAAGGACAGAATGAGGACTGGTGTCAAGGCCTGGATTGTGGATCATCCCTTCCACTCAGCAGCTGCAACTTTCCGCTGAAGTCTTTGCCCGGTCGTTCTTATCTAGTTTGATTGGCTCTGGGAATTCATTGTAGAGTTCCACTTCTGTTTCCTGGAGAGAAAGAGAGTTTTATTTATGTCCACACAAAGGAAAGGACTTTAGAGTTTTACACAAGTGTTGTGGAGTAGTCGCTTGTGTATGGGCAAGGATTCATTGACAGTACCGGAAGAGAATAAGCTGACAAAACGGAAGCATTGCATTGATAAAGTTGTTCAAAAGGCTGTCAGGAATATTGGCATGACAGAGGCAGATTTCAAAATTAACAATTTAGGACGAAGCAAATGAACAATCCTGAGCAGACAAGTGAAATAGCAAAATATAAGGACCAGTTAGAAACTGCAATGCACTGAAAGATGTTCATACAGTAGGTCAAAGGACAAATTGAATTTGTTAAAGATTAAACAATATTGGGAAACCAGTGATCAGGGCTTGAGAAAATTCAGCATGACAATGGAAACACCAGCAGCAATCGTGCAAGTAGGGAACATTACAGGACAAAAACTTTAGAACTGGGAAAGGGGGTTAATAATGCTGCAGAAAATAGATGGACTGATAGACAGTGAACCTGATAGAGGAACTTGGATTACATGGGGATAAGATGACATTAGAACCAAGGGATCATGGAGATGCAAGGAGCAGGGAGCAAGGTTTAAATCACTAGCCTTTTAAACATGAAATACCATGGCTGCCAGACCATGGAGCAAACATTCTGGCCATGGGTGCAAGAAGGCACACAGCAGCTCTGGAAAGATCCAACAAAGTATTCAGAGTATCATGAGTTTTTTGGTGTTAACATTGCATCAGCATGAAGACAATGAACTCTCTAGAGTGAGGCGATTGGACGGCGACAATCTGGTTAAATGGAGATAAAAATACACAACAGTAAAGGGCCTGTCCCACTGTACGAGTTAATTCAAGAGTTCTCCCGAGTTTCTCCTGATTCGGACTCGGAGAATTACGGTAATAGCCGCTCATTGGTATTCGGGGCTCTCGTGGACATTTTTCAACACGTTGAAAAAACTTCACGAGCTAACCGCGTTTCCAGACTACCTGCTGGTAGCGCTACGAGCCGCTAAATGACATTCCGAGCTCCGACATACCCGCTACGTACATTCTACGTACTTACAACAAGTTTGATTTTTTTTTTTTTTGTAACTCGGGAGAGCTCTTAGGTAAACCCGTATAGTGGGACAGGCCCTTGAATCACACTCAGCGTTTTACAAAGGCAAGGTATGAAACTAAGATCGACTGGGATCCATTGCAATCTTCAAACTGGAATTTATTGAATAGCATAGAGTTTGGTAGCACAACGACTACTCGACTCAAGAGGGCAAAATTGTAGCAATGGAGAGTGATAGAAGTTCAGTTCTTTGCATTCCAACATGTCAAAGTTCTTTAACTCTCCAAAAGTGAAGAGTGGAGCCAAAAGGAGCACCATTCAGACCAAACGCAGGCTTGGCATTCGCTTCGCCCAACACCTCCGCACAGTCCGTATTAACCAACCTGATCTCCCGGTGACTCAGCACTTCAACTCCTCCTTCCATTCTGAATCAGACCTTTCTGTCCTGGGCCTCACCGAGTGAGTCCCACCGCAAATTGGAGGAGCAGCACCTCATATTTCGCTTGGGTGGTTTACACCCCAGCGGTATGAACATTGACTTCTCCAATTTCAGGTAGTCCTTGCTTTCTCCCTCCTTCCCCATCCATTCTAAGCTCTCCCACAGCCCACTGTCTCCGCCTCTTCCTTTCTACCCCCCCCCCCCCCCAAATCAGTCTGAAGAATGGGCTCGACCCGAAATGTCACCAATTCCGTCGCTCCATAGATGCTGCCTCACCCGCTGAATTTCGCCAGCATTTTTGTCTACCATAATGGCCAGGAAGCTTGAAATGCGCACAGTGGTGATACAACGCATAGGGCAGCACATTGGCGCAGTAGTAGAGCTGCTGCTGCCTTACAGCGCCAGAGACCCTGGTTTGGTCCCGACTATGGGCGCTGGCTGTACAGAGTTTGCACATTCTCCGTGACCATGTGGGTTTTCTCCGGATGCTCTGGTTTCTTCCCACATTCCAAAGATGTACAAGTTAACTGGGTTTGGCAAAATTGTAAATTGCCTTGTGTAGGACAGTGCACAGGGAGATTGCTGGTCAACACGGATTCTGTGGGCTGAAGCTGGGATGGGAATTCTTTGTTTCAGGCTTCAATTAGCCACATTTAATAGTCATATCGGCAGGCGACATGGAATGTGCTAAAGAACCAATCAAGGCAGGGGAATACTGCAGCGTAACATGTAGCCACATTTCAAAGAACTGACAAGTTACTGCAAAGGAATTGCACATTTCACAAATTAACAAAGCCCATTAGATTTCACAGCTGAACATTTAAAGATTTCCCCATAGCTCTGAAGCTTAGAGAATAGTGACAAAAGATCCCACTGCTGGAGTTTTAGGTTAGTGCACATCAACACCAATGCCAAAAGAAAATTGAGTATTCTGTGTTCACTTCAATGTTGGTAGATGATAGATTAGAACCACTAGCAATTTCCACAGTTCCACCACTTAGTCAGTTTACCAGCGGGGGCACCGCACGATGGCTGCCTTCGTCTTTTTCTTTTTAGTTTTTAGTTTGTTGTAAAATGTTTTAATTTATCTTTAGTTTTGTATTATGTGGGGGGGTAGGGGAAACTTCTCTTATCTCTTTCCTCGACAGAGATGCGACTTTTTCCGTGTCGTGTCTCCGTCCGCACTGTGGCCTAACATCGTGGCGTTGGCGGCCACTTGTTTGGGACTTCTGGAGCTCCAAAATCATGGAGCCTGCAGACTTTAACATCTCGGAGCGGGCGATTCCTTTGCCAGGGTCGGCCTTTGGTGCTCCAACCTGTGGGAGGTGCGGACTTTAACAGTGCGAAGCTCACTGTCCCTGGTTGGGGGCCGATTTCGAAAACTCCAAGCCGCAGGAGTTCAACTGCCCAGATGCGGGAGCTCGATCGCCGGCTGCGAATGGTTCGATTCTCGACCGCAGGTGGAAAGGAGGAAAGAAGATAAGACTTTATTGCCTTCCATCACAGTGGCGAATGTGGAGGAGCCACTGTGGTGGATGTTTGCCAATTTTTATGTTCTGTTGCTTTTTTGTTATGACTGTATGGCAAACCAAATTCCTCATATGTTGCAAAACATACTTAGCTAATACATTTTGATTATGATTATAAACTGTAGGTGGAGTCCTGGCATGGCCTTACCTGTTTAAGTGCGTTCCGTGCAATTGTTTGAAAAGCCTGTTCCACATTTATTGCCTCCTTTGCACTGGTTTCAAAGTACGGGATATTATTTTTGCTCTGACACCATGCCTGTGCTCTTTTTGTGGTGACCTGAGGGAAGAGAATTAATAAGTAACTGCAACTCTGTTTTGATAGTGTCACTGCAGCCACATATGGACAGTTGTAGCCCTACTTTAAATAGCTTGCCCCCTCCTCCAGACAATGGGGATTTCCATATTAACACTCATTCTTAGTAACAGAGACGTGTACATGGCCTTATGTCACAGAAAGGCTCCTCAGCCCAACTCAATGCTGACCAAGTTGCCCAATTAAGCTATATTTGGGCCATATCCATCCAAAACTTACCTATCCATCTATATCCAGTATTTTTCTTAATGTTGTAATTTTACCCACCTTTACCATTGCCTCCAACAGCTTGTTTCATGCAACGACCAACCTGGTGGAAAAAGTTGACTCTGGTCCCTATTAAATCTTTCCTCACCCGAAACTTGTGTCCTCTAGTTTGACTCCCTACCCAGAAAAGATTGGATATTCACCTTATTTACGCTGCTTGTCAATGTATAAACTTGTACAAGGCCTACACAACAAGAAAAATAATCTCATCCTACCCAGCCTTTCCTTGGACGTCATACCTTTCAGACCCAGTAACATCAACTTGTCTTTTTATTTTGCACCCTTTCCAGTTTAATGACAGATATCCATACTACAGCAGGGCTGTATACAGAATTGTATCCTCTACTCCGAAGTCAGTGCTGCAAGAACAGACTTTTTCCACTTGCCCCTTCCACCCATATCTCTCCCTCCAGCTTTACAATTCACCTTTCCTCAATTTACATCCCTTAGTCTCCATCTCATCCCTAACCTTTGTCACCACCTCCACTCATCTGCCATTCCCCCCCCCCAACCTTCAACCTCCTGTCACATGGCAAATTTCACCCCTCCCCCAACCGCTTCCAATTTTCTCCTCTAGTTTGAATTGTCTTAACCCAAAACATCTGTATTTTCTTCCACTGACCCACTTTAACATTCCCCCGCCCCACACATGCACTGCACTTACCTGTCTGTTTTCCAGGTCTATCTTGTTGCCAAGGACCACAAATGGAAAGTTCTCTGGATCTCGTGGACTAGCCTGAATGAGAAATTCATCTCTCCAGCTATCAAGGGTTTTAAACGTGTTGGGCGCTGTTACATCAAAGACCAGCACACAGCAGTCAGCTCCTCTGTAGAACGCCACACCCAATGACTGAAAACGTTCTTGTCCTGCAGTATCCCAGATCTGACGGGAACAACAAGTTTCAAATATCTCATTACAATCTTTGGATCTTTAAAGAGAAGCCAGCAAGGCAAAAAAAAAAAAAATCCATGTTATTTGAGAAATCAAAATGCAACATTTGAGGTTAGCAATCTAATTAATGAAGCATTTGATCTGCTAAGATTTAATTTTTTTTAAATGTTTTTAAAATTTTATTTATTAGAAGTAATGTACATTACAATGATATAAGCCAAAAATAACACAATACATTTCCTGTACCACTTCTTATTTTAAACTTTAAAAATAGAGAAAGTTAGATAAGATAGTAAGTGCGAGAGAGAGTGATCAGGAAGAACCCGTAGAAGCATAAAACACAAGAAAGAATAAAAAAGAAAACCAAAGGAAAAGAAAGAAAAATAGAAGACAGAAAATATAAAAAAGTAATATAAGATAAAAGGGATGTACCCACTTCGTATCTTTACACACCCCTCACCAGGTCCTGATACCATTTATTTTCAAAGTTGTGTTGCACCCTATGCTTGTAATAAGTCGATAAATGGAGACCAAATCTTTTGGAAATGGTCTGATTTGCCTGCTAGGAGGAATCTCCTATCTTCGAGGTGTAACATTTTGGACATATTTGAAATCCACATTTTTATCATTGGTGTAGGAGCGTTTTCCCAGAATTTAAGTATAAGTTTTTTTGCCATTATTAAGCTGTAATTAAGGAGGCTCTTTTGGAACAAAGTCAGCTCAAAGCTGGCTTCCATTGTCCAAAAATAAACAATTCTGCATTCGGTTTCGGTTTCATTTTGAATAATTTTGTAAAAATGTCAAAGATTTCATTCCAGAATTTTTGGATTTTTTAATGCAAAAATCAAAGGAATGCCCTATGGTTGCTTCTTGGGATAGATATTTATCACAAATTGGGGAAACATGTACTTATTTTAGTTTTTGAATAATAGTCTGTGTAAAGTTTTAAATTGGATTAGAATATATCATACATTGATCGAGCATTTGTGCACATACAGCAAGTGTTTATCCCAACTCTTTCGAGATTTTTATAGCTAGTTCTTGTTCCCAATCTCTTCTAATTCTATTGGATGATGGTATTTCTATATTTAGGATAATATTATACAAGTATGATATTAAATTAGTTGAGTCCGCCGTTATATTTATTGCTTCGTCTAATAAGTCTGGAGACAAATTTTGATATTCTTGTGTATATTTTTTCAAATAATCACAAATTTGAAAATATTTAAAATATTGATTACTTCTCAGATTGTATTTAAGTTGTAGTTGTTGGAATGATAAGAAATTTCAATTTTCATACATGTCTCCAAAGGATTTAAAATTTAAATTACTCAAATATAAAAGCGTACCTTTGAGAAGTCTGTTTTTATACAATGCTCGGTGTTACTTGGGGTAACAATTTGCGGTTAAAACACCTGGGAACCTGTTAGTGCCTATATTTAAAAAAATGCTTGAAAAGAGGACCAGACTCTACATAGCAAAATGTCCATTAAACCAGCACATGCCCCACCCTTCCATGTTTGACGGAAGTTATTTAAGGCCGAACCACAGTGAAAAATATCCTCTTACTGCAGACAGCTGCAGCTCATGTTAGAAAACAGGAAGTAGAAACTGACATCTGGATAACATTGGGCTTTCTGGGAGTTAAGGAACTTGCACCAAAGATCAGCTCAAGCAGTTACACATGGAATTAGAAATTACAAACCTGACAAGAGTTTGAAGCCAAGAGTTGTGTTCCCAACTCCAACCCACAGAAAACCAATTACATTTTAGCTTGGACTGAAATTTTATATTACCTGCATTGTCACCAATCGATCGTCCACCATCACCTCCTTTGTTAGAAAGTCTGCCCCTATTGTTGCCTTGTATTGGTTACTGAACTTTTTGTTTACATACTGGTTCATCAGTGAGGTCTTTCCTACCCTGAAAAGCAAGATTTGATAATCAAGGTATATTATAATTACAGAAAATATATAACTAGTAAAGCACAGGATTCCAAGTGGTGAATACATAGTTTATACATAGTCATCTTTCACCTCAGTCTCTGGCTAGATGTTTACAGTAGGCCAATGGGTCCAAAGGAGAGGGCGAGGGTCAGTTTCAAAATCAAGATAAGAACCAAATATTTAAAAAAGACATGGATATGGGACAGTCTGATAAAGAGATCACACAGGAGTTTGCTTACTGATGAGATAATTTGTTTATTAAGTCCACACCAATTCCAAAAACAAGCCCATAATTCCAACTTGGTCAACACGGACATTGGGCTGAAGGGCCCATTTCCACACTGTATAGCTTGGATTCCTTGCCCACCAAGGCTGAATATACAATGATTCACCAACCAATCTTTTCACCACAGCTATACAAAGGGATAATTTTTGCAGTGGGCAATGAATCTATCGGCAAATGTACAGGAAAGCCAAGCAAACTTGGAATGTACAAACTACATAGACAAAGATCTAGATGTAATGCTGACCTCCAGAGCTTCAACTCACTATCCACTTCGCCACCTTGCTGCCCAGTGAGCTAGACAAGTGGAATAAGTTTAAAAGGTCCTGATGAAATCAGTCAAAGCAGACAAGTTCATGCTTGGGTGAAGTCAGATGGTCTGATAAAATCCTCAGGTGAACACATTAATTGATCTGCTGGTAGTGAAAGTTAAAAGACCTAACAAAGGATGTCCTTTAACATTTATAATAGCATGCCCAATTCCATCTTTTGTGATCAAACGTACCCAAGCAGAGGCCCAAGGCGAATCATGCTCCAATCTATCGTTGTGGGTATTACAGTAAACTTATGTTTTAACAGGCCTCTATAATGGATTTCATTTATAGCGGGCAGACCTCGGCTTGCATCACCTTCCCAGTCACTTACAGCCCCAGCTGCCCACACATCACTTGATGAGGATATCCATGGCAGTTCATTTGTAGGCCCTGCCAAAAGGGCTTTCTTCAGACCATCACCAATGACAGGATACTTTTGGTCTCCGTGGGATCTCTCCCCAGCTACTGTTTCTTTCTGTTGGCCGTTGCTTTGTCCACTTTCTCTTCCTCCCCCCCCCCCGGCTGCTTTGTCCACTCTGCCACCTCCGAATCACCAACATCTTCCGAGGTGGAGTATGTTGACTCTTGGGGATGAGAGGAAACAAAAGGTTGACAAGGTGCACTAACGAGCCCTTCTTCACTAGCTATCCAGTCGATGCATCATTTTGTTACGACTCACGTTGTAGCCCCCAACTGGATGCCACAACCCCACCTTGGAAGATGTCTGACTCTGGGGGAGGAGGTGGCGGTGGATGAGGGAGTAGCGGAGTGGACAAAGTGGCGGTGGAGGGTGGAAGCAGACAAAGCGATATCCAAGAGAAAGAAGTGGAAGCTGGTGAGAGGAGAGGGAGCCCCAGGGTAGATGTAGTGTTTGTGCCTTCAGAAATTTTTTGACAAGGCCCCATCACACACCATTAGCTTGCAGAATTAAAACTCATAGGATTGGGGCAACAGAGAGACAAGGACTAGGAATAAACTAGTCTTTTTTGCAGATATGGGGAAGTGATTTGTAGGGTGCTGCAACGATCGGTGCTTGGGATCATTACCCACTATCCAAATTACTGTGCTAAGCAAAGGAACATAACGGAACAATCAAGTTTGCAGATAAAACTTGGTGGGAAGGTAATGCAAGCTGTAAGGGAGAATGCAAGAGGCTTCAGTGAGATTCCGACAAGCTGGGAGAGTGGCCAAATACAGTTTAACACAAATTGAATTCAAGATTTTTGTAGATAGACAAAATGCTGGAGTATAAACTCCAGCACCTGCAGTTCCTTTTTGGTATAAACCAGCACCTGCAGTTCCTCTTTGTTACAAGATTTGGGGTCTTGAACCTGAATAATGGACTTGGAAAGTTTGATGACACTTGGGTCTTTGTAAACCAGACACTTCAAGCTCAGCAAGAAATTAGAAGTGCAAATATCACGCTAGCCTTCAGTTGAGCATGGAAACAAGAATGCCCTACTATGTTACACACTACCTTAGTATGAACCTGCACAAACATTTTTAGTGACAAAGGATGGATATTGTTGTATGGGAGTAGAACAAATGTTTACTTGGCCAATTCCTTGAATGGCAAGCGTTTGAGTCAGTTGGATCTATAATGTGCATGTTTGAGATAAAGGATCTCAAACTTAAGCAATTCTAATAGAATTAGATAGACAACTAATCTTCCCAATGTTGGTCAAGGAATAAATTATACCCACAAATTTGACAGACTAAAAAACACAAGCAGCTGAATACAGGAAAGAATGAATCATTGACGGAAAACAAACTGAGCACGTGTTAGTAGCTTCAGATTCTTGGGCTTTAACATCTCAGGTAACCCGTCATGGGTCAGCAAGATACAAATCAAAGAGATTTGATACAAGATACAAATCTCTTGCCTGGAAGTTTGAAGTGATTCACCGTGTTACTGAATACTAAAACGTCTACAGAATATTGGTTGCATTGCAATTCCAACTCAGAAAAGCAAGAGGATGCAGAGAGTGGTAGACAGCCCTCTGCATCATACGAAACATCTACAGCAAGGAGGCAGCATACATCAAGGATCCCAACCATCTGTGCCTTTTCTTGCTTTTACTGTTGGGCAGGAGGTATAGATGTTTGAACTCCCACACCAACAGGTTCAAACAGGTTGAACTGACTTGTACTACCTCAGCAACAGAACACAGACCACCTCTTGTACCACCATGGTTGTTTCCTCTCCTCCTTCCCCAAGTGTGCAAAAAGTATTTCTACTGCCGACTCATGCAGAGGCATAATGTTCTTAGGCTGTTTGAAACAGCATGTCCGTGATTCTACTGCAAGTATAGTATCTGCAAGTATCTTCTACTGCAGAGAGTAATGGTGGATGGCTGTTTGTCAGGTTGGAAGCTGGTGACCAGTGGGGTGCCTTGGGGATCTGTGTTGGGTCCACTGTTGTTTGTCATGTACATCAATGATCTAGAAATAACTGTGCATAGTTCCCTGAAGGTGGAATTGCATGTAGATAGGGTGGTAAAGAAAGCTTTTGGTGTGCTGGCCTTTATAAATCAGCGCATTGAATATAGGAGTAGGGAAGTAATGTTAAAATTGTACAAGGCATTGTGAGACCAATTCTGGAGTATGGTGTACAATTTTGGTCGCCTAATTTATAGGAAGGATGTCACAAAACAGAGAGAGTACCGAGGAGATTTACTAGAATGTTGCCTGGGTTCCAGCAACTAAGTTACAGAGAAAGGTTGGACAAGTTAGGTCTTTATTCTTTGGAGCGCAGAAGGTTAAGGGGGTGGACTTGATTGAGGTCTTTAAAATGATGAAAGGGATACAGAGTTGACGTGGATAAGCTTTTCCCATTGAGGGTAGGGAAGATTCAAACAAGAGGGCATGACATGAGAATTAAGGGAAAGAAGTTTAGGGGTAACATGAGGGGGAACTTCTTTACTCAGAGAGTGGTGGCTGTGTGGAATGAGCTTCCAGCAAAAGTGGCGGAGGCAGGATTGATTTTAACATTTAAAAGTAAAGTGGATAGGTATATGGACGGGAAGGGAATGCAGGGGTATGGTCCGAGTGCAGGTAGATGGGACTAGGGGAAAATAAATGTTCGGCACGGACTGGAAGGGCCGAGAGGGCCTGTTTCCGTGCTGTAATTGTTATATGTAGGTATGTTGCAAAACTTACCTTGAGCAGCGCTGCAGTTCTGCTGCTCCCCGTGTGCGCGACTTTGGCGCCTTTCAGAGGGGGGTGGGCTTAAAGTGCCATTTTTCAACAGACCTGGAAAATCGATGAATGTCGGGCGAAAAATCGCTCCGACATTTCATGAATGAAGGTATTTTTAAATTAAATTATTTATTAACTAGAGTAATTTAAAAATCACCTTCAAAAGCAGTGAGCACCGACAACCGGAAGGATTTTGCGTAGGGGTGAAGAAAAGGCAAATAGTTTATTTTTATATTAAAAGTTGGTTTTTCGGGAGGCTTTAATAATATTTATGTTGCGAAATGGGGTCCAAAAAAATGTATGAACAAATAATATTTTTCCTCCCGACTTCACCGCTAACCGCAACGTTCCAATCCACCGCATTCCACTAAAACCCACTCGCTAGTTGATTTAAATGGCCATTAATTTACAGGAATCAAACACTAAATTCCTTCTATTTGGCCCAGAAATTCATGAAAATGAGATTTAAAAATTATGTTATATTGTGGATTATTGTGTGAATGTTATTTGGACACTTAGGCAATTTAAAATAAGTTTATCTTTTCTTAAGAAATGGATAGATGTTTAGATCTACTCATTGAATTTTGTAATTAGCTACAATTAGATAACTAACTAATTATATGCTTTAATTTCAGGTCATCCAAGTAAGATTGTTCCATATTTGTTTCAGAATGCTTCAATCTATAATAACTGAAAATTTCATTGAGTTCTCTTAATTTTTAAGAAAGTTATGGGCTTTTAACTTTTCCAGATCACAGCTTTTGAGTTAAGTCAATTGAAAGGCAATGGGGAACAAGATGCTAATTTCCAAGTATGAAAATGGCCATAACTTTCTTAATACTGAAGATATGAAAGTAAATTAGGTGTCAAATTAAACTTTTTATGCTTTATCTGATGGGATAAATTGCAGACTTGATATTTTAAACCTCAAAATTTTGTAACATTGCTATTATATGGTTATATATTTTTCAATCTTCTTTGCATATGAGACAAACTCAACTTGACAAATGCAAACAAATTAAAGCAATTAGGACAATGAATTCTGCATCCTCTGAATGGGACAGCCCAAAATGATATGGAAGAAGCAGAATTCACAAAATACATTCAGAACTAAAAATCAGCATGTTCAAAAATACAAGGATGAACCCCAATTTGGAGAAGAAATGCATGCTTGAGGATTGCACACTCAGGGATGTTATCAAATTCATTTTTATTCCCAAATTGATACACCCGAGGATCAAAGCAAATTGGTTGCCAAATTTTATAAGCTGAGGTTTAAGCTAAAATACATGGGAAACCTACACTAGTGCAGAGTGTTTATTTTCACTATTAATGTTCACAAAATACACCCATTAAAGGGAGACATTCTCCCCCTAATTCTTGACTTTATCAACAAACAGTAGGATAATGGCTTTGACAATTGTAGATTGTGCAGGAAGCTGGTCTATAACTGGTAAAAGAATTAAGCAGAAGTAGTAAGGCAATTAACTGAGCAGGAACCCCCCCCCCCAAAGTTTTAAATATCACCATCCTTCTCTCGCACTCAATGATCAATGCACACAAAATCACGATTAGCTGGGCAGGGCAGAATCAGTTTAACCATGAACCCCTATGCAATATGCAGCTTTTAGATTTGCAACGCGGTCACTAAATTGCAGAACATAAATTTTGCAGGATCATTTTCTATAAAAATGGGGACGTGAAACTAACATAGCAACTTTGCTTTTGAATGTCTTAAGCAAAGGGCAAAAAGCACAAAACAATCGACGTTTGAATGGGTTCACCAAGTCACATACTATAATCTTCAAGTGGAGGTAGTGTTACAAGGAAAACCATTCCAATTCAAATTCCCTGCACTTATTTTAAGTTCGAACTACAAGTTTAAGAAAATTGGACAGGAATAAGAGAGTTTGGTAATACGATAAACGCAAGGAATCATGAGATTTGTCAAACATCATTCGGGATAAAACAGCAAATGCAGTGCTGTGTAAACTGTGTTTAAATGTTAACTATTCTACCAAGGAATTAATCTAGAATTCTGTTAAATCAACAACTTCCTTTCTTGTTCTGCTATTCACACACTACTTACAGTCCCAGTTCTAGTTCAGTTCATTAATCTGTAATTATGAGATATTCAAAGTCAAAAAATTTATTAATTATTTAAACTTTAAACTTGCTACTGGAATAAGAACATATTACTCGTGTTTGAAACATTCTTATCTTTATTCATATTTTATGTGTAAAAATATTTTATTTCTGGCAGACAGCGACTATCAGTGTAATGTGGGCTGATGCTTTATCCACAGGTAGTGTGAATGTACCATTAAGGCAAAGATTCATCACAGAGGAAAACTCAGTACAGGGATGGCCCTGTGAAGGAGCCACCAATCCGATACAAGATATTTAACTGTGAAATGCCTGCCCTTTAGTATTGGATAGATTGAGTGAAGGGTCTGTGTTGTTCCAAGTTTGTGGTGGTTGCGGTGCATTTCCCCCAGCCAGTTCACATTGACCTGCACAGTTCGCCAGCCGTTGTGAGCAGAGGTTCTTTGTGCAGGTGATACCCGAAGCCCAAAGGTTTTGTGGAGGAACTGCGTGAGGATCGGGCACGCAGTGACATGGCGAGAGGACTGTCAGATCAGCCCAGGTTGCAGAGTAGCCGAAGGGTGGATTTTAACGGGTCGTTATTAAACTGTGTCGTCTGTGCGGCATCGCCAGCTCTCTCCAGGATCCCCACCCCAAGTGTCGACAACGTCTGACTGAGAAAGTGCTTTCACTTATATTATGGGTTGGCTCCGCGTTTGCCCATTCGCTGGGGTGGGCGGCGCCTCCTTCAAAGAGAACGAGAACCAGTCCAGTCAGCTGGGGGGGCTGCAGCCACTCCCGAGTGAAGCCTCTAGTTTGGCTCAAATGGCTGCAAATTCTCATAATTATCACCACCCGGTTACCCGGACCCGGCTCCCAACAGTGTGCCCTGACAGACCCGAACCAACCCCAGAGGTTAAAGCGACAGCATCTGTAAACCAACCCACCTCGAAAGTTTGATCAGCCTGTTCGAATCCAATCTGAACTTTCCAACCTAACCACCCCACATTCTCGTTTCCTTCAATCCAGGAATGCAAGGACAGTCTCAAATTGGTTGACCACACAGCTTGTAATTCGTGGAAATCAATATCAAATTTGAATGGCTGCGACTAAGGCTAATGCCAGGGATTTGGTAATTGACAGGTTCATTCCAGGCATTCTTGTGTTTTCAAGGCTGGTGCTGTATTGGGTCAATAATTTAAATAGATAAAATTGTGGATTTGTGTGGCCTGCTGTACGCTGTGGCCTACTGCTGAAATATTTGACGGATAAATTTATTTATACATCTCATTGAAATGAATACGCAGGTCCATACCCACACAGTAGCTCAGCTGCCGAGAATGTTTATCCCGAATGGCTCTTGACCTGGGCATGCGCAGTTGTAATACAGAACTCGCTTATTAAAATTTCCCTCAGCTCTTTACTTACCCCTGTTAATCTTTCAACAACTTAAAACAAGCTTCTTTACTTCAGAATTGCCAGGACCACCATCCATGCAAAACTGTTCTACATTTTTTATTGGCACAATTTCTGTGCAGTGGCTTCTAAAATAGGACAAAGTTCCAGACAGCAGATGAAGAGGAAGCGCGATCTCACAGCCACAAAGCAGATGGCAGCTTGTCACAAGCCATCTGTTAAATCCACTACCTCTCAAATCAAGTCAGTTCAGAATTAATTTCAGTTTTAAAATGCAATTTCCACTACTTTGAAAATGTACGTTTTCCCACCCATCTTCAAATTGAAAGTTTTTCCCGTAGAAAATACAAAATGCATTAATTGAATGCCAGTCAATTTGAATTACATTTTATCTCAATGAAGAATGCCAGGCCACGTGTGGAAATAGGTGTGGGACTCACTTGGAATAGTTCAGAGACCCACTTGTGTATGACATTGTAGACTGATGCCCCCACATCATAAGAAATGCCAAATTTCAGAACTTTGGCAAAGGACTATACATCCCTTCATTCAAAGTTTAGACCTCTGGGATATTGTTCCATAGCCATCCATGGATTTAAAATTTGGCAATTAACTTGAGACAATGTGGCAGCTTGCTGTCCTGATATGAACACATTTCCCAATCATAACTGACTATATTGCAAAAACAATCCATCAGCTGCCAGAAAGTGTTTTAGGATGTCAAGATTGTGAAAGATGCTGCAGAAACCCATGTGTTTTCAGAGAAGGTGTTTGTATGATCTTTCTGCTTTAGACATGTTGCAACTCTGCTGTTGTAAGAGCTGCGCAGGAGTTTATGGCACGATACACTTGGGAAGGAGAAAATCTATCCTGCAGTGTAATTCTAGACCATTTTATAATGCACCACTTGTTTTGCTTGGTTTGAAGGCATGACGTCAGATTTGTTTATATGCAGGCTCCAGCTGTGAGTAAGCACCAAAGTAATATACCGGCATTATAATCTGCCTTTCTACACTGTGTAACTGAATGGAATACCAAGCTCATTTAGTTGGTTCCTTTACAGGGGAAAAAAATTAGCCAATTTCTTAGTGCTGGAGCACATTTCAAAGCCTGTTATTGCACATTGTCTGGCTGCAGCCAAACGATGCTGTGGAAAAAAAATGAAGCCATCCAAAAAATCTAAAATGGAATCAGTTTGAAGGTGTGCTATGGAAATCCTTCACTGTCAGCAAGGTGGCAGCAATTGTACAAGCTAGTCAGTCAATATATAACATTTGTAAGGAGCAGAGGGCTGCTTGCCACACTTCTATGCTATCAACTTCCCACATTGGAACAGTCACTGGAGAGCTAGAAATGTTTTTGCCAAGCAATGCCCATAAATAGTTTCTGAACAGTTGCTTGCTGGGCCTTCTTAAAGGAGTGAAGAATAGATACTGGAATCAAGGTAGGGAAGTTTGGGGTTTGATAGATTTTAATTCTTGGAACCATTTCCACACTTCCCCACCTCCACGGTTCAACATAGGACGACAGGTTTTAAAAGATAATTATACCGAAGAGGCTCCAAGTTTACTGTAAAGGCTGAAAGGCACAAACTGAATGGCCCTTTCACAATTGGCACACCTGAAAGCTCCTGAAGCGAGTTTACTACAGAGCTCCACCATTGGAAGCTATTACAACTCCACCCAGCTGGGCAGTTTGACTGCTAGCAGCACCCTGTAGAGTAGAATACCCAGCCAAGCAGCAAACCAACAGGAGCCACTAAAATAAGAAATAAAGAGGCACAAAGAAATTACAAGAGGCAACGCTGTTGGTCTAATGAAAGTACTGAGCGTGTAAAAAGTAATTTACTCAAAGAGTAAAGATCACATTTCTTGCAAGAATGTTGCAGCATGATTACAACATTGTTTTTTCTAGGTTGACACACCATTTGTGCTGGAGTTCATTAAAACCTTGATTAGAACTGCACATTTTTACTTCATTTTATCAATGACAAAAGGATGTCAAACAGGGCTACTGCATTGATTTGTGGAATGGTGGAAGATGTGGATAAATAAAAATTTTCAAAGGCAAAGTCCAGTATGAGTATGAAGCAGAGTACACCCCCCCCCCCCCCCCCCTCCACACCCCAAAGAACAGAAAGCACAGGCTCAGAGATAGACTCCATCAAGCATTGTTCACCATTTTAAATTGTGGTTCGATCTTGGGGGTAGGAAGTGTGGAAATAGTTCCGAGAATTAAAATCTGAACCTTTCACTGGGGGCGTACTCCAGACCACCAAATAGTCAACGGGAATTGGAAGTACAAATATGACAGGAGATTGCGGACAGCTGCAAGCCAAATAGGGTTGTAATAGTAGGGGAATTTCAACTTTCCCCGATATTGACTGGGAAAATCATAGTATGAAAGGTTTTAATGGGGTGCAATTTCTCAGAGATGTTCAGGAGAGTTTTCCACGGCAAAATGTAGAGCGGCCCCACACGTGATCTAGTCTTGGGAAATTGGGATGGGCAAAGTGTTCGGGGAGGAGCCCTTTGGGACCAGTGATCACGGTTCGATTAATTCTAAGATAGTTATGGATAGGGACAGCGAAGGCCCATGTGTTAAAATGTTAAATTGGGGGCAAGGCCAACTTTGAGGGTATGAGAGAAAGTCTTGCTCAAGTTGATTGGGGCAAGTTTGGGTTGTAGGGTAACTAGAGAGTGTGGGACCGCCCTCAGGAATCAAAGTGGTCAACTCTGAGCCACAGGAGATGGGAAAGGTCCTCAATGAATATTCATGAATTTACAGACATGAGGAACTTGGGGCAATCAATGAAAGATTTTGAGAGCAGTCCGTGTTGCGGTCAAAGAGGTGTTGAAGGTACTATCGTGCATGAAGGTAGACAAATCTCAAAGGCCTGATTAGACATATCCAAGGACATTGTGGGAAACCAGACAGGAAATTGCAGGAGCCCTGGTTGAAATTTACGAGTTGTCTTTAAATGCAGGAGAGTTGCCAGAAGGTGCAAAATGTTGTGCATCTATTCAAGAAGGGCTGCAGGGAAATGCTAGAAACTACAGGTCAGTAAGCTCAACATCTGTAGTTGGAAAGTTACTAGAGAGTATTTGGACGGATAAGGTATACAGGCATTTAGATGAACAAGGGCCGATTAGGGATATTCAACATGGGTTTGTACGTGGGAGGGTACACAAAAGGCTGGAGAAACTCAGCAGGTGCAGCAGCATCTAAGGAGCGAAGGAGATAGGCGACGTTTCGGGTCGAGACCCTTCTTCAGACTGGTTAGGGATCAGGGAACCGAGAGATATAGTGATGTGGAGGGATAAAGAACAAAGAATGAAAGATATGCAAAAAAGTATGGATGATAAAGGAAACAGGCCATTGTAAGCTGTTTGTAGTGTGAAAATGAGAAGCGAGTGCGACTTGGGTGGGGGAGAGATAGAGAGAGAGGGAATGCCAGGGCCCGAGGGCTGAGGGAGAGGTGGGAAGGGGAGGAGACAGCAGGGGTTAACAGAATTGAGAAAATTCAATGTCCAAGCCCAGACGATGCAGACTCCAAGCGGAATACGATGTTCTGTTCCTCCAACTTGCGGTATTGCTCACTCTGGCCGTGGAGGAGTCCAGGACCAAGAGGTCGGATACGGAATGAGAGGGGGAGTTGAAGTGCTGAGCCACCGGGAGGTCGGGTTGGTTATTGCAGACCGAGCGGAGGTGTTCGGCGAAACGATCGGCAAGCCTCCGCTTGGTCTCACCGATACAGATCTGGAGCAGCGGATGCAGTAGATGAGGTTGGAGGAGGTGCAGGTGAACCTCTGTTGGACCTGGAAGGACTGCTTGGGTCCCTGAAAGGAGTGGAGGGGGGAGGTGAAGGGACAAGTATAGCGGTTGCAAGGGAAAGTGCCCGGGGAAGGGGTGGAGCGGGAAGGAAGGAAGAATTGACAATGGAGTTGCGGAGGGAGCGGTCTTTGCGGAAGGCAGACGGGGGGGGGGGGAGATGTGGGGAGTGGAGGGGTCACGTCGGAGGTGGCGAAACGGGCGGAGGACTATGTGTTGTATGTGCCGCTGGTGGGGTGAAAGGTGAGGACCAGGGGGACTCCCCTTGTTGCGAGTGGGAGAATGGGGAGAGAGGGCAGTGTTTCGGGGTATGGAGGAGACCCTGGTGCGAGCCTCATCTATAGTGGGGGAGGGGAATCCCCGTTCTCTGAAGTGAGGACATTTGTGATGACCTGGTGTGGAACACCTCATCCTGGGAGCAGATGCGGCGTAGACGGAGGAATTGGGAATAGGGGATGGAGTCCTTACAGGAAGCAGGGTGGGAGGAAGAGTAGTCCAGGTAGCTGTGGGAGTCAGTTGGTTTGTAGTGGATGTCGGTCAGGAGTGTATCACCTGCAATAGAGATGGTGCGGTCTGGAGACCCATGTACGTGTGAGGTTGTGTCCCACAAGTTTTTGAACACGTGACCAAGAATGTCGATGAGGGCAAAGCTATACACACACATACATATATATGTGGACTTCAGCAAAGCATTCGCAAGGTTCAACATGGTAGGCTGCTCCGGAAGGTTAGATCGCATGGGATCCAAGAGAAGATCGCTGAATGGACAGAAAATGGTTTCATGGAAGGAAGCAGAGCGTGATGAAGGAAGGTTGCTTCGCAGACTGGAGGCCTGCGACTAATGTTAACATGGGCAGGTCCTACACAGTGCATGGTAGAACTCTGGGGAGTGTTGTAGAGCAGAGGGATCTAGGAGTGCAGGTGCATGGTTCTTTGAAGGTGGAGTCGGAGGTAGATCAGGTGGTCAAAAAGGCATTTGGCACATTGGCCTTCATCAGTCAAAGTATTGAGTATAGAAGTTGGGAGGTCATGTTGCAGTTGTATAAGACGTTGGTGACGCCGCATTTAGAGTATTGTGTTCAGTTTTGGGCGCCATATTATAGGAAAGATTTTGTCAAGCTGGAAAGGGTACAGAGAAGATTTGCAAGGATGTTGCCAGGGCTAGAGACTCAGAGCTATAGGGAGAGGTTGTGGTGGTAGAGGCAGGGATTATCCCAATATTTAAGAAAGTTATACAGGTACATGGATAGGACAGGTTTGGAGGGATATGGACCAAACACAGGCAGGTGGGACTAGTGTACTGGGACATGTTGGCCAGTGTGGGCAAGTTGGGCTGAAGGGCCCATTTCACTACGACTTTCTTTTCTCCACAGCTACAGCTTAAGGGAGAGGGGTGGGGAAAAGGAATAACAAGCAGCTGCAAATATTCTTATTCTTGATTATATGGATCAAATACATTAGAAACTTGGATACATGTATTTTCTTTCAGAACATTTTATAACCACCCCACGATTTGTACATCTTGGATCTGCAGCTTCATGCTTCCTTCCATTTAACCAGGATAAACCTAACCAGATTTAATTTTTTAATTCTACATTGCTGAGCTTAAAAAAATGGAATATTGATGAAAGATTGATAAATCAAAGATTTGTAGAATTTAAATGTACTTTAATCTGCAGATCCTGGCAATAATTCTTTACGTATAAGCATAGAATTTAAGACAGTTGAAATGCTTGGGCAAGGACTTTAACAAAAACAGAACCACCACTGAAAACAGGAAACGATTTTAACCCCATATCTGTGGAATATCTGTCATTCATAATGTGTTCTTTAACATGGTAAGCCATTCATTCCAATGCTCAGGTGCCAATGAGATCACATCCATTAATATAAGTAATGGATCATTGTTCACAATTACACTTTTAGAATATGTTCCAATGTTTATGAATGCAAAATTGTTTTTCAGTCTCGACTTCAAGCCACAGCTAATTCTTGGTTCACGATTACTGAACGGTTTTCAACTCAAACTAGTATGGAGTACAGCAGCAAGGAAAATAAAATCCCAATGACAGTTTCCCCATGCATGTACTGAACACCTTTTCCCACATGGTTTTCAATTCCTTCATGGCCTTCATTGTCCATGGTATCATTCTGACAGGATTTACACAATTTCCACCCCACTCATGAACTGCTTTTTTTTTAATATAAACACACACAATGCAAGTTTTATCTTGGTATTTAGTTTAACTAAAAGTACTGTACTCCTGACATGAAAGGAGCTTGTTCCTAAAAATCACCCATCAAGATTTTCTGTAATGTGAATCCTTAAATTGATATGGTTTGGTGTTTAGTCATTTTCTCCCGCAGAAGTACTGAGAGAATACACTTCTTCCACATCTAATTTTTGGTAGCAATTTGTGATTTCCATATGCGCTAGTTTCCATTACCTTGAACTCCATAACATGCAAGTATATTGTATTAATCTACCCTCTAGGATCAGAATAATTCAATATATCTGCACAATCTTTAATTGCTTAATGATCTGCATACATGGGAATAGGTGATAATATCCCCCATCCATTCCATTGGTAAAGATGTAGGAGCTTTTGTTTAAAAGAGGTAGTGGCCCTAATATGAATCTTTGTCAACTTACCCAGTTAGGGATAATTTTGCCTGTTAACCTGAACCAATAACCACACAATTTGCTTTCTCCACAAGCTTCAACTGAGACAAATTATTTTGACTTCTTAAAGCCCATAGGTATCAAAACAGCCTTAATCCATAAAGCCTCAACAACATTAAGTAGACTCCAGCATTTGAGCTGCCTATACAATCCCCTCATCAAAGAAAAGTCCCAGGATACATAAATTAGCCTTATTTCCCCAAGCACTTCCTGCAACAAGAGCTTTTAGAACTCTGGTTTGCACTATTTTAGAGATAGCAAGGCAGATGTAATGCATTCCTCAAAGGAATGACATAATAGACATTTCTTTCTATTCATGCTGGAAGAGGGACAAAAAACAATAATTCTTACCCCGAATCTCCCAAGATTATGACTTTCAGCAAAACTTTCTTTCTGGACGTCATCTTTCAAAGCTGGAAGAGAGGCAAATAGAGTTAGCTTAGATGAAACATTTTGTCTGGGGTCACGAGTTTAATGGATTTTTCTTCCCTTTCTCCACAAAGGTCGCATTTATGATCGTGACAGTGTAAACACATTTAAAACCATCATGCAAGTGACATTTATCAAATCAACATCCAGTAAAAAAAACCCAACAAATTAGACAACAGCCTTTAGAAAGATAACCAATTAATTCTACCTGGATTTGTGCATCTCCAGCATGATATTGCGATTGACTTGATGCTCTTAAAACAAAATGGGTTTCTAATTATATTGTCATTGGAATCATTAGCAGATGGAGGCTAGAGGGCTTGCATTCTCTTGGGATACTTTTTTTTTCCAGTCTAATTTCACCAAGCACCCATCCCATTCAACTTTGGAAGCCAAATGCTGACAAGACAGGGCCTATTTCAGTTCTATAATTACCACTGCCCAGCCTGTCTTGTAGCCCCAACAAAACTTAGTCCTCAGTACAGCTGATTGGCCAATATTATGTGACTGCAAGGTCATAGCTCAGTTGGCATTTGCAGATATGAAATGCATGTATTCTTAATCAAATCCAACATTGCATTGTCAAAATTGATAGTACATTTCAATTGTAAACAGAAGGAAAAAAATTATGCCACTCAAACCATTTTCCAAGCTATTATATACCAAACTTTGTTTTTTAATCCCTTTCCACCAAACTTGAAAATTAATCTGTCTGGAAGTTGACTTGTAAAATCTAACAGTGAATCAGCAATTCTAGACAATTCAGACTTCTGTGAAGCAGGTAGTTGTAGTTGATGTTTATTGGACAAGCCACCTGAAAGCTTAATTTTAGATGGGAAACTCCCATGGCATTGAATAAAGTGAATTTGGTTTCTCTGTTCATTCATGGACTGGGGTTGGGATGTGGGTGGAGATTTTGGCTTGGCACACAGGGCAAACATTAATTCCTACTTATTCTCTCCAATTATTCATAATTCTGCTCTATTAATTCAAAAGCTCTGATTTGCAGTGCACTGTGGAGAATGAAAAATCTGATATTTAGCTAGATTGCATAATTCAAAACAATTATTGGGCAGTTTCACCTCATGTACCTGTAAGCTTAAATCAGACACTGAAAGCTTTCACTCATTGTGCTTATTTAGCCCCCAGTAGTGCATCACCCATGTCGCTTCAATGCACTTTTGGAAATCCCAAACATTAGTTCTGTAAACACTAGCTCTATTAGTATATTAAGGACGTTTTTATTACAATGAGCTTATAGTTCAAATTAGATTTACATTATACTCTCAAATGTTAACATCGATACTAGATTTGATTACAACATTAAGTTGCAAATGACAAATTTGGGATGTTATGAACAGAAGTCCGATGGCTGGGCACCAAACATCTCATTCCCAAGTATCACAAAGGTTTGACTAGGGGGTCTATGATAGATTTAACCTAAGCAGCTGATTAACACAGACAATGTCATACCCTATTCTCAGAGACGCAATGTAAATATCACTTGTGCATGACACTTCAGTCTGCCTAGAAACCCAGCTCCTTACACAGAAAGACATACACAAACATTGCAAATCGACACATTTTAAGGGCCAGGATTACATTCTAAAGGTCACCCTAAAAGTTATGCAACTCCTGCAAGGCTCATGAGGAAAACAAGTTGGAGTGTACACCCAGTCACTGAAACCCAAGTATACATTGAAAGAAAACTTGATAGTGTAAAATTCAAATCTAAACAAATAGAATAGAATGCACCATGACTGGCAGTGCACTGTACTAAAGGCAACTTTACATGGACATTATGTTCCCATTGACCATTCTATTCAAACAAAGTACCTGGACAGTGCAAAGGGATTTAACAAAATGGTTTCAGGGATCATAGATTGCAGCTCCAAGACATGGAAAATAGGACTAGACTAGGAAAATGAGATTTCACAGAATGACAGATATTTAGATAGTGTGTACATTTCTTCCCCCTCCCCCCAAATCCCAACCATATTACAATACCAGCATAGCCTTTGGTCAACCATGGAATGTTTGAAGACATACCTCAAACCTGGCAATAAAGGCAAACTATCAGCACCATTCACTGCTCCTTTACCAAAGTGCTGCCAGTATGGTCGCCACAAAAATGGACCAATCCTGGGCCACAATGAAGCTTTGATCACATTTAACTAGGTCAATTTATCAAAAACACCCTAAATAATTTGACTGTAGACAAAAATGCTGGAGAAACTCAGCCGATGAGGCAGCATCTATGGAGCGAAGGAATAGGTGACGTTTCGGGATGAAACAAGCAAAGTCCCCCTTGTCCTCACCTTCCACCCTACCAGCCATCACATACAACAGATAATCCTCCGATATTTTCGCCACCTCCAACGGGATCCCACCACTGGCCACATCTTCCCATCTCCTCCCCTTTTGGCTTTCCGCAGAGACGGCTCCGTCCATAGCTCCTTGGTTCATTTGTCCCGACCCACCCTAACCACCCCCTCCCCTGGTACTTTCCCTTGCAATCGCACGAAATGCTACACTTGTCACTTTACCTCCTCCCTTGACTCCATCCAAGGACCTAAGCAGCCTTCCCAGGTTCGGCAGAGGTTCACCTGCACCTCCTCCAATCTCATATATTGCATCCGCTGCTCTTGGTGTCAGCTGCTCTACAACGGTGAAACCAAGCGAAGGCTTGGCGATCGCATCGCCCAACACCTCCGCTCAGTTCGCAATAACCAACCTGATCTCCCAGTGGCTCAATACTTCAACTCCCCTCCTATTCCGAATCAGACCTTTCTGTCCTGGGCCTCCTCCATGGCCAGAGTGAGTCCCACCGTAAAATGGAGGCACAGCGCCTCATTTTTTGCTTGGGTAATTTACACCCCAGCAGTATGAACATTGACTTCTCCAATTTTAGGTAGTCCTTGCTTCCTCCCTCTCCCAGCTCTCCCACAACCCACTTCCGCCTCTTCCTTTCGTCGCGCTGCCCCCCCCACCCCCAACATCACTCTGTAGGGTCTCGACCCAATACATCACCTATTCCTTCGCTCCATATATGCTGCCTCACCCGCTGAGTTGTTCCAGCATTTTTGTCCACCTTCGATTTTTCCAGCATTTGCAGTTCCTTTTTAAATCATTTGACAATTGCTAAGCCCGTGACCTCAAAGTAGAAGATTAGCATCAAAAAAGTCTTGCAAAGGTTGATTAAAAGATGCTGTTTACAGGTAAAGGGATGTCTGGGAAGTGGAAGGTTTTTAAAGGCAACACTGGGAGACAACATGACATGTTATTTTAGAGTACTGGGCAAGTTTGGCAGGTTGAAGGAGCCCTGGTTGCCAAGTGATAAAGAGGCTCAAGTCATCAAAAAAAGAGGCACGTGTCAGGGACAAGCAGCTGGGAGTGAGCGAATCCCAGCGCACACAAGAAAAACCAGGAGGGCAAAAAGGATACAAGATAGGTTTCTTTCTTTGTCTTATCTGCCAGTGCCACAAGATGCTGAATCATCTTTAGCCACAGGAGAGATACCAGATGGGCAATGTATCTTTAAGAAGGTGCAACATAACTGGAAATAAACTCTTTCAGGACTTGGTGAGGGGTGTGTAAAGATATGAAGTAGGTACATCTCTTTTATCTTATTTTCTTATATTTTCCTTTTTTTCTTTTCCTTGCGCTCTACATCTTTACGGGCTCTTTCTTTTTACTTTTTCATATACTCACTACCTTATCTAACTTTCTATTTCTTCCTTCTGTTACTTATCTATTATTAAAGTTAAAAACAAGAAGGGGTACACTAAATGTTTTATGTTATTTTTGGTTTATACTATTGTACATTACTTCTAATCCATTTATTTTTAATTAAATAAATAAATAAAAGGCCACAGAGACAAGACTGTGAACAATGTACTAATGCACCTCAGTGGTGGGCAAGTTACTAGAGGGAATTCTGAGGAACAGCATCAACTCACATTTGGATACGCAAGCACTGATTAGGTATAACAGCTTTGTGAATGGGAAATTGGGATTTACCAATTTGATGAATTTTTTTTAATTTGAAAAAGGCCACCAAGTGGATCGACATACCCAAGGCAGTAGATGTTGTCTATATGGACTATGGTTCCAGGAGGTAATTTGGGTCACGAAGGTTAGATCATATGGGGCCTCGGGTGAGCTAGCCAAATGGATTCAAAATTGGCTTGGCAGCGAGTAGTAGAGGATTACTTTTCTGAATGGAAGTCTGTGACCAGTGGTGTGCTGCAGGGATCTGTGTTGGGGATCCACTGCTTGGCATTGACACGATTTGGATGGCAATGCAGTTAATATCTATCTATAACTAAAACTATGAGCTTATTATCTTCCAGTTTGCGCGGTCTTTCTATTTACACAAAACCCGTACACGATAGCGCTACGATTTTCCGTCACCTCACTCACCGGTCTCCTGTGCTGCGAGTGCACCAAGTTTTGTTCCTATCTGTTGAATTTTGTAAAAGTTAGCACGGTTTGCAAATCTTAAAAACTGCGCGTGCGCAGATCGATATCCTCTCCTGCCAGTCAGTGCCACGCGGATTAGTCTCTTCTCCTTTCACACCCCAAGACGATCCGACCCTTCATGCGCCATTGCATCTTTACTAGAGCTGAGGATAGCCGGCGGAGGTCTCCAACCGGGCACAATTTTCAGTGGAACCCGAAGCAACCCGAACCGGAGACCCGGCCCAGCGTCGGAGATATCGCCAAACGAAAAGTGGAGACTCTTGTCCCGGCGGAGAACGACCAACAATCAGCGCCCGCTGTGAGTCCCCATTGGGGACTCCTACCCCTCTGGTTACCCTCGCTGGCTCCTGCCCCCCTCTCCCCATGGCAGCTCCCCATCTTTTCTCCAAGCTCACTCCCCTCCTTCCCACACCCCTACCGCCCAACAAGCCCTGCTCACAAACCCACTCCTCCTGTCCACACCTACCTACCCCCCCCCCCCCCCCCCCCCCCGCTTCCCTCCCACACGTGAAGAGGGGAGGAAGTGCTCTGGAATGAGGGGAAAATGAGCCGTGCCTGCGCAGCTAGGGGTGAGTGGTGGAGTATTGCATTGGGCGAACAGGTTGCGTTGGGGGGGGGAGAAACGGGTGAGTGGTGGAATATTGCGTTGGGGAATGGGTTGCATTGAGGGACCAGGCCTCCCGTGTGTCTGGGACCCAATGGGTCCCACTTAGTCTAGTGGTTATTAAAGTTGCAGAAAATGCAAAGTTGGTGGTACAGAGGAATGTGTGAGTATCCAAGCTTTAAAAGGTTAAATGATTAAATGGCAGGACCCTCGAGATGTTGCATAGCAGAGAAGCCTCAGGGTATACTTACAATTTCCTGAAAGTAGCAACACAAGTAAATAAAGTGGAGGTGGTGTTTGGCACGCTGGCTTTGGTTATGTACTTAAAGACTAAAGATATCACACTCCAGCCATACAAAACGTTGCCAAGGCCACATTTGAAATACGGTGCACTGTTCTGGTCTCCCAACTTTAAAGGCAGATGCCATTGCAGTGCTGGGGAGATTCAGGACATTAGCAGGACTTGAGAGCTTGGGTTACATGGGATAGGCTGAGACTCCTCCCCTCCAAAGATAGGAGGCAACCTTTAGGAAGTACAAAGATGGATGCTATGCATTCACAATGCCAAGCTCAATTGCCCCACCTGTCTCCGCAGGACAGCACAGGTTTATGACAACTATCTGAACATTATATTGAAAATTGTTCAACCCACACCTCACTTTTGAAACAATTTAAAATCAGCATTTTTAAAAGAATTCCAACGGGAGTAAGGTGTAAGAGCCCACCACTGATTTTAGAATTTGAGATTAACAGCAATCACATCATTATATAGTTCAGGTAGACTGACAAGGTGACTCCACTGAACAGTTCACTCATGGTGACATTTCCACCCCACCCCCAGATTTTCTCAAGAGCAGATCAGCATGTAGGACAAAAATCCCCATCATAAGGTGTGCCTAACAATTTCAGGAAGTTGCATTCTATTTCAACGATCAACTGCAGATACTGGAAGTCTGAAGTCAAAATACTGTTAACAATTAGGTTAGCTTATATAGAGTATTTCATTCAGGTCAATCAGCATCTGTTGGGGGGGGGGGGGGGGGGGAAGTGGCCACTAGATATTGGGTGGTTGGGACACTTCATTAGTCTGCAAGGAGAGGGGAGACAGCAAATATAAAGAGAGGGGTTCAGCAAGAGCTGGTAAGCAATAGATGGATCAGATGGGAGATATTGGCAGCTGCAACCAGGTGAGGGAAGGAGAAGGTGGAAATAGATCCTAGTAGGTAAAAGGTGAATGCAAATGGCTGCAGATAATAGAATAAGATAGGAATGTGAACCAAAGAGGGAGGCAAGATGGACAGATGAGAACAGCAAGGAGAAGAGTAGTGCATGGATACTGCACAGATGGAGTGGGTAGGGGGTGGGGCAATCAGCTGGTCTGCATCTGGTCTCACCAGTGTAGAGGCCGCCACATTGTGGAAACCAAATAGTCACGTTTGAGGGAGGTGCAGTGAATATCTGCTTTACCTGGAAAGGTTGTTTAGGTCTCTGGATAGTGGCAAGTGAGAAGGTATTAGGACATGTGTTAATCCTCAATCCTGTTCAATCTGGGATGTGCGGAAGTGTGGAAAAAGGAGATGCTGCCTGACTTGCTGAGTGTTTCCAGCATCCAACTACTTCATCCACTTCAGAAACACAAATACAAGAGCACATGCAAGTCATGATCAGTGCACAGATAAAGAACAAGCATTGAAGTTACAAAAAAATGTTTTGCATTCTTCATATCAGATTTCCATTAGTTATTTAAAATGGGGCAAGTTAGACCAAAATCACAACTTCCACAACTATCCAAGCACTCCAATTGTTTTGTTGAGACTAGGAACCGCACATGCTGCAACCTTGCCAAAACAAAATGCTGGAGAAACTCAACATCAGGCATCATCTGTGGAGCGAATGGACAGGCAACATTATGTTCAGGACCCGTCTGGTGTATCCATGTCACTCGTCACTCATTTGGTTCAGGTGAAAATGTTTCGTTTAATGCTTTGGAGACAAATTAGCATTTTTGCCATTCCTCAATGATTTCAAGTACAACTGAAGTACGGATTCAGCACCAATTTTCCAGCATCCTTGGTTCCAGTGCCTTTTTGGATTATTCATTTTGCCGAACCAACGGAGGTCGCAGCCTCTGCAAGGAGTCCAACGGCATCAGAAGAGGCAGTCGTGGAGCCAAGATAAAGGCCCGCAAAGTCGGCCGCGGAAGTTGGCTAAGAGAACTGATCTGCTAGCTCCAGCTGGGTTGGAGTTCCAGAGCCTCGGCCACAGACGACAAATTCGACCTGCCGGTCTGCTGTTGATACACTAATGAGGTAGAGATCCCCACCTCACCTGGCCTAGTTGCAACATTTAAGGGGTGGGAGGAATATCAAGTGTACTCATAATTTTGTACAAACTAAAGGAGGTGCTGGACCCCAAGTTGCCAGAAAATCTGTGGTGGACTTGCACACTTAAACCTACATGCTTTAGACATCTCAAGCATAAGCATACGTCAAGACCCATTCTGGATTCGATAGAGTGAAAGTAACTCAACCATTTTCAACTGTACAATGAATTTGGCAGACAATTCTAGTGTCTAAGTGCAACAGCACGGCAGCATACCAGGTGAGAATTCAACCAGAACAATGCATTAAGGGAGGTGCACTTTTTACGTCTTCTATCATAGTGAGGAATGTGGAGGAGCTACTGTGGTGGATTTTTATGATAAAATGTATTTTGTGTCTTGTTGCTTTTTATTGGTATGACTATGGCAAATCAAATTCCTCGTATGTTGCAAAACATACTTGGCTTATAAAGTATGATTATGATTAGCATTCTCTTGATACATTTCCCAGCTTAGCAAGGTCTTTATATACTTACATCAAAACTCACTGCTCCAGTGATGTTGATGTGCATATTGCCAATTATTAAAGTATTTGCCAGGAAAAGATGAATTGCCTCCAAGACATACCCAACATGCAACATTGCACAAATCAGACGCTGGTAGAATTCAGCAGTTTAAGCAGCATCAGAGATTAAAAGGTACAAATTTTGGGTATGGACAAAGGGAAACAGGAAAGATTGCTAGTATGAAGGGAGTGGGAGGGATGCGGGTTGAGGAGTGAGTATTTGATTCTACGATCAAAAGCTGGCCAAATTTTCATTCCAGGAAATAAAAATTAAAAGTTTGTACAGAGAACGGAAACAGATAGTAAGCTATACCATCCAGCTTGCATCATGCAAGACACAACATCCAGGCCCACAGAGCTGAACAGGGGAATCCAATAACAGAACCTAATGTGCAGTCAACAGCACTCTGGCAACACGCCCTTATCCAAATGAGAGCTTTAGCACAGTCGGTTTTGTGGCTAGAATTTACTGTCAGTTGGACATTGTTCCGGGGAGGGAGAGGGAGGAGGTGGATAAACTTTAGTGCTCACTGCACTAACTTACTTTCACTCTAACACTGCTGTAGGGAAGCAGCAAGGAACATTTAAAACTCTGCTATAATTATCCTGGAATCTCAGCAAGGAGGGGAAAACTCTGGAACGTCAGTAATATTGGCTGAAACACTAGATATTGTCCTGCGAGGACTGACATCACTTCTCAAATGCTCACCACTACCTTATTTCCAAAACAGAATCATTCGGCCATTTCATTAAAGAACAGGCCACATCTCTGCTATGTGTTGACAGTAGAGCCCTACACGGCTACATACTTCATATCTTCAAGACACGTCTAAAATGAACAGCTTTCACTGCACAATATCAGAAGAGTAATAAACAATTCAGGCTGAAAAGGGGTCCCGACATGCAACATCTATCCACATTCTCCTGAGATGATGCTTGGCCTGCTAATTTACTCCAGCACATGGTGTCTTGTTTTGAAAATCAATCTGCAGTTCCTTGCACCTCCATCTTAAATTTAAAAAATAGACAAAATGCTGGAGTAACTCAGGCAGCATCGCTGCAGAGAAGGAATGGGTGAGGTTTCAGGTCGAGCCCCTTCTTCAGACGGGCCTGAAACCTTTAAATTCAACTGTGTAATTAAGAGAATTAAACCTGTACTGCAAGGTTTATAAAACCGCCCATGGAAACCACTTTCGCTATCCCATTTGCAAGTATAATTGCGTACTTACAAATCCTTGTTATTCAGGCACAAGTCATGTGTTTCATCAGTTGTGAGAATCACGAGGAGCAGCTTTCCAAAGCCAAGCAGCTTCGCAAGCCTAGACACAAAAACCACACCCAGCCTTTTCTACTGGATAGGGGCTGCAACACACACACATCTGACTACGAGCTTTCTACCAATTGGCTCCATCAGCCGTCTATCACCCAGCATCCATACAAAGCAAGTAAATAACCTGTCTAGAGGCAGTACGACACAGGCAGTCGATAGTAAGAGGACAATACCAAAACAGCAACCCGTTGATAAAGTGTTAAGCTAAGATGGTTTCAAAAAAACTCATCTTAGGCATTTTTACTAAATTTACAATTTCTATTTGATTCTGTGCAATGCAACAACTTTCCTTCATAAAAGTAACTGCAAACAACTAAACACCACATGGGCATTTTAAACACTCCTGCAAATCCAATTTTATGTTTTAAACAAATACACTGGTCACTATCTTACGTAGTCAGTAGAAACAAACCGGGCAAGAGACAGTCTGAGCCAACAGCCCCTTTAGCTCGCCTTGTCCATGCAACATTAGAAGCAAAACAGAGATATACATCTCTAGAGATATTGCCTGACGCACCGAGTTTCTCCAGCACTTCGTGTCTCCCACCCACCCCCACCTCTCCAAAGTTGATCCACATTCCAAGCTTTAACAATTCCAGTGCTCCTCTGCACATTTAAATAGCGCATGTTTCACTCTGGCTGAAAAAATAAATCCTTTCCTTCTTAAAATAAAAAGTACTCTTCAACTTATGCTCAATGACAATGGACTCTCTGCTATGAGGACACATCAGCTAACGTCTACCCTGTTAATGGCCTACTGTGAAGCAGCCCTTGGTACATTAAAAGCTACACAGATAAAGTCGCTGCAGTAGCTCCTGAACAATTATTGGGCTGTAAACAATTTAAGATAAGGCGTGGCTGATGAAATGTCAACTGCTCATTCATCCTGAAGGTTGCAAGCAATCTTGTGAGAATCTTACCACGTTCACACACTCAATAGCTCATAGCTTAAATAGTAGGGAGACCTGACATTTAACAAGCCTTAAGAGAATACGGTTTCAAACACAAAGAGGGCCGGAGATGGTAACAAAAAGTGTATACTTGTACAGCACCCAGGTCAGTAACTGGAAAACAGCATCCCCAACAGCCAAACCCGCAAGGCTACATACATCCCATCTTCCGGGTATATTAAAATGAAGAGCTTTCACTGCACAATGTCAGAAGGGGGACAAAAATACATCTCAAACATCTCTGTTGTTCCACTCGAGCTGAATCAGTGCCCACAACCGTTCATGTGAAATCCAAACACCCATTAGACGTTTAAGTTTTAAAGATCTAACATCGGGAAAAAGCAGCCCGTGTATCACGCCATCGATGATGCATTTATTTGTTGTTGCTGCATGATAATTTTTGGTAAATGTCAGGGAGGGCGGGAGGCGAGCGGGCGTGCACTGGGAAGCTCGTTCACAGCGGATGCAGCGGGTTTGCTGTTTGCTAAATGTCGGGCCCGGGGCTCGAGCTCCTGTCAGGAACCCGGGGGGGGGGGGCGGCGGCGAGTTCCTACTGACAGTCACCAGGGGCGGCCCAGGGGTCGGGGGGGGGGGGGGGGGGGCGAGATGGGGTGAGGCTCGAGCGCCTTCCGTGAGGCCCGTTGCTAGGCGGGCCCGGAGCTCGAGCTCGAGTGCGGCGGTTGATCCACTCCCGCCCGGGCCTCGCCCCGCGCCCCGGCTCCCTCACGGCAGCGCGGCCCGACCGCGACGGGAACTCACCTGAGACCGCAGGGAAGGCGGGCTGAGGGTTCGCCGACCGGTACTGTCACCGCTTGCTTTCTTGCTCGCTGCTACCGTCGCCGTTGTTACCACCGCCGCGCTCCTACTCAACCTCCCTCACTGGCGATAAACTGCGGCTCCGGCTCGACGCTTATCACCCGGGGCCTGCGTCACCAGCCCTGACGCGAACGTCCCCTTGCGTCTGACGTCAGACACGCACCACCCCCCCACCCGTCCGCACATCACTTCCGGCTGCCAGAGGCTCCACCGGGTCCGAGCGCCGGCATCGTTCTAACCCAAGCAAAATCCCGCAGTTGCTGTACAACCCGAGGTAAAAACAGAAACTGCTGGACGTGGTGGGCGAGAGAAACAGGAGCCGAGTAACAGTTTTATCCAAACACAAATTGTTGGAGGAACTCAGTGGGTCAGGCAGCAACTGCGGAGACAGACGACGACGTTTCAGGTTGGGGCCCTTCTTCGGACTCAGGGAAGTAGGGGTGAGAAACTCAGAAAGCTGGAAAAGAGAGGTGTGGCGGGACAAAGGCCGGCTAATAATAAGAATAGGCATGTCAATGTCACTGTCACCTTTTCATCTCTCGTCTTTACCTTTTTCTTCTTTCCTGTGGCATGCACAGCCTAAAGTTGTTGGACAACTTGTTCGATTTGATGTTCCGTTTGTGCACGTCAAGTTGATTGCATTAGTCGAAACAGGGTGGACCACGTGAAGGTTGCAATCTTCCACCCCACGTCTTTACCCAATCATCCCCTCACTTGTATCCACCTATCGCTTGCCAGGCTTTGTCCCACCCCCACCTCTCTTCAGTGTACCACACCACACTGGTGCAGATGACAATAAACTCGACTGGACAGTTATCTGATGGATAGAAATCAAAAGCATACAAGGTTGGATTAAATTTTGAAACAAGGAATTATAGAACCAAGGAACTGTGGATGCAGGTTTACTTTAAAGAGACATAAAGTAGAAATAACTCAGCAGATTAGGCAACATCTCTGGAGAACATGGGGGAGACTCATACTTTATCATGCCCCGCCTCTCGTCCAGCTCCTCCCCCTTTAAATTGTCTGAAGAAGGGTCCAAACCCGAAACATGGCCTATCGATGTTCTGCAGAGATTCAAGAGTTTCAAGAAGGATCTCGGCCCGATATGTCACATGTCTCTGATCTCCATGGATGTTGCCTGACCCGCTGAGTTACCTCCAGCACTTAGTATCTTTTTAAATATATAAAATGTAGATGGGTTAGACACAGGGAACTACAGATGCTGATTTACAACAAAAAAAGAAAGTCCTGGTGTAACTCCACGGATCTGGCAGGAATCGCTGGCAAACATGGAAGGCGATATTTTGGGTCGGGACCCTGCAAGATTTCAAGATGTATGAAATATGGTCAAGATGTAAATATTTGCAGAGGGTGCAAACTTTTAGCCAGTCTAGCTGAATTCTAGTTAAGCAGGGTTTTTTAATGTATATTTAGAAGTTAACTGAGCATCAACAACTTTGAATTTCAGGACAATGATATCTCAATTAGTGTGGGAAAATAAGGGCTCCGAGCCATAATAAACTCACATCTCCTTATCTTTCTGGTCTCAGTGCTGGGGTGGATCCAAACTTATCTCCTTTCTGCAGATGCCACTCCTTCCCAGTGACAGTCCATCTACAGCTCTTACAAAACATATCTGTCCTCTTCCCTTACGGTTGATCAGCTGCCTCAGAAGCTTCCAGAATGTTCAAAAGTTCTGGGATTATAACGTGATATTGCAAATCGTGCATTTTCCATGAATTCTGGCGCACACCAGAGGCCAGTGAGCTGGAAAAGATTTACAAGGATATTGTCAGATCTCGAGGCAAAGGTTGGGCTGGTTAGGATTTTATTTCTTGGACTGCAGGAGGATGAGAGTCCCCACCTGAATTGTTAAAGCACTTGCATCTCAGCTCCAACCAAGTCCCACTTACAATCCCAATGAGCCCACACTGCTCCCCAAACACTAAGATAATGTCCAATTCACCTTTAGCCCATTGCGGACATTGGACAATGGACATTGTCTCTGGAACTAATGCGCTACGATGCTGAGAACTACATTTCTGCAATCTATATCTTCCCCTTTGCTCTACCTATTGTAATTGGGTTTGATTTGACTGTATTTATGTATGCTGTAAGTGATCTGTTTGGATAGCATGCAAAACAAATATTTTCACTGCACCTCAGTACACGTGACATTAATAAACCCATACCCATACCGAAACCCTACCATAACCTACCCTATTTATTCTTCTCCAGAAAGAAAAGCCTGACCCGCTAAGTCACCTCAACATTTTGTGTCTATCTTTGGTATAAACCAGCTTCTGCAGTTCCTTTTATTACTACCCCATTTACAGTGAGACTATGGATGATATTTAAATACCTTTTCAAAGGATCTCTCCATTTCCATACCATTTTCTATCTCTGCTTTTCGTCTGCTCTCATTAAGTCAATGAGTTGTTGTTCAGCCCACCATGTCCATGCCGACCAGTTTGCCTATCTACGCTAGTCCCATTTATCTGTATTAGGACCGTGTTCTTCTATGCCTCATCTATTGAAATGCCTGTCACATAGAAGTGAACTCTTCCTCACCATTCCATTCAAACTTCTGCCATCTCATGAGCAAAACATAAAGTTCTGGAGGAACTCAGCGGGTCAAGCAGTATCTGTGGGGGGAAATAGACAGGTGATGTTTCGGGTCGGGACACTTCTTCAGACTGGAGAAGGGTCTCAAAGACAGTCTGAAGATGGGTTCCGACCTGAAACGTCATCTGCCCATTCCCTGTTTAGATGCTGCCTGACCATTGAGTTCGTCCAGCACTGTGGTTTGTTCAGGATTGCAGCATCTGCACCTCTTCTTCCAACTCACATCTCCTTACTCATGGAAAACAAGACACAAAGTGCTGGAGTAACACAGCTGATCAGGCAGCATCACTGGAGAACAGAGATAGGTGACGTATTGGGTCAAGACCCTTCTTGAGACTCAAGACTTCTTGTAAAGTAGTATCTGAGATTCCTGGTTTAGTTTAGTTTATTATTGTTATGTGTACTGAGGTTCAGTGAAAAGTTTTTTTGTTGCGTACTATCCAGTCAGTGGAAAGACTATATGTAATTAAGCCATCCACAGTGTACAGATATAGGATAAAGGATATAACGTTTAGTGCAAGATAAAGTCCAGTAAATTCTGATTAAAGATAGTTCGGGGGTCTCCAATGAGATAGATGGTAGTTCAGGACTGCTCTCTAGTTGGTGGGAGGACGGTTCAGTTGATAACCTCTGGGAAGAAACGGCCCCTGAATGTGGAACCTTTCACGAGTAATGTTCCGTACACATGGAGTTTCTTTGAGCTGTTTACAACAGCACTATTTTAAAGAGATGGTTCACTGTGGGAACCTTTGCCTCACCTTCCATTGTTCCGCCCTGTAGTTTACCAGTTTGCTCTGATACCAGTGTATGCAGATACAATGGGATGACTCCCCTTTTATCATCATATCTCAGTTGCTGTGGCTGGTCGTTGCCTGACTCAGCCGTCACGGGTTTGAAGCACACGCCAGGTGACAGCATGCAGTCCACAGTCGGTGGGGGGCGGGGGGAGGGCATTGGGAGGATATTTAATTCTGTAGTGTTCAGGCAGAACACAAACGTCGTGTGGCACCACTTGGAGAACAGGAATTGCCTTTAATTCATTTCCACACCCAAAGAATGTTGCTTACTCAGAGTCAGCTGTGGTTAAATCACTTGTGTGAGTCAGCAGCTAGTGGGTTCTAATCCTTCCCAACGTGACTGGATTACAAAGCTTATAGTTGGAGGTTAGAGAGGTCCTTTAATAGAGAGGTCCTGTCTTGTACACCAGGAAGCACCTAAGACATTGTTTTAAAGTTCTTGATATCACTCGGTTAAAAATATGAGAGACATAGATAGGGTAGACCATGAGAACCTATTTGAGTCTGTGTCGCCTCCCAGCAACCCATCTCCACTAAGTCCCCCTGATCGATTCTGCTTAGAACAACTTCAAATTATGTACATAAGAAACTGCAGATGATGGAATCATGTAGACACAAGGAATTGCAGAATTTACAAAAAAAGGACAAAATGTGCTTAAGTAACTCAGTGTCTCCGGAGAACGTGGATAGGTTTCGGGTCGAGACTCTCCTTCAGACTGATTGGATGCTGGAATAATGATGATTGGCATGGACATTGTGGGCAAAGGGCCTGTTCCTGTGCTGTACTGTTCTATGTTTTTAACCTGATATTAGGAACAAAGCACCTGGTGGAAGCCCAGATGGTCACAGGGAGAATGTGAAAACTGCACCCAAGGTCAGGTTGGAGTAACTCAGTGGGTCAGGCAGCATCTCTGGATCCCTTCTAATTTCAATCTGAAGAAGGGTTCCAAGCCAAAATGTCACCTATTCTTTTTCTCCAGACAAGCTGCCTGACCCGCTGGTATTCCAGCACTTTGTGTCTATCTCCAAATATCATTCCAACCTCCCATACTGACTGCAGCTTCAAACAGGAGGGATATGGACCATGTGCATTTAAATTGACATTGTTAGCACAGACATCAGGGCCGACGGGCATGTCCCTCCGCAGTGCTTTGTCCAAAATGAAACTCAACACTTGCCTTTTATCAAGCTTTTGGTCACTTTCTTATCTTGATCTGTGGCATAACATTTTTTTAAAACTTATCCTTGGGATGATTTACATAATGATAATTTACACAGCGAGGTAATGGAATGTATAAATGCAGATGCTGGTTTACAAAAGGACACACAGCGCTGGAGTAACTCAGCGAAGCAGGGAGGATGGATAGGTGACTTCAAGAATCTTCTTCAGACATTGTGGGGGTGGGGGGAGGAAGGAAAGCTGGAAGAGGGGAGAGGCAGGACAAAGCATAGCAGGTAATAGGTGGACACAGGTGAGGAGGGGTTTGGATAGGCAGATGGTGGGTATAAAGACCAGGGATTAGAATGGAAGGTGTGCAACAAACGGAAGAGTTGCGAATTGTGAAGCCAGTGGAAGGAATGTAGGAGGGGAGGAGAGAAATAGGTGCAAGTTCATGTGGGGCACAAGGGAGGGGGGAGAGAAAGACTGGGGGGGGGGGGGGGGAGGGGGTGGTTGTTGAAATTCACCAATTTTAGGTGATCTCTATGTTCATACCGCTGGGTTGTAAATGGTTATGGTACTTGATTCTTCATTAGTAACGATGTCAAGGTTTATAGGGAAAAGACAGGAGAATGGGGTTAAGAGGGAAAGACAGGTCAGCCCTGAATGAATGGCCTCATCCCAGAAATCTGGGTGAACAAGGCAGGAATCAGAACTTAAACCTCACAAGCGGTCTTGGTGAAATTTGAATTTGGGTAATAAAATGTAATTTTGTTTTGAATATAAGAATCTAGTCCATGGTAATTAGTCTGTTGTGATGCAGTTTCGATACACCTCTGCCTCCACAAACTCTGTCTGACTCACTGAGTTCCTCCAGCAGTTTGTTGTTTTGTTCATTCATTCATCATCATGATCACATGATCAGTGGATTGTTGTGGCAACCCGCCTGCTTCATTCAGCAAACCAAAGTGCTGGAGGAATTCAGCGGGACAGGCAGCATCCGTGGAGGGAATGGGCAGACGACGTTTTGGGTCGGGACCCCTCTTCAGGCTAATGGAGTAGGGGATAGAAAGCTGGAAAAGAGAGGTGAGGGCAGGACAAATTATGGCAAGTGATAGGTGGATACAGGTGAGGGGGGCATTGGCAAATGAGTGGAATGAGTGACAATGGCTGGCAAAGGTGACAAAAGGGTGCCAGATAGGGAGAGAAGATGAGGAGTGAAATATAAAGCTGGGAAGAGGGATATGGGTGGGAGGAAAAAGAGGGGATAAAAAGGGAATGGATGGACGGGGATGGGTGTATGGATGGAGGGAAAGAAGCAGGGGTGGGCAAATTATGTGCACACTGGGGTAGGATGGGGAATGAAAAGACAAAAGGGTTGAGGGACGGGCGTAGTAGGGTGACCCAATTTCCTAGATACTTGTCTGCATTTTAAACCTCGGTCTCTGCTGACTGACCTGATGAACATTAATTAAACATCCGGAGAAAGAGGAAAAATAGTAAAATTAAGATTAAAGAAATACAAAAGAATAAAAAAAGTTATATTTAGCCTTTCAGGGTAACAAATACAATCAAACTATTTATTCAAAAAAGATTTTATTCAAAAAGCACAAAAGATAGCAAAATGATTTATAATTTGACTTTTCTACAATGGACAATGTTTTTTGTGTTTTTCCTTTAATCAAAAAAAATATAAATTCATTACAACTGATGAAAGCAGCAGAGATGTACATATAAATGGTACCAACTTCACAGCATGGGGGCAACTGATACATACAGCTTCTGGGGCAAAATAAAACTTCCCGAGAATAGATCCTACACTACAGTGTTTACCCTTGCCTTCCCCTCCTACCCATCCACCCACCCACCCACTCTGCTCATTTTAAACATGTAAAAACTATACAAAACCTTTTAAAAAATAAAAAATAACACATTAGCACACATCCTATCTAAGCTGTACATAATATTACAAAACCACTGGAACCAAACTCTTGCCTTTTTTTTGCTTTTCGTCATTTAAGCACATACACCTGTACAGATTCAACGGTTCTTCCGTTGTTAACCAAAACCCTCCCACCAACCTGCCCATCGAACAAAATCACAAACCATGGGCTATTATCCCAAGAGCTTAAAGGAGGAAGGTTTCTGACTATGTGACCCTGGATCGCTTACAGCAGGTAGAATAAATCCAGGATAAGAGGGGGGGGGAGGAAAAATTGTATGTACAGTTCCAAAGTTCTGAAATCCAGATTGACACATCCTATTCATCTTTGCAAAGGGGATTAAAGTATAGGGAACATCTGCACGTTGCCTCCCTCAGGTCTTCCTGTAAAAATATATACAGTGCGCTTCATAATGTTTGGGACAAAGACCCATCATTTATTTATTTGCCTCTGTACTCCACAATTTGAGATTTGTGATAGAAAAAATCACATGTGGTTAAAGTGCACATTGTCAGATTTTAATAAAGGCCATTTTTACACATTTTGGTTTCGCCAGGTAGAAATTGCAGCAGTGTTTATATATAGACCCCCATTTCCGGACACCATAATGTTTGGGATACATGGCTTCACGGGTGTTTGTAATTGCTCAGGTGTGTTTAATTGTCTCCTTCATGCAGGTATAAGATATCTCTCAGCACCTTGTCTTTTCTCCAGCCTTTCCATCACTTTGGAAACTTTTATTGCTGTTTATCAACATGAGGACCAAAGTTGTGCCAATTAAAGTCAAAGAAGCCATTATGAGACTGAGAAATAAGAATAAAATTGTTAGAGACATCAGCCAAACCTTAGGCTTACCAAAATCAACTGTTTGGAACATCATTAAGAAGAAAGTGAGCACTGGTGAGCTTACTAATCACAAAGGGACTGGCAGGCCAAGGAAGACCTCCACAGCTGATGACAAAATAAGTCTCTCTATAATAAAGAAAAATCCCAAACACCTGTCCGACAGATCAGAAACACTGTTCAGGAGTCAGGTGTGGATTTGTCAACGACCACTGTCCGCAGAAGACTTCATGAACAGAAATACAGAGGCTACACTGCAAGATGCAAATCACTGGTGAGCCGCAAAAATAGAATGGCCAGGTTGCAGTTTGCCAAGTACTTAAAAGAGCAACCACCATTCTGGAAAAAGGTCTTGTGGACAAATGAGACGAAGAGTAACTTATATCAGAATGATGGCAAGAGCAAAGTATGGAGGAGAGAAGGAACTGCCCAAGATCCAAAGCATACCACCTCATCTGTGAAACACAGTGGTGGGGGTGTTATGGCCTGGGCATGTATGGCTGCTGAAGGTACTGGCTCACTTATCTTCATTGATGATACAACTGCTGATGGTACTGGTTAATTAATTCTGAAGTGTATAGACACATCCTATCTGATCACGTTCAAACAAATGCCTCAAAACTCTTTGGCCGGTGGTTCATTCCACAGCAAGACAATGATCCTAAACATACTGCTAAAGCAATAAAGGAGATTTTCAAAGCTAAGAAATGGTCAATTCTTGAGTGGCCAAATCAATCACCTGATCTGAGGTGATTGAGCATGCCTTTTATATGCTTAAGAGAAAACTGAAGGGGACTAGCCCTCAAAACAAGATGGCTGCAATACAGGCCCAGCAGAGCATCATCAGAGATGACACCCAGCAACTGGTGATGTCCATGAATCGCAGACTCAAGCAGTCATTGCATGCAAAGGATATGCAACAAAATACTAAACTTGATTACTTTCATTTACATGACATTACTGTGTCCCAAACAATACAGTGCCCTGAAATGGGCCGACTATGTATAAACACTGCTGTAATTTCTACATGGTGAAACCAAAATGTATAAAAATGGTCTTTAATAAAATCTGACAATATGCACTTTAACCACATGTGTTTTTTTCTATTACAAACCTCAAATTGTGGAGTAAAGAGGCAAATAAATAAATTATGGTCTTTGTCCCGAACGTTATGGAGGGCATTGTAAATATAAATTTAAATGATAAGCACGCTCAGTTATTGAACATTTTAAAATAAAAGCTTAGTTTTGCCACAGCCTGGCACACAAGACCAGGGCAAGCATTATACAGTCTGCACTGGAGACGCTGATTAATTGATCCTGTTGGACAATCATTTGGCGTGACTGAATCTGCACTACAGTTCCAGGCTGAAGCCCATCCCAGCTACTGAACAAAGTCCACAATCACCGAATTCTGTACTCCCACTCCACATCTGGCTTGCACCCCACAACCAGCAGATGCAAGTTGAATTTGACCAGACGATAGCACTACTTTGCAGAACTCTATCTGCTGACTGTTCTCTCTCACAACAGAGAAAAGGCTTGCTTATGTTTTCATAGGGAACATACGAAATAAAGCTTATGAACAGAAGGAGATTCTTACTCGAGGGTCAATTCTAAACTACCTGTGCCCACAATTGTGCTTCAGAGTAACAATAGCATTTTCGAATCGTGCCGCCACAAACCTAAAGATAACTCAGTTTCATTATCAATATTGCTCTTGCAGACTTGAGTGTACAGCTGTCGCACTAAGGCAACTTAATGACAGATACACGTCTGACGCTTTATAACACTGATAAACCATTCTGTCACTGCGTAACACCTGCAGTCTATTGGTTTAATACTGGCCTGCAACAATACAACAGTGGCAAAATTAGAAACAAGGAACTTCACATGCTGAATTACAAGACAAAAAATACACAAAGTGCTGAGGTAACTTGGCGGGTCAGGCAGCTTCCCTGGGGAGCATGGAAGAAGTCTGAAGGGTCCCAATCCGAAACGTCACCTGTCCCTGTTCTCCAGGACGCTGCCTGACCAGCTGAGTTCCCCTCGCACTTGTGTTCTTTTTGGTGGCATAAACTAGTTGGATATCCGGGGCCAAGTCTACATGGGGTCCAGTTGTTAATGGGTGTAATTATGGATAATTAAGGTTGGGGGGGGGGGCGGAATAAGTTTGGAAGGAAAATCTGAATCACATTGGCACATCAATGCACGGTGATCCCAACATGTCGAAGGAAAACTGGAACATAGCAAGACACTGATCAAAATCCTGCAGCTTCTAATACCTAAGTGACACCTCGAGGAAAAGGAACATAGGTTACTACAATGTCCATGACAGGCAGTGTAGAACATTGAATATACAAGGCCAGAAAATTGGGCAGGGATCTGGTTTAAAACAAAATCGGTCTGACAAATATTCTCTCACCTGTACGTACCAGGGTGGTTTCAGCTGCCTGTTGACGAAGTGACCAAGCTTAAATTGGGCTCAATCCAGGACTACAAGTAGACCGTCAGACCTCATCAAAGTCACAAGGATGAAAGCATTGTTCAGCTGGAATCCTTCTCCCTATACCCTTCTCCACCTGTTATGTCGAGTCAGCTGAGGCTTTTCTCTGACGATACAACCTACTCAACAGTGTAAAGTCTTTCAGAAACATTCTGCCTATTTTGTAGGAAGAATCAAAATCTTTCGAGAGGAAGGGATGGCCTCATCATTTCCCATGCGATGGTTTTCACCTCAGCAGGAGATGGGCACAGTAACCACTGCCTTTTACTCAGTGAAACATCTTTCCATATTTTTTTCGAAGTGAACACACCAGCACTATGTTTCCAAAACAGGACTTTGACCTGCTTGCAAATCACACCCTTCTGTAATGAATGTAATGTCAATCAGCAGTCAGCAGGGAATGCCCACTTATACGGGCGGGGCTGCTTTGAAGTGACTCAGCTACAGTTGTTCACACATGTCCAGCACCGCTCTGGCTCACAAGGCTGCTGACGCACTGAAGGGATCTCCACGCTGCCCATCCTCCTGTCCTGTGATCACGGGGGGGGGGGAGAAAGGAGGCAGGGCTCAGAAAAATCTGTTGTCATTGGGCTGAGGGGCAGACTGTGTGCGCAGTGATTACACCCATGCACTTCACAACACATCACAATGGTGAAATGATGCCCAGTTTCATCTTGTCTTGCTCTCGAAGATAGACACAAAATGCCGGAGTATGTCAGCGGGACAGGCAGCATCTCTGGCGAGAAGGAATGGGTGACATTTTCGGTCGAGATCTTGCTCTCACTCTTGCTATCGCCACAATACCAGGTGCCTGAGCAGAGCCTTGTGTGCAGTCTCTCTTAAGAATGGTCCTAACCCATGACGTTGACTGTCCATTGCCTCCACAAATGCTGCCTGACCTGCTGAGTTCCCTCAGCACTTTGTGCCTTGTTTTCTCCTATCCCCTGCTTACATCCCAAATCTAGAGACTGCGATCCATATCCATTTCCTGATCAGCCACTTACCTGCCCCCTGTGTTATTCAGAACAACTGCAAGCATCTCACCACAGCCGGTCATTCACTCCACCTCAAGCCACACAACGCTCAGGCCTGGGAATGTTCAGCTGGTCCTTCCCCCTTGGTCGTAGCCCTGGGATTCCCCCCCCACTCTTACCCACCCACAGATCAGTGGCAGCACCTTAACCAGCAGGGCTGGGATGGTACAAGGCAACAACTCGGGGCAATGACTGCCGGCCTTAACAAGTGTCCATAACCTGTAAACAGTTCATCAGCCCCTTCAGCCGAACCTCTACAGATTACAAAGCTACGGTAACAATCTTTTCTATGAAACGTTCAGTTCTGCAATCAAACTGCAGCACAATTCCAATGAAGGGATTAACTTCCAGCCCTTTTCTCCCTGGCACAATCTCAGTATGTTTTAAGTCAGTTGCACAAGTGAACGCATTTCCTGACAGGCGGAAATGGCCACACAGGGATCTTTAATCAGATGGTACAATGGTAGTGCACACAAAATCATATGTTGTGGCAACAAAACATACTATATGTTCAGAATAGCCTCTGACATGATACACGGGGACACAAGCACTGTAAAGATTTACAAGAGTTGTTGTAGTTATTTGTTGTTCCGGTGATATAGCCTGGAGATGGGGTGATGGGGTGATGTGGAAGAAGTGCTTTTTACAGAAGTATTCAACTGGGGAATAAGCATAAAATTAGCCCAAAGGGCAGTGTGGGGACATTTTTTTATCCGAGTTACTGTGAGAAAGGTACAAGCTTGGCAAGACTTGGAAAACATCTGTAATCCCAAGTAAAAGTTTTGTTTTAGAGAATGCCGCATGTTGATAACATAGGGTGTGTATCTGGCTCTCAGGATGTGCAGTAAACTGAGCACAGGGCGAGGTCACAAGGACAGGAACAAGCAGAGAATTAGAAAAACAAAAGTATTTACTCTGATGTGAAAGTCAGTATAAATCGACAATTTGTCAAGTGAACGCACTTCCACGCAACAGGGCACCCTCACTTCAAGTAATACTGTCAGTTCACTGCAGGTTTCCACCGAGATTCTGCTCTTGTTGTAAATGAACAGCAATAAAAGCGAGTTCTTCTATAATAAAAACCCCCGAAGAGTAGCCATGGTGAAGTCCTTAGGTGCACAAAATAAAAAAGGCGGGCGTTCACAATGAATGGAGTTAGGAACCATCAGGCTTGGGTTTCTTGTTCAAGTTTAATAGCTTGCTGTTCATCGTGGGAGAGAGAAAAAGAAAGGTGTTAATCTAAGGAAAAAGCGTTACAAACATCTCCCCCACCCCACCCTTTATAAACATCTCCCCCACCCCACCCTTGTATCCGGGGTCAGGGCAAGATCCTTGGTAATTGCTGGCCAGTGTGGACTCAGTGGGCCGAAGGGCTGGTTTCAGCCTTGAAACTCTAAAGTAAAGATATGCATGGAATGGAGAGATATGTTTAAGAGTTGGTTTTGGCTTTATGTTTTAGATATGTTGCAAAAGTTACCTTCAGCGGCGCTGCAGTTCTGTCACTGGCCGTGTGCGCGACTTTGGCGCCTTTGAGGGGGGGGGGCGGGGGTAAAAATATGGTTTCCCCTGCTTGCCGGAGTTTTATTTTCTCGGGGTGCAAGCTTTTGCTGATGATTTGTTCCGACTGCCGGTCTGTGAATTTTTTTTTTAAATCACCCGCCAATTTCAGCGCTGAGTAAAATAAAAATTTGCTTCTAATGCCGTGAACGCTGACAACGGGGACGGATTTCACGTACGGGACAGGTAAAGGAAAGCCGTTTATTTTACATATAACCGAGCTTCTTAGGATGCCTTTAATCCAAATTTTATGTTGCGAAACGGTGATTTATGCCCCATACGAACGGGCAGTATTTTTCCTGCCGATATGGGGCTTAAATTCACCGCAACCACAACATTCCAATCGATCGCGTTCCACAAAATCCCACTCGCATGATGATTTAAATGGCCATTAATTTACAAGAATTAAAAACAAAATTCCTTCCATTTGGCCTATAAATTCATGACAATGAGATTTAAAAATCATGTTATATTGTGAATTCTTGTGTGAATGTTGTTTGGACACTTAGGCTATTTAAAAATGTTAATCTTTTCTTAAGAAATGGATAGATGTTTAGATCTAGTAATTGAATTTTGTAATTAGCTACAATTGGGTAACTAACAAATAATATGCTTTAATTTCAGGTCATCCAAGTAAGATTGTTTCAGAATGCTTCAATCTATAATAACTGAAACATTCTTTCAGTTCACTTAATTTTTAAGAAAGTTATGGGCTTTTAACTGTCCTCGAGCACAGCTTTTGTGTTAAGCTTTTGTGCTATGCAAAGAACGAATTTCATTGTCTTGTCAGGGACACATGACAATAAATTCTTTTGACTTGACTTTTTGAAGTCAATGGAAAAGCAATAGGGAACAACATGCTAATTCCGAGTATGAAAATGGCCATAACTATTTTAATACTGAAGATGTGAAAGTGAATTAGGTGTCAAATTAAACTTATTTTTATGTTTTATAACCATATTACAATTACAGCACGGAAACAGGCCTTCTCGGCCCTTCCAGCCCGTGCCGACCATTCATTTTCCCCTAGTCCCATCTATCTGCCCTCAGACCATACCCCTCCATTCCCTTCCCGTCCATATACCTATGCACTTTACTTTTAAATGTTAAAATCGATCCTGCCTCCACCACTTCTGCAGGAAGATCATTCCACACAGCCACCACTCTCTGAGTAAAGAAGTTCCCCCTCATGTTACCCCTAAACTTCTGTCCCTTAATTCTCATGTCGTGCCCACGTTTCAAACTTCCCTACCCTCAATCCACTTCCCAATCCACGTCAACTCTGTCTATTCCTTTCATCATTTTAAAGACCTCAATTAAGTCCCCCCTTAACCTTCTGCGCTCCAAAGAATAAATACCTAACTTGTTCAACCTTTCTCTGTAACTTAGTTGCTGGAACCCAGGCAACATTCTAGTAAATCTCCTCTGTACTCTCTCTATTTTGTTGACATCCTTCCTATAATTAGGCGGCCAAAATTGTACACCATACTCTAGAATTGGTCTTACCAATGCCTTGTACAATTTTAACATTACTTCCCTACTCCTATAATCAATGCTCTGATTTATAAAGGCCAGCACACCAAAAGCTTTCTTTACTACCCTATCTACATGCGATTCCACCTTCAGGGAACTATGCACAGTTATTCCTAGATCCCTCTGTTCCTCAGCATTCCTCAATTCCCTACCATTTACCATGTACGTCCTATTTTGATTTGTCCTGCCAAGATGTAGCACCTCACACTTATCAGCATTAAACTCCATCTGCCATCTTTCAGCCCACTCTTCCAAATGGCCCAAATCTCTCTGTAGACTTTGAAAATCTACTTCATTATCCACAGCACCCCCTGTCTTAGTATCATCTGCATACTTACTTATCCAATTTTCCACCCCATCATCTAGATCATTGATGTACATGACAAACAACAGTGGACTCAACACAGATCCCTCAGGCACCCCACTGGTCACCGGCTTCTAACCTGACAAACAGCCATCCACCATTACTCTCTGATGGGATAAATTGCAGACTTGATTTTTTAAATCTCAAAATGTTGTAACATTGCTATATGTTTGGCACAGATATTGTGGGCCAAAGAGCCTGTTCATGTGTCGTACTGTTCTATGTTTTAATATATCAGGACTTCTCAATTCTATTCTCAGAACAGCGCCCCTTATTATATCCGATCTTTGTATCACTTAACATCTCTATACTGTAACTCAATGATCACTGGGATCTTGCTTTCTCCTAGTTTTGACATGATGGGTGGAACAAGCCTTAATTAATCCCTGAACATTAGCAGTTGCCCAGTACTTACTCATCGGGAGATGAGACAGAACGCTTGACTGCAGGCCTTGCTCCATCTTTACTGGCATCTGGAAAAGGATAGAAGCTCGTTAGAACTGACGCTGACCCAGCTCAACATTAGGCACGGTTGTGAGGTAGATATCAGAGGCAAAGGTTGTGGGCACAACTCAATTCATTTCCGAGATCCTTGTCTAAAATCCAGCTCCACTTCAAAAACGATACGATACAAAATGCTGGAGTAACTCAGCGGGTCAGGCAGGATCTCTGGAGGAAAAAAAATGCTGCCCAACCCGCTGAGTTACTCTGGTATTTTGTGTCCATCTCTGGTATAAATCAGTATCTGCAGTTCCTTATTCACTCAGTTCTGTTGAAGTATCTTTAAACTGTAATGTAAGCTGGTTCTCATTTACAGGAAAAGACACAAAGTGCTGGAGTAACTCAGCAGTTCAGGCTGCATCACTAGAGAATATGGATAGGTGATGTTTTGGGTTGGGACGCTTCATCAGTTTGAAGAAAGGTCCTGACCCGAAACGTCACCTGTCCATTCCCTTAACAGATGCTGCCTGACCGGCTGAGTTCCTCCAGCACTTTGTCTTTTTTTGTAAACCAGCATTTGCAGTTCCATGTATCTACATCTTTCTTTCCACAGACTCTGCCTGATCTGCTTAGTGTTTCCAGAACTTACTAGTTTTATTTCAGATTTCCAACATCTGCAGTTTTTATTATCATTCGCTGAGATGCACAGTAATAAAGCAAGTATTCCTCGTACCGGCACTGAGAGAGTGCTGCACTGTTGAAGTGGCAGGAGTTGGGCTGCGGTGCTGACATCTATTGCAGGGCTCGAAATTAACGGTTGCCCGGGTGCCAATGACCACGCAAAGTGCCGCTGTGCAACCTAAACGCCGAGTCATTGTGCCTGGCTTGGCACTGCAAATACTGGTTTATACCAAAGATAAGACACAAAAAATTGGAGTAACTCAGCGGGTCAGGCAGCATCTCTGGAGAAAAGGAACATGACGTTTCGTGTTGACGACGGCTGTAGTGCGGGGCAAAGGTATTAGGTGCGGGGTGACGAAGGGTCGGAGCGAATGACGGGGGCCCCGAACAGCGGATCCAACGCCTCCTCCTCCCGCACCTAATAGCGGCCGCTGCCTGCCATTCTGCCAACCGCGCTTTCAAAACAAATCCTCCCGCACGCCGAGGCCGGGAGGAGGGAGGGAGGGGGAGGCCTTCTTCCGCCGTCTGAAGCAGCTGTACCAAAGATCCTATAGCTATAGGATATTTGAGCTGCACCGCTCGGCCCCGCACCTTGCTGTTGGCTGGTGTGGAAACAGACTCTTCGTCCCACTTTGTCCATGGTGGCCAAGTTTTGCATATTGGGCTAATCCCATTTGCTTTTGTTTGGCCCATAGCCCTCTAAACCCCCTCTTACCCTTATATCTGTCCAAAAGCGGTAATTATATTAACTTCTATAACTTCCTATGGCAGCTCATTCCAGATATGGACTGCTGCTGAATTATATTTTCTTTATCTTTGGGATAAATTAATTTGGGACGGAGCGGTGGCGCAGCGGTAGAGTTGCTGCCTCACAGCGCTAGACACCCAGTTTCAATCATAACAATGGGTACTGTTTTGCGGAGTTTGTACGTTCTCCCTGTGACCACGTGGGTTTTCTCCGGGTGCTCCAGTTTCCTCCCACACTCCAAAGACGTACAGGTTTGTAGGTTAATTGACTTTGGTTAAATAGTAAGTTGTCCCTAGTGTGCTTATGATAGCGCTAGTGTACAGTGTTGGTTGACGCAGACTCAGTGAGACGAAGGGCCTGTTTCCAGTTTTTAATATGGAGCTGGATTTTACACTGGCGTCTTGGAAATTAATTGATTTGAACCCACAACCAGATGACTAACAATAACACTCTTGATTAGTACAGGTGTCGGAGAAGAAGTCAGGAGACTGGGATTAGGAGGGAGAGATAGATCAGCCATGATTGAATGGCAGAGTTGGCCTGATGGGCCGAATGGCCTAATTCTACTCCTATCCCTTATGACCAATCGATTACCTGGTTGATCATCAAATTACTATTTTTCATTCCAACAGCAGCCCAACATCATTCAAAGCACAGAGGTCTGCTTAATGGCACCCAACCCCCCTTCTGTACCACCAGAACTATGGTTGGTCTATGCATACCATCTATAAACTCCAGTCCCCAGCTACTCCCACGGCATCTCCCAAACCCGCGACGTCTATTGCTATTATTAACTTTTGGATGCACGGTGGCGCAGAAGTAGAGTTGCTGCCTTATAGTCCCAGAGACCTGGGTTCGATCCTGACTATGGGTGGTGTTTGTACAGAGTTTGTATGTTCTCCCTGTGACATGCGTGAGTTTTCTCTGGGCGCTCCAGTTTCCTCCCACACTCCAAAGACGTGCGGGTTCATTAGGTTAATTAGCTCATTAGGTTAATTAGCTTTGGTCAAATTGTAAATTGTCCCTAGTGTGTAGGGGTGATTGCTGGTCAGCCTGGACTCAAAAGGCCGAAGGGCCTATTCTGCGCTGCATATCTAAAGTATAAATGTCTAAAGTGTAAACTTTGAAGGACATCACTGTTCCATCATCATCACTTGGTCTGACCTTAGAACCGCACTGTGGAATACGTTCACCAGAACTGCCGCGATTCAACGTGTGATGCAACATTAAGCTCTGAGTGACAATTAGTCATCTGTAGTAACCAAATAATCTACACTTCATGCAGCCTACATAATCAAAGACCTCTCCCACCCTGGTCTTGCCAGCCATGCTCGAATCTATCTCACCTTGCAGCCACCGGACCTGGGTGGCTGGTCCGTATCCCTTCTCGTTCTTGGCTGCTATCCTGAAGATGATTGCAGGCTTAGTGGTTCTGTCGATGTGCGCGTTTGCCAGGTTGGTTGAAGACACAAGACAACTGGGAATTGGCCCACAGTAAACACGGACAAAGAGGAGATGCGAAGTCCCCACGGGTTTGGGATCTGCTGCCTGTGAGCCTGGAAGTGCCAGATACACAGAATATTCGATAATGACTCCGGAGGTGACGGCAGGAGGCTCCCACGAGAGCTGTGCACCTTCAGCTACCTACAAAACAAAAGATGCCTGAATTAACATCAATTGAATTTGGCCCTCAAATACAACTTTTCTTGTCCCTCAAATATGACCAAGGGCGGCATAGTGGCGCGCGGTAGAGTTCCTATCTTACCACGCTGGAGACACAGGTTCGATCCTGACTACTGGTGCTGTCTGTACGAAGCATGTGCGTTCTTCCTATGATGGCGTGGGTTTTCTCTGGGTGCTCCGGTTTCCTCCCACACTCCAAAGTCATACAGGTTTGTAGGTGTACAGGTGTATTAGGTGATCGCTAGTCAGCGCGGACATGGTGGGCTGAAAGACCTGTTTCCGTGCTGTATCTCTAAAGTCTAGTCAAAAGCTAAATTAAAAGCACTAAATGGAATCCGATTATTGGGACAAATCTAGCTCAATCAAGTCTAAATGGGATCCCTCTGGGAATGGGATTATTGGTTCATAACCCAAAGCAAAACTGGAGCTGTGCAAGACCACGAGAACAGGGATCCATTTACATAGCCATTCCCTTTAGAGGTTGGGCTTCATGTTAACAAATTGGTTTGCACTGATCGATACAAACCTTGCTGATCTTGATGGCCGATGGTGCTCCTGGGAATCCAGGCATGCAAGTCTTAAAGGCCGAAATTTCGCTGAATGGACCCCGTCCACAGGAATTTATTCCTGCCACCCGGAATTTATAGGCAGTGCCCGACTGCAGCTTCGTGGTCTTCAGGTGGCTGTGGTCTGGGATACCGTCTCCACTTCCATCCTGAGTGAGGCAAAAATACAAGATCTTTTTAACGATTTCACTCATGTTCACAACTGAGTGTTTACTGACCCCAAATCTCTCAGATGGTAAAAGTTCTTGAAGTTCCTCTTATTAACTGTTTGTTATTTATTGCCCTGTTAAGTCTGCAGCAAATCTATTTCAGCTCTCTTTCGTTTCTGTTGTCTGGAATTCGTGTGAGAATTTATAAAAATTGTACAAACTCATCCCTTTATAGACTCACTAATAGTGAACGTTTATTCTCATAGACCCACTAATAGTGAAGCAACGTCAGGAGTGTACTTTCAAATGTATTACTAATTGGAAAGTAAATTCTTCTCTGCAACGGGTCATTTCAAAGGAGAGCTTATATTTACTTACACAACCCCTCAAAGAAACATAGCTTGATTCAGTTGGACATGCTCTTGACTGCTGTAAGCTGATGAGTTTGATCTCCACCGTAGGATTGATCGCATTACCAGCCTGACAACTCAGTCATGTATGTAGGAAATGCTGTTAGTTGCAGCTGCCATACAATTTTACATTTTTTATTGAAGCCAATTAACCTACAAAACCTGCACATCTTTGGAATGTGGAATTAAACCGGAGTACTCAGAGAAAACCTATGCGGTCACAGCATCAGAACGTACAAACTCTGTGCAGACAGCATCCGTAGTCACGATTGGACCCGGGCCTCTGATGCTGTAAAGCAACAACTCTACAGCTGCGTTACTATGCCGCCCATTATCTATGAGAATAGTGTTTACAGACCTCTTATGCTCATGCAAGTAAGAATGTCATTGTCCTGTTGTCAGTACATATGACAATTAAACACTCTTGAGACTTGTGGGACCGATCTACCAATCCAAGGGGCAGAGGAGCAGTGGTAGTATACTTGTTGGAGGAACGGGAACAGTGAACATTGCCCAGTCTATCACGGGAACTGATCTCCCCACAATTGAAGGACTCTATCAGGCGCTATCTCAAAAAGGCAGCCAGCATTATCAGGCACGCACACTAAACTGGCTACGCTTTCATTTCACTCTTGTCATCGGGAAGAGGGTACAGGGGCCTGAAAACAATAATGTATAGGAAGCTTCTTCCCAACAACCATCAAGCTATTGAACACTACGAACTCCAACTAAACTGAACTACGAATTGCCTGGGTTGCACTAGGGCCTTTTCTTTTTGATTTGGACTATATTGGGTTTTTCATTTATTGACCTTGTTTTTTGTTGTTGTTTATTTTATTATCTATTGAGTACTGTGTTTGAAAATGTGTTGCGCTGGTGCTGGAAGTAAGAATTTTGTTGTTCTATTTCGGGACAAATGACAAAAAAAAACACTCTTAACTAAAAGGTGGAGAGTTGTGAAGCTGGAGGATAAGATTTGAAAAAGGGATGCTCCCTGAAAAGCAGGTTGACAAATCGGATTGCAAATCACAATTCTGCACAGGATGCATTACGAGTTGAAGTAGCTGTGGGCATAAACTGTGGCAGCACTGGTCTTTATATCCCAACCTTACTTAGATATGAAGTGATGCTGGGGGATTGAAGAGGGGCAAATGTTTCTCTTGGGGAAAGATTTATCTTACCTCTTCTCCTTGAGAGCCCTCTGCAGGCAAAAAATATGAGACCACCAATGTGCTTGTAGTTTTAAACAAGCCAACATCGTACCACTGATTGGCTTCTTTCCTGGCTGTTGGCTTTGGCTGGGCAGGAGAGGCATCCTGTTTCTAAATTTAAAATGGTGGTCAGTACAAGTATTCAGCTTTGGATTTCACAAAAGACAATAAAACTGAGCAAGCCAGCTATGGTTAATTGTTAGATCTGCTTTGAGCCATTTCTGTTTAAGGTGTAAGTACACAAACACACATTGGAAGTTTTCACTCTTTTACAAAGTTATTTAATACCGTGAAGCATCTCAACATATTTGGCTTCATTAACATTACTACTAATTTCCATCCTGCACTCAAATTCACTTGGACCATCTCCGACATTTCCCTACCGTTTCTTGATCTCACCATCTCCAACACAGGAGACAGACTATCGCCTGACATCAATTACAAACCCACTGACCACCATAGCTATCTAGACTACACCTCTTCCCACCCTGCTTCATATTCCTCCGTCTACGCCACATCTTCGCCCAAGATGAGGTGTTCCATACCAGGTCATCGGAAATGTGCTCATTCTTTATGGATTCTTTAGCCACCCCCTCCCCAGGTACTTTCCCTTGCAACCGCAGGAGATGCAACACCTGTCCCTATACTTCCCCCCTCAACTCTGTCCAAGGACCCAGAGTCTTTTGAGATGAGACAGAGGTTCACACACCTCCTCCAATCTCATCTACTGTATCCGCTGTTCCAGATGAGGACTCCTGTATATCGGCGAGACCTAGCTCAGGCTCGGCAATCGTTTTGCTGAACACCTCCGATCAGTCCGCCTAAACCTACCCGATCTCCCAGTTGCCCAACACTTTAACTCCCCCTTCCATTCCCACACTGACCTTTCTGTCCTGGGCCTCCATTGTCAGAGTGAGGCCCAGCGCAAATTGGAGGATCAGCACCTCATATTTCGCTTGGGCAGCTTACCAGCGGTATGAACATTGACTTCTCTAACTTCAAGTAGCCCTTGCTTTCCCTCTCTCTCCATCCCCTCCCTCTTCCCAGTTCTTCAACCAATCTTACTGTCTCCGACAACATTTAATCTCTGTACCGCCCACTCCCCTGACATAAGTCTGAAGAAGGATCTCAACCCAAAATGTCACCCATTCCTTCTCTCCAGAGATGCTGCCTGTCCCACTGAGTTACTCCAGCAGTAAAGGTATTTGGCATTGTATTTAGTTTTATTTTAGTTTAGCGATACAGCACGGAAACAGGCCCTTCAATTCACAGAGTCCATGCCGACCAGTACACTAGCACCATCCTCTACACACGGGTCGACTGGGCTTGTATTCTGTGGAATTTAGAAGGATGAGAGGGATGTTTTCTTATGGAAAAATTAAAAAATCTTAAAGGATTAGACAGTCTAGATGCAGGAAAAATGTTTCCAGTGCTGGAGGAGTCCAGAACCAGGGGTGACAGTTTTAGAATAAGCGGTAGGCCATTTAGGACTCAGATGAGGAAAAACTTTTTCACCCAGAGAGTTGTGTATCTGCGGAATTCTTTGCCACAGAAGGCAGTGGAGGCCAATTCACTGCGAAAGGAATCAAGGGATTATGGGGGAAAAGCAGGAATGGGGTACTGACTTTAGATGATCAGCCATGATCATATTTAATGAAGGTACTGGCTCAAAGGGCTGGATGGCCTACGTCTGCACCTATTTTTCTATGAAGTCTTCTATGACAATGTGCAATTTTACTGAAGCCAATTAAACCACAAACCTGTACATCTTTGGAATGTGGGAGGAAACCGGAGCACCCGTAGAAATGCCAGTGGTCACAGGGAGAAGGTGCGAACTCTGTATAGATAGCCCTCATTGTCAGGATCGAACTTGGGTGTCTGATGCTGTAAGGGGCATCTCTACTGCTGTGACACTTTTATCTGTTCTTAAATCTGGCAAATGTTTGACGCATACAGGAAACCTAGTCTGAAGAAGTGCCCTGACCTGCAGGGCTCGAAATTAGCGGTTGCCTGGGTGCCATTGACCACCCAAAGTGCCACCGGGCAACCTAAACACGGAGTCATTTTGCCCGGCTTGGCACGCAAATACTGGTTCATACCGATAGACAAAAAAACTGGAGTAACTCCACGGATCAGGCAGCATCTCTGGAGAATAGGAACGTGACGTTTCGAGTCGGCGGTGGCTGTGCGGGGCAAAGATACTAGGTATGGGGTGACGAAGGGTCGGAGTGAATGACGGGCTCTGAACAGCGGCAACAGCGGCCGCGATAGCGGCTCCACCGCCTCATCCTCCCGCACCCCGCCCGGTGGTAGGAGACCTCCCTCTCCCTCCCCCCACCCCCCCCTCTCGCTCTCCTCCCGGCCTCGGCGTGCGAGAGGAGTTGTTTTGAAAGCGCCATTGGTGGATTTGCAAGCAGCGGCCGCTATCGCCCTGATAACGGTCGCTGCTTGCAAATCCGTTAACGGTGCTTTCAAAACAACCCCGAGGACAGGAAGAGGGTGGGAGAGGGAGGCGGAGGCCTCCTTCCGTCTTCTGAAGCAGCTGCAGTTTGAGATGCACCGCTCGGCCCTGCACCTTGCTGTCGGCTGGCGAAGGAGGGGAGGTGGTGGCGAGGAGTTCCCAACCGCCACCCCCTTTGGCGGCAGCACTTTGGCATTGGACAGGGACGACCAAGACAGCGGGGCGATGTTGTCCGAGGAGCGCTGACTTCCTTCCTCCCCACCTCCTCTGCCCCTTCCTCCCCCTCTCTTGTACGCCCCCCTCCACCCCTCTTATCCTGGAACCACTCTTCTCCATCCCGCACTGATCCCCATTCCCTCCTCTATTCAGTCCTCACTGACATCCCCATGTGCTCCCCTCCCCAGCTACCCCCCCCCCCCAATCTATTCATCACCCTACCCACCTCGCATTTATTCTCCTGCCACCCCCCATCCATCCTAAACTGGTCCCCCAATTCATCCTGTACTGGCCCCCCTTCCCATCCATCCTGCACATCTCCCCCCATTCATACTGCACTGATCGTCCCAGTCATCCCGTACTGACCCACCCTCCATTTACCCTGCACCAATTCCCCCATCCATCCTGTAGTGATCTCCCCATTCATCTTTTACTGATCCACCATTCATCCTGTACTGATCCACCATTCATCCTGTACTGATCCCCTCATGCATCCCATACTGATCACCCATTCATCGTATACTGATCCCCTCATTCATCCTACACAGACCCTCCGATCCACTGTCCTGAACCCCCCCCATTCATCCTGTACTGATCCCCCCCCATACATCCTGCATTGATCCCCCCCATTCAAGAACAATGCGGGGGAACAGTCTGAAGAAGGGTCTCGACCTGAAACGTTGCCTATTTCCTTTGCTCCATAAATGCTGCCTCACCCGCTGAGTTTCTCCAGCATTTTTGCCTACCCTCATTCATTCTGTACTGACCCCCCATTCATCCTGTACTGACCCCCCCCATCCATCCCGTACTGTACCCCCTCATTCATCACCACTGACATCCCCCGTGGTCTCCCCTCACAATTTTACATACTCCAACCAACACATACTAATTCACCTGCCTCAATCCATCCATTCCACACCGATTGCCTTCTCAACCCTCTCCCCTCCCCCGCCATCTATCCACCCCGCATTGATTCACCCACCCCCCACCCCTATTGTGCTTCCTGGTCTTCAGAGCGAACATTGACTATGTTTGATAACGGAATGCAATCAAATGTGTTTTAATTCCCAATGTTATTATTTGTTTTGACACCTTTGAACATATTACCAAAAGAACATTTGCTACAGTTATGTCCTTTGGCCATCTCGTGTCAGTTAGTGTAATGTTTAACCTGTCAGTCAGTTTTCACAGCTATTATCATAAAATGTCTTTAGAAATTTCCTTGCAACCTGTATATTTTGTTATGGATAAATTATGTGGGAAGCAAGAGTGTTTCTGTACCAATAGCAATAACGACCCATGCTAAGGCACTTTTGTCTACCTTCGATTTTCCAGCATCTGTAGTTCCTTCTTGAACATAATATGTGAATGCTTCATTGAGCATAATTCCGACTGGTATCTACGCACTTCGTCCAAGCACATTATCGCACGCGTCATGCAAACCGTCTTATATGACCACCTAAACTGTAATTTGGCAACCTAAAAAGCTGTCAAGGTTGCCCGGCTGGCAACAGGGAAAAAAAGTTAAGTGAGAGCCCTGACCTGAAATGTCACCTATCCATGTCCTCCAGAGATGTTGCCTGATCCGCTGAGTTACTCCAGCATTTTATGTCCCTTTTTTTTTATTCGTACAGGATTATTGCTTGGTTCAAATTACTGCTCACATTCTTACATTGCATAGTCCATTACTGACACCCTCTGCAGGTAACCTAAATAATTTACCACAATTCTGTTAATATTGCAAGGATGGTTCTGAGAATCTATACTGCATCAGTTGCTGACTTGGCCCTCAGCTTGCTCTTAAAGGGTAGAAACACATTACATTTTGGTCTTACAGTGCCTCTCTGGAATGTTAAGATAAAATCTGGGCCAGAAATTTAAGATTGCAAACACTGTTTACAGCTATCAAGCATATTAATGCCAGTCCTTCTAGTTCTGTAATATAATCTGATAATACAGTATAGTCTCAATGTTTTGTTTAATTAAGTTGAGATATAGCGTGGAAAGAGGCCATTTGGCCCATGGAGTCCATTTTCCATACAGAAATTGGTAACCCGTTCATGTTAGTTCTTCAGACTCCATAGGTGCCTGAAGAAGGATCGCAACCCAAAATGTCGCCCATCCTTTTTCTCCATGCCCACTGAGTTACTTCAGTACATTGTGTCTACCTTTGGTTTAAACAAAAGTAACTTTGCTTCAGAAATTGCATATGTTCCAACAGATAGCTTTTGACTAGCTTGGATGGAGCATCTTGGTCAGCATGGATGAGTTGGGCCGAATGGCCTGTTTCCGTGCTGCACGCACATTGTATCAAGAGGAATTTGTTGGGAACATGAAAACTTCAATTACAGGGACTCAAAGGCATGGGTTTAGATCATGGAAGGGGGAGAATAGCTGATCCGCGTGGAATGCTTCCTCTGCTCCGCATCCAGTCAACAAGGAACGTAATTATATCAGGTCTTCGTAGGAGTACTTACCGATGCAGCAAGTCCGATTCCGTTGGCTACTTGAGCTAAAGCAGTGGCCGCCAGCAGTTTCACAGGGCTGGAAACGGAGTTGGTTGTTGGTGTCAGTAGAGAAGTGTATGGGGCCAGACCTGTTTTACAAAGAACGTAGCAGCAGTCAATATCCCTCCCAAACTACATTTCAAAGACGAGGTGCTCAGTTCCCATGCTGTGGTTTCTTAATATTGCTCTCCGATAATAAAATGGCCATTCAGTGCAAAGTAATATATGTTCCTAAAGTGTAAACCCATGTTAATCATACATTGTGCACTTTCATACATGTTGTCAACTTTATTTCATACACCACCTTTTTTAGCTAACAAAACGAACATCCCAAACTACATCACAAGGTCCTGAATAAAAAAATGAGTGCAAGCCGCACAAGGCGATGTTAGAATAGGAGGTTAGCTTGATTAAAGACATATTAGAAGAATTATAGACCTAAATAGAACTATATAAAATAATGACAGGCATAGATATGGTAAAGAGAATCTTTTCCCCAGGGCGGAAATATCAAAGACAAGAGAGCATACCTTAAGGTGAGGGCTAATTTTAAAGAGGATTGTATTTTTCACACAGAGAGTAGTGGGTGCCTGGAACATGCTGCCAGGGGTGGTGGCGATATGTCAGCAGGGTACTATTCAAACATAAGAGAGACACACAGACCTGACAATGCTGCAATCTTCAGCAAAACACAAAGTGCTGGAGCAACCTAGCAGTCTGTGAAGGGAACAGACCAACGACGTGTCAGATTAGGACCATTCTTCAGACCGCGGAACGGTTAAGACCTAAATTAGTCTGAAGAAGGGTCCCAACCTGAGATGTCACATCCTTCCCTCCACAGATGCTGCCTGACCTGCTGAGTTACTCCAGCAATTTGTGTTTTACTCAAATTTAAGAACCTTTGTTAGTCCAGTTTGCGAATAGTGTAAAGGAAGATGCAGCTTCAAGACTTGGAATGATTGCACTGCTGTCATGATGGGTCAACCCTACAGTCGACTGCACCCTAAATATGAGCTTCCACCAGGTTAAAACTAGGAATTCAGAGCTGCTTTTCCTAGTTTAAAAACAAAATGGATACCTACAGTGGCTTGCAAAAGTTTTCATACCCCTTGAACGTTTCCACATTTTGTCACGTTCCAACCACAAACGTAAATATATTTTATTGGGATTTTATGTGATAAACCAACACAAAGTGGCGCATAATTGTGAAGTGGAAGGGAAATGATACATGGTTTTCAATTTTTTTTACAAATAAAAAACTGAAAAGTGTGGCGTGCGAAAGTATTCAGCCCCCTTTACTCTGATACTCCGAAATAAAATTCAGTGCAACTAATTGCCTTCAGAAGTCACCTAATTAGTAAATAGAGTCCACTTGTGTAATCTAATCTCAGTGTAAATACAGCTGTTGTGTGAAGGCCTCAGAGGTTTGTTAGAGAACATTAGTGAACAAACAGCATCATGAAGCCCAAGGAACACACCAGACAGGTCAGGGATAAAGTTGTGGAGAAGTTTAAAACAGGGTTAGGTTATTAAAAAATATCCCAAGCTTTGAACATCTCACGGAGCACTGTTCAATCCATCATCAGAAAATGGAAAGAGTATGGCACAACTGCAAAACTACCAAGACATGGCCGTCCACCTAAACTGACAGGCCGGGCAAGGAGAGCATTGATCAGAGAAGCAGCCAAGAGGCCCATAATAACTCTGGAGGAGCTGCAGAGATCCACAGCTCAGGTGAGAGAATCTGTCCACAGGACAATTATTAGTCGTGCACTCCACAAATCGGGTCTTTATGGAAGAGTGGCAAGAAGAAAGCCATTGTTGAAACAAAGCCATAAGAAGTCACGTTTGCAGTTTGCCACAAGCCATGTGGGGGACACACCAAACATGCGGAGGAAGGTGCTCTGGTCTGATGAGACCAAAATTGAAGTTTTTGGCCTAAATGCAAAACGCTATGTGTGGCATAAAACTAACACTGCACATCACCCTGAACACACCATCCCCACTGTGAAACATGGTGGTGGCAGCATCATGCTGTGGGCATGCTTTTCTTCAGCAGGGCCAGGGAAGCTGGTCAGAGTTGATGGGAAGATGGATGAAGCCAAATACAGGGCAATCTTGGAAGAAAACCTGTTAAGAGTCTGCAAAAGACTTGGGACTGGGGCGGATGTTCACCTTACAGTAGGACAACGACCCTAAACATACAGCCAGAGCTACAATGGAATGGTTTAGATCAAAGCATATTCATGTGTTAGTATGGCCCAGTCAAAGTCCAGACCTAAATCCAATTGAGAATCTCTGGCAAGACTTGAAAAGTGCTGTTCAGACACTCTCCATCCAATCTGACTGAGCTTGAGCTATTTTGCAAAGAAGAATGGGCAAATATTTCAGTCACTAGATGTACAAAGCTGGTAGGGACATACCCAAAAAGACTTGCAGCTGTATTTGCAGCGAAAGGTGGTTCTACAAAGTATTGACTCAGGGGGGCTGAATACTTTTGCACGCCACACTTTTCAGTTTTTCATTTGTAATAAAATTTGGAAACCATATATCATTTTCCTTCCACTTCACAATTATGCACTATTTTCTGTTGGTCGATCACATAAAATCCCAATAAAATACATTTACGTTTGTGGTTGTACGTGACAAAATGTGCAAAAGTTCAAGGGGTATGAAAACCTTTGCAAGCCACTGTATTTGCAAGTTATACAGAATTTTGAATCACGAGAGCATTCATGGGGTTTCCTACTCACTGATGTCAGAAAACATTAGTACTGTGGTCACAAAATTGAATGAGTCAAAGGTTCATGGTAAAGCTGTGAAGTGGTTACCAGTTTACGTCAGGACAAATGACCACAAAAACTGCTGGACTGTTGCAAAAGCCCCACTTAATTCACGAGGCACACTTCCAGAAGCTTGCTACAAAATTGATTGTGCATTCACATTATCTTCCCAGATCATCAGTGAGGGAATTGAGTGTGGAAGTTGGGATGTTATGTTAGAAGATGCTGGTGATGCCACACTTGGCGTATTATGTTGTTTTGATCATCCTCCTCTAGGAAAGATGTCATTAAGCTGGAACAATAGCAGAGAAGATTTACAATGATATTGCCAGGACTCGAGGGCCTGAGCTGTAGGGAGATGTTGGGCAGGCTAGGACTATATTCCTTGGAGCGCAGGAGGATGAGGGGTGATCTTATAGAGGTGTATAAAATCATGAGGGGAATAGATCGAGTGAATGCACGGATTAGAGCTGCTGCCTTACAGCGCCAACAACCCGCATTTGATCCTGACCACGGGTGCTGTCTGTACAGAGTTTGTACGCTTTACCGTGACCTGCATCAGTTTTCACCAGGTGCTCCGGTTTTCTCCCACATTCCAATGAAGTGCAGGTTTGTAAGTTAATTGGGTTTGGTAAAATTGTAAATTGTCTCTAGTTTGTAGGATAGTGTTAGTATGCAGGGATCACTAGTCGGCACGGACTCAGCGGGCCGAAGGGTCTGTTTCTGTGCTGTATCTCCAAACTAAACTAAACATTCAAAGTCACTTGGACAAGAACAAGGATAGGAGAGGTTGAGAGGGATATGGGCCAAATGTAGGCAAATGGGACAATTTTATTTGTGATAACTTGATCGACATGGGTCCTAGGGCCAGTTTATGTGTGACTCGAAGCTCTAGCAAATCACTTTATGAAACATCGGCAGCCACATCCCCAAACAACCTTGGTTTATCCAGTCCAACGGTTCTTCGCCCATAGCTCAATCTGCAGACTTTGGTGACCCATGTGATGCCATCCTAGATTTGCTTTAACAATTGTTGTCTTTGATTTGGTAATTTAGAGTCAGAGTGCAGCATGAAAACAAGCCCTTCAGCCCATCCCAACCAAAATTCCCTATGTAAGCTCGTCCAATTTGCCCATGTTGGTGGCCCATATCCCTCTAACCTTTCCTATTGTGTACTTTTTGTGTCTTTTAAATGTTGTCATTGTACCTCAACTACTTCTTCTGACAGCTCGTTCCATACACCCTCTGCATGAGAAAGATGCCCATCAAATTCAAGTCAAATCATTCACCTCTCACCTTAAACCTATGCCCTTGGTTCTTAATTCCCCTGCCTGGATAGAAGACTGCATTCACCCTATATATTCTCCTCATGATTTTTTTAAGTCTATAAGATCACCCCTCAGCTTCCTGCATTTCAAGGAATAAAGTTGCAGCCTGCACAACCTCTCCCTGTAGCTCAAGCCCTTGAGTCCTGGTATTTAGTAGGCATTTGACAGCAAGAATGAGTTACATTATAGAATATTGATTTACATTGCATAAACATTTCAAATAATTTACAAAGGATGCATTAGAAGTAAGTTGGGTGGCTGCATCCCACAAAGAACACTATGAGATTCAAAAACAGCCCTGTGGAAAGTGGAGCGAGAACTACCGATCAAATTTCAACTTACCATGACAACAAAAGATCCTTCACTCAAAACACATAAAGCTTATTAAAAAAGGATAGATGATAGATAGGCTTTAAGAACTGGGGAAGAGGGTTAGTGAGGCAGAGAAGTTTAGAGGGGAGATCTATCAACTGAAGATGGAGCTGTCAAAAATGAGAGGTACTCAAGAAGCAAAAGAAGGTTTACCGATATCTATAAAGCTGGAGGATGTTAAAGAGGCAGAGAGGGGAATAAAAGTGCACGGGAGGATGTTGGTGGGAAAAGGTATTGGAAGGATTTGAAAAACAGAATGAGAATTTTAAAATTGGAGCAGTCGCCAGTGTAAGATCAGCGTGCAGAGGTTTATGCACAAATGAGTTAGGGTACAGGGGACAGGGTTTTGTAGGGAAACAGAAGCGGGGGATGGGGAGTTTATTTTTGCTGTACTTACCCGTGGTTCTCACAATGGGCAGCTGAACACTCGTGACAGTGCTGGCCAGTTCCTGAGGCCCATTGGTCTCCGAGGTAGAATCATTGAGACTATCTGCTGGTGCTAGGGCCTCTGCTATCCCGGAGGGTTGGTTGCTCTCTGAAGCATGTTGCTGGCCTGCTCTTTCTATGTCCTGCTGTGCAAGTTCAGCTAACGGTACAATAGACTGCAGGGACACCAGTGTCTGCAGAGCCTGGTGGGAAAGCTTTGAGGGCTGTATTGCTGCCAACTCTGCTGATGAGGTTTCCATGGGCTCTTCCCTCGCTGTATTTTAAAGAAGGGAGAAAATTGCTGCAGTTTTGAGTTAGTTATAAGATCAATGCGCACTCAAATTGGCTAGTCATTCACCAGGCACAAAGTCACAAAGGAAAATCCAAGGATGGTGGAAATGTCTGTGAACATATTAAAGAGGAGAAACAAGGAACTGCAGATGCTGGTTTGCAAAAAAAAAAGACAGAGTGCTGCAGTAGCTCAGTGGTTCAGGCTGCATCTCTGGAGAACACAACTAGGTGATGTTTCAGCTTGGGACTCTTGTTCAGACTCAGGTGGCTGAAGAAGAGTCCCAACCTGAAACTTCACCTATCCAAATTCTCTAAAGATGTTGCTTGACCTGCTGAGTTACTACAGCACTTGTGTCTTAAAAAAAAACATATGAAAGAGATAAGGTGCAGTAGACGGGTTAATATTTTGAGTACACAATCTTCCAGAAGAATTAGCAACGGATGTAGTGATGCCCTTGACCATTCTACACTGAAGAATACAAGGCTACTATGATTGAAGAGGCACGCAATGCCATTTGCAGGTTCCCAATCCAATAGTTTCCCTTTCACTGATCCCTCACTTCTGCCGGTGTACAGGGCAAACACATAGCTGGGTGAAGAGAGAATGCAACTTGTGCATGCTGGAAACATTTTCAGAACCATGTGTTTGCATATCATCTCAACTTTCCAGAGTGAAGGATGCCCAACCACAGCTCAGTAACAGTTAAATCTCCAAGCAAGGAATTGCCAATGCTGATTTAAAAAATAAGACACACAGTACTGGAGTAACTCAGCAGGTTAGGCAGCATCTTATGAAAATATAGACACAAAATGCTGGAGTAACTCATCGGGTCAGGCAGAATCTCCAGAGGAAAGGAATAGGTGACGTTTTGGGTCGGAGGCCTTCTTTAGAAGAAGGGTTCCAACCCAAAAAGCAAGTTTGAAGGGTTCTGACCCAAAAAAGTTACCTATTTTTTTTCTCCAGAGATTCTGCCTGACCTGCAGTTACTCCAGCATTTTGTGTCTATCTTTGGTATACACCAGCATCTGCAGTTCCTTCCTACAACATCTCAGGAGAATATGGATCAGCGACATTTCAGGTTGAGACCTTTCTTCAGACTGATTTGGGTCATTTTAAATCAGTCTGCAGAAGGGTCTTGACCCGAAACATCGCCTACCCATGTTCTCCTGAGATGCTGCCTGACCTGCTGAGTTACTCCAACACTGTGTCAGTAACTGTTAACTTCAACCCGCTTGCTTGAAGCAGTGAAAAGCCCCTCTGTATGGCCTCATTCCAGTATTAGAGGTTTGCAACATGCATCAGTGCTTGTGTCTGGCATGGGAACTAATTTGAAACCAGCAATTACCAATTCTGCACTCATCCTTTTTGTACTGTGTTGCATTGTTTATTGTCACGTGTACCGAGATGTAGTGAAAATTCCCTCCAATGGTATACAATTCCACAATGAGTACCCTGTAACCATGCTCAGTTCACACGTTTCAGCGCTGTGCATTGCATCCGACTGTCTGTTCCATGCCTGGCTTTAGTAACATACCCCAGGAAAGATACACTAGTGTAAGAAGGAACTGCAGATGCTGGTTTTAGACTGAAGAAAGGTCTCAACCCGAAACAACACCTATTCCATTTCTCCAGAGATGCTGCCTGACCTGCTGTGTTATCCCAGCATTTTGTGTCTATCTAACAATACATAGGTGCCAAGGGGAATGCACAGCAGACTCGCTGGAATTATATCCCCTAAATGTGGGAAAAGCCATGTCTCCAAAAGGGCAATAGGTAATTAATGCCAGATTGGAGTTAGGCAAGTATATATGGAACAGGTGCTTTAGTGGAATGATGGCAGGGGTCTAAATAACTGATTTAGGAGGGAATTACAATCACACCCAATGCCTCCACGCTATGTGAAAACATGTTTAAACTAAATAGTGGGGGGGAGGAGATAAAATGGAGATATAAGGATGGAGTTAAAAGGAAAGAGAGTAAAGGAAAAGTTAAGAAAGACACCAGAATTAACGGGGCAGAAAGCTCAGGAAAGGATAGGAGACTATGGCCATGTGAAATAGGAATCGATATGAAGGGTGAGGGGGGTAATGGATTACATGTATTATATATGAAAGCGCAAAGTATAAGAAATAAAGTGGATGAGCTTGAGACTCAGTTAGAAATTGGCAAGTATGATGTTGTGGGAATTACAGAGACATGTCTGCAAGAGGACCAGGGCTGGGAACTGAATATTCAAGGGTATACATCCTATCGAAAAGACAGACAGGTGGGCAGAGGGGTTGGGGTAGCTCTGTTGGAGAGGAATGAAATTCAGTTCCTTGCGAGGGGTGACATAGAATCAGGAGATGTAGAGTCAGTATGGATAGAACTGAGGAATTGTAAGGGTAAAAAGACCCTAATGGGAGTTATCTACAGGCCCCCAAACAATAGCCTGGAGATAGGGTGCAAGTTGAATCAAGAGTTGAAATTGTTATGGGAGATTTCAACATGCAGGTAGACTGGGAAAATCAGGTTGGTGCTGGACCCCAAGAAAGCGAGTTTGTGGAGTGCCTCCATGATGGATTATCAGAACAGCTTGTACTAGAGCCAACCAGGGAGAAAGCAATTCTAGATTTAATGTTGGGTAATTAACCGGATTTGATAAAGGGAACTCGAGGTAAAAGAGCCATTAGAAGGTAGTGACCATAATATGATAAATTTTAAGCTACAATTTGAGAGGGAGAAGGGAAAATCAGAAGTGTCAGTATTACAGTTGAACAAAGGGCACTGTGGAACCATGAGGGAGGGCCAAAGTTGACTGGAAAGATACTCTAGCAGGTATGACAGTGGAACAACAATGGCAGGTATTTCTCGGAATAACATAGAAGGTGCAGGATCAGTTCATTCCAACGAGGAAGAAAGATTCCAAGAGGAGTAAAGGGCGACTGTGGCTGACAAGGGATGTCAAGGACAGTATAAAAATAAAAGAAAAGTACAACATGGCAAAGATGAGCAGGAAGCTAGAGGATTGGGAAACTTTTAAAGAGCAAGAGAAGATAATTAAAAGGGCAATAGGGGGAGAAAAGATGAGGTAGAAAGGTAAGCTAGCCAAGAATACAAAGGAGGATAGTAAATGCTTCTTTAGGTATGTGAAGAGGAAAAGATTGGTTAAAACCAAAGTTGGACCCTTGAAGACTGAAACAGGTGAATTTATTATGGGGAACAAGGAAATGGCAGATGGGTTGAACAGGTACTTTGGATCCGTCTTCACTAGGGTAGACACGAACAATCTCCCTGATGTATTAGTGGCCAGAGGATCTAGGGTGACGGAGGAACTGAAGGAAATTCACATTAGGTAGGAAATGGTGTTGGGTAGACTGATGGGAATGAAGGCTGATAAATCCCCAGGGCCTGATGGTCTGCATCCCAGGGTACTTAAGGAAGTGGCTCTAGAAATTGTGGACGCATTGGGTGATCATTTTCAAATGTTCTATAGATTCAGGATCAGTTCCTGTGGATTGGAGGGTAGCTAATTTTATCACATTTTGTAAGAAAGGCGGGAGAGAGAAAACAGCGAATTATGGACCAGTTAGCCTGACATCAGTGGTGCGGAAGATGCTGGAGTCAATTATAAAAGATGAAATAGCGGCACATTTGGATTGCAGTAACAGGATCGGTCCGAATCAGCATGGATTTACGAAGGAGAAATCATGCTTGACTAATCTTCTGGAATTTTTTGAGGATATCACAACTAGAAAAATGGACAATGGAGAGCCAGTGGATGTGGTGTACCTGGACTTTCAGAAAGCATTTGATAAGGTCCCACATAGGATATTAGTGGGCAAAATTAGAGCACATGGTATGGGGGTAGGGTGCTGACATGAGTAGAAAATTGGTTCGCAGACAGGAAACAAAGAATAGGGATTAACGGGTCCCTTTGAGAATGGCAGGCAGTGACTAGTGGGGTACCGCAAGGCTCATTGCTGGGACTGCAACTATTTACAATATACATCAATGATTTAGATGAAGGGATTCAAAGTAACATTAGCAAATTTGCAGATGACACAAAGCTGGGTGGCAGTGTGAACTGTGAGGAGGATGCTATGAGGATGCAGTGTGATTTGGACAGGTTGGGTGAGTGGGCAGATGCACGGCAGATGCAGTTTAATGTGGGTAAATGTGAAGTTATCCATTTTAGTGGCAAAAACACAGGCAGATTATTATCTGAATGGTGTCAAGTTGGGAAAAGGGGAAGTACAATGAGATCTGGGGTCCTTGTTCATCAGTCACTGAAAGTAAGCACGCAGGTACAGCAGGCAGTGAAGAAAGCTAATGGCATGTTGGCCTTCATAACAAGTGGAATTGAGTATAGGAGCAAAGAGGTCCTTCTGCAGTTCTATAATGAGACCACACCTGGAGTACTGTGTGCAGTTTTGGTCTCCAAATTTGAGTTCTTGCTATTGAGGGAATGCAGCATAGGTTCACGAGGTTAATTCCTGGGATGGCGGGACAGTCATATGTTGATACAATGGAGCGGCTGGGCTTGTATACTCTGGAATTTAGAAGGATGAGGGGGGATCTTATTGAAACATATAAGATTATTAAGGGATTGGACACGCTAGATGAAGGAAACATGTTCCCGATGTTAGGGGAGTCCAGAACCAGGGGCCACAGTTTAAGAACAAGGGGTAGGCCATTTAGAACGGAGATGAGGAAAAACTTTTTCACCAAGACAATTGTGAATCTGTGGAATTCTCTGCCTCAGAAGGCTGTGGAGGCCAATTTTCTGGGTGCTTTCAAGAGAGAGTTAGATAGAGCTCATAAAGATAGCGGAATCAGGGGATATGGTGAGAAGGCAGGAACGGGGCACTGAATATGGAGGATCAGCGATGATCACAGTGAATGGCTGCGCTGGCTTGAATGGCCGAATGGCCTACTCCTGCACCTATTGTCTATTGTCTAAATCAATGTTAGGACAGTTGTGCGCCTACTCTAGCGCAGTCATGTTTAACGGTGCGGTGTTGTGCGTAGTACCTGCCGCCCAGTCACGCAGCACACGCCTACCTGCGGCCTCTTCAGATGCCAGGGCTGCTGCTGCCATTGTTGCTGCCCTGGATTCCTCCTCTAGCAAGGCCAGGCGGGCTGCTTTCTCAGCGGCAGCCGCCACTGCCAGCTCCTCAGGGGACAGCCCCAGCTCGCCCAGGGTCTCGGGCCGACTGTCTGCCAGCAGCTCACGAGGGGGAAGGAGCTGTTCCTGCTGCAGGCTGACTGTGGGCTGTGCCTGCACAGCTGGGGCACTGGCCATCGGGACACCCTCTGCTGCTGTCTGAGGGGTTAATTCCATGTTTTCTGCTGCAGCTGATGAGTTCGGAGGCTGTATCTGTAGAGTGGTGTGGCCCACCGCCGCTACAGAACCCTGCGCATCATTGTTAGACTGAGCTTCAGGCAACGGGACCGACTGTGGGGAGACAAAAATAAACGATCAGTGGTTTCTCTTAACCATCTCATTGTGACACTGAAGAACCAGATTTCATTTCAATTGTACATGAATCCCAACGCAAACTAGGAAATTTGGCGTTTCAATGAATACTCTCTCAAACTTCCAAGGGTGTACGGTAGAGAGCACAATGACCGGTTGCATCACAGCCTGGTTCGGTAACTCAAACGCCTAGGAATGAAGGAGACTACAGAGAGTGGTGAACGCTGCCCGGTCCATCACTGGCACTGACCTCCCCACCATCAAAGGGATGTACAGGACGCGCTGCCTCAAAATTACAGCCAGCATCATCACAGACCCACACCACCCTGCCCGTGCTCTCATCTCGCTGTTACCATCGGGAAGAAGGTACAGGAGGCTGAAAAGTGACTTCCAGGTTCAAGAACAGCATCTCCCCTGCTACCATCAGGCTCTTCACACTGCACAACACTAACCTCAGCAACTATGATCTTCTATGGATTATGGTTATTAATTTATTGTACTATCGACTGTTATATATTTATCCATGTGTATGGGCCAGTTAAATTGCAGCGAAAAATGTCATTGTTCCATTATTGGAACATAACAATCAAACATTTTTGACTCTCTAAAGGATTTCAACATTTTGCTCTCATGGATTTTATTTTAATTGTAAATTAGTCACAACACACTCGTTAAAAGCATCAGGAAATATCCCCTAGGAAATGGAGCTGAAATCTCAAATGCCTATTTGTCAGCTCTTCAAAACTGTACAGGAATTGAGGGGGCCGGGAATATTAGTGGTACCTACGTTTTGGAGCACTGGTTTATGGAACCAATTGTCGAAGGAAGATGAGAATGAAAATCATTCATTTCAAAGAAAACACAATGAAAACAATTAGAAACAAGAAGCTGGGGATGCTGATTAATGCATCTACAGGACACAAAATGCTGGACTAACTCAGCGGGTGAGGCAGCTTCTCTGGAGATCATGCATAGGTGATGTTTTGGATTGAAAGCCTTTTTCAGACCCAAAGGGTCCAGACACATAACGTCACCTATCATCCATGTTCTCCATGAAGTGTCACCTATCCATGTTCTCCAGAAATGCTGCCTGACCCGCTGAGTTACTCCAGCATTTTGTGTCCTTCAGTATAATTCTTGCTTGTAATCAAAATCAGCACATTTAGTAATATAATCATGGTGGGAACATACATACAGACAACTAACACTGACAGGCGCTTCTGTTGATCTACCATGGTGGTCGTGCTCCTGTGAAAGGCTAAAGGGAGGGAGAGGTGGAATTCTAAAATTTCAAACGTTTTTTAAGCCAGTATGTAGATAGTCCGAGATGGATATGGGGCAGTACTGGAGTAGGGAATTTAGCCAGGCTAGTGGCTGAAGTGTCACGGGTAGAATATTTTGTAGATAGGGCCCAATGCAATTTTGGAAAGAGAGGATGGTATGGGAATTAAAGTCTCACATTGGGAGAAGACTGATTTTAATATCATTGGATAAGGCATCAGTGAAATGGTGAAAGTTTAGGGACAGCATTTTAACATAAGGGTGAAAGGTAAGGACAGTAAGTCTAAGGGACTGGACATTAAGATGCCCAAAGTCTTGTCACTAATTCCACCTCGCTGCCTTCTTCAGTTTAGTTCTGGTTGAGGGATTGTCTCTAAATTATCACACAATCGTACCTCAAATGTTAAATCCTTCTTTAGACTTTAGAGATACAGCGTGGAAACAGGCCCTTCAGCCCAGCGATCTCCGTACACTAGCACAATCCTACACACTAGGGACAATTTTACTAAACCAATTAACCTACAAATCTGTACGTCTTTGGAGCGTGGGAGGAATCCGGAGCACTCGGAGAAAACCCATGCGGTCACAGGGAGAACGAGCAAACTCCGTACAGACCACTCATAATCAGGATTGAACCCGGGCCTCTGGCGCTGTGAGGCAGCAACTCTACTGCTGTGCAACTATGCCGCCCTTCCTTCAATCCACTTGCTGAAAATTCTTATCTGTACCTCATTGATCACCAGAATACCATTCTAGAGCACAACTCCGAGGCTTCCAACGTGGACTTTAATTCAATACTCTATTATCTACATCCTAATGTAACCCACAGCGGTGTTTGCTGACCCAATCCTGGGCAATGCTCACTTTCATAGAACAGTAGAGCACGGGAACAGGTCCTTCAGTGCACAATGTGGAAACAAAGAACTGCAGATGTTGGTTTATACCAAAGATTGACACAAAGTACTGGATTAACTCCGTAACTTCTTCAGAACCGACCCGATACATCGCCCATCCATTTTGCCAGAGATGTTGCCTGATCCACTGAGTTACTTTGTGTCTACCTTTGGTCCACAAGGTCTGTGCCAAACATGATGCCAAGTTAAACTAATCTGCACATGATCCATATCCCTCCATTCCCTGCATATCTACGTGCCTATCTAAAAGCATCTTAAACAGTACTATTGTATCTGCTTCCAATACCACCACTGGCAGCGCTTTCCAGGCACCCACTATGTAAAAGCCTCTATGTAAAAAAACTTGCTCTGCACATCTCCTTTACTTGAAGTACACGGTCATATGTCTTATTTGAAGGCTGGTGCTGACAGTACAACATCCTCAAATAATGGAGTGCCAGGCTCGAATCAGATTGAGTCTCAAGAGAAATAGGACATTTGGCCCACTAGGTCCACGCCGAATAATGATCACCCATACACTATGTGTAGGAAAGAACTGCAGATGCCATTCCTTCTCTCCAGAGATGCTGCCTGTCCCGCTGAGTTACTCCAGCATTTTGTGTCTATCACCCATTCACTAGTTCTATCCTACACACTAGAGACAATTCACAGAAGCCAATTAACCTAGATGTCTTTGGAATGTGGGAGCATCTGGCGAAAACCCACGCAGTCACAGAGAAATCATGCAAACTCCGTACAGACAGCACCTGTAGTTGGGATCAAACCCGGATCTCTGGCACTCTAAGGCAGCAACTCTACTGCTGCATCGCGCCTAAATTATTTAACTAAAGAGTTGAAGCACTTTTCTTGTGCAGGATGACATCTTTCCCACCTGTGTGGAGGGGCCAGGCACGGGTGTGGATTGTGTTACTGTGGTGACTGCGCCACTCTGAGCCGTGGAAGCAGTGGTTGCGGTGTTACTTGTTCCTGTTGTCGCAGTTTCACCGTGCACACTTTCAGGGAGGCCTTGAGCATTCAAGGCGGGAGGCTGAACTGCAAAATACAGAGAAGGGAAAGTGTCAGAGATACAGAAATTCAGGTTAGACATGGCTTTAATGTTAAGATTTAATTTAGCACACTGCAGACCTGTAACAGAACATGGAACAGTACAGTGGACAGGTCCTACGTAACTAATCTCCTCTGCCTGCACTGGATCCATATCCCTCCATTCCATGCTTATCCATATCCTTGTCTAAAAGCCTCTAAAATGTCACTGTCGTAATTGCCTCCATCTCTATCCCCGGCAGCACGTTCCAGGCACCCATTGCCCTTTATGTTAAAAAAAAATTGTCCCGCACATCTCCTTTAAACCTTTTTGAAGAAGGGTTTCGGCCCAAAACGTTGCCCATCTCCTTCGCTCCTTAGATGCTGCTGCACCCGCTGAGTTCCTCCAGCCTTTTGTGTACCCTCCTTTAAACCTTCCCCTTTTGGTTATAGCTATGTCCTCTAATCTTTGTCATTTCTAACCTGAGAAAAGGTTTCCGACTATCTCCTCTATCTATGCCTGTCATAATTTTATATACGTCTATCAGGTCTCACCTCAACTTCCGGCATTCCAGGGAAAACAATCTAAGTTTAATTTTAACAATAACCATAGCATCACTTAATCGTTATGCAAGCCCAATTTGGTTCGGTAATGTAGCTTCGGGGATGGAAATTTGTTTCCTTTATCAGTTCAGGCAAATACAGTTGACTCTGAACCACCCCCCTTCTCAGTTCACATACGATACGATACAATTAGGAATTAAGTATAAACAGCAGCATCCACATCAAGAGCAGTCTCAGTCTGAAGAAGCACCCCAACCCAAACTGTGACCTGTCCATTCCTTCTACAGATGCTGCCTGACCCGTTGAGTTATTCCAGCATTTGGTGTTATGCTCATCATTCCAGCATCTACAGTTTCTTGTGTCAGCAGAATAAATTGGCATGTCTTGAATATGATATTTTGTTTACAATTTACAGCAGACACAAAGTTTGGAGAATGGGGAAGTAAGATTGGGTGGGTAACATGAGGCACGAGGGAGGCGCAAAGAGGTCCAATGTGATTTACATAAGTTTGGCAGGTGTGTAAATGTGGCATAATGTGGATAAATATGTGCTGATGCACTTTAGTAGGGAAACAAGTCACATTATATGAATGGTGATTGATTGGTAGAATGGAAGGTGCAACCAGGCTTGAGTGAACAAGTGACCCAGTCATTGTAAAGAAGCAGGTCAGGTGGAGTTAGCAGACAGGAAGTCAAGTGATATATTGAACTATAGTAGCAAGAAGCCTTGTGTAGCTGTACAGGGCGTTGATAACACTCCATTTGGACTTACGTGTACAGTATATCTTTGGGCACCTGATCGAAGGAGAGAACATTCTTGCAATGGAGGGAGTGTAATGGTGGTTTACCAGATTAAAATTCTGAGAGGGCAGGGTCAACAGATAAGGAGGGAGTTATTGATTAGGCCTATGTGCACGGTAGTGTGGGGATCTCATAAAATTCTAATATAATGAAACAGATCAAATATGACTGAAGAAGTGGAGGAAACAATCTCAAGATACAGGATAAGGCATTTGGGACAGAGCTCAGGAGAAATGTCTTCACCCAGATGGTGTTAGCCTTTGGAATTCTACAATGGAGGAGGCAGTGTAGGCCACAAATAATAATATTCTAGAAGGAGGTACATATATTTCTTAGTGCTAAAGTGGTCAAGGGATTTGAGAAACCATACAGGGAATTTAAGTATATAGGAAGGAACCGCACATGCTAGTTTAAACTCAAGATAGACACAACATGATGGAGTAACTCTGCAGGACAGGCAGCATCTCTGGAGATTCCTTCTCTCCAGAGATGCTGCCTGTCCCGCTGAGTTACTCCAGAATTTTGTGTCTATTTCAGTGAATTGAAATAGACAATCATTTAATTACTGATTGGTGGGCCAGGGTCAAATTACCTACTCAACCCTAATTTCTGCAATGCTTTCTCATAATTAAAAGGTAAAAGAATCAAACATCATCATTTGGCCTCCCTTGGGATAATTCATCGTCCTAAATACACGTCATTAAAAACCTACATGCAACGAATAAACACGAGATAAGTAATAAACATCAAGCCATAAGGAAACCATTTAACAATCAGCCTGTTGCACCATTCAGTTAGATGGAGATCGAGCTAAATACTACTATTGTTCATCCTAAAGTGATGAACAATAGTATTATTCCCCAGAAAAAAGAACACAAAGTGCTCAATGGGTCAGGCCGAGTCTCTGGAGAACAAGGATAGGTGACGTTTCGGGTTGGGGCACCTTCTTCAGACACAAAACAGCGCTTATCCAAATCCCCCAGAGATGCCTGATCTGCTGAGTTACTCAAGCACTTTGTCTTATTTTGAAAACCAGCATCCGCAATTCTGTGTCTCCTCGCGACGACTTGATTTTCTTGACTCTTGAAATTCGCTGTTGCCTTGTTAAAGGGTTAAATAATCTACCTGAGAGACAATGGTCGGCCAAATAGCTTGACCCTGTGCTCTATGATTCAACGAACGTGACAGAGTGGAGGGAAGATAGTCAAATGATGATGAATTGTAAGCTAGTATCTGGTTCCTTGTGTATGGTATTAATGCTAACACCCTGATTCCTTGAGTGCACTCACCCTGATTTGCCGCAATGTTTGCTGTGGTGGTTGTAGACGTATTGGTGGTATTAGTGTCCATGGTCTCGTGTGGAGGATTCGAACACCTAACTGGTGCTTCTATCAGCTTGAGCTGCTGGGTCTGAGTCTCTGACGTTACGGTGGAAGGCCGAGAGGCTGTGATCAAAGTGGATCCCGAGTTCACAAGCTGCTGGGCCTGCTGTGTCACCACGCCACTGGGAGCAGCCACAATTGTCACCCGGTTCGGCTCAGAAGCAGGCTGGAAGAATTTCAGACAAAGGTGAGAGATGGGCAAATAAAGAGAATATCTCACAAAGACTATTTTTTAATTTTAGAAATACAGCATGGAAAAGGGCCCTTCTGCGCACTGAGTCTACGCTGACCATCTATCATCGTTCACGCTGGCTAGGTTTTTTATTTTACACGTACCGATGTATACATCATACTGTACATAACATAATCAAGTCTATAGGTAGAGTAAGGGGGAAGATACAGTGCAGAATATAGTTCTCAGCACTGCTGCACACCAGTTTCAGAGATGTAGGTGCTTTTGGACTAAAAGAAAATACATTGCATGCAATTATATGAAATGCAAATATCAGACTGTGGGCTCAGCCATCTACTCTGTTATGACTGGCTATCCACTCGGAATGAAAACAAGCAAGTGCACCTGATAAACCTGCAGATATAGATAAATGCAGGAACAGAACTGGGCTCAACTGAAACACAATCAAAAAGCCTATCATTAAACTATCCTTGAACCATGCAGGGCCACATATAAGTGCGCAAACACGCAATAACATGCACAGTATATAATGCTGAACTGTGACCAACACTTTTTTGAGAATGTCAAAAAAAGGGGTTATGATGTTGGGTTTCTTGTTGCTTTATTTGGGGGGGGGATGAAAGAGGGGAAAAGAATGAAATGGAAAAGGAATTGGAAACCAAACAATGTTCAGTTTACAATGTCAATAGCTTGTGGACAAGCAGATTAACCCTTCTCTGGAATGACATAGCTGGTGTACCTGCAATTCTGGGCCTCATTACATACTGAGATGGGGAGAAATGACTGCTGGCAGATCAAGCCTGCACCTACTGGCTCCACATTCAAGTTAGTATATTATTATAACCAAGCTTTGTTGGTTGCACTGTAACAATTTGTCAGGATGAGTGAGTGCAGATATATGTGGTCCAATGCTCGTTCTCGCCACCACTTTGCTCAATATTTATTTTAAGGTTTGGTGATTCTATTTCTATGTTACTTGTTGTGCCACTAAGGTAGTTGATATTTCTGGTATTTAATCAATACAACTCATTGAACTGTGGGATTTGGACACTTAAAACAGGTGCTGGCCAGACCAAATTCTAGGATGCAGAGTTTATTTCAATTACTTTACATTTAAATGGATTTCAGAGGCATTTAGATAGGCAAATGGATATGCAGGCAATGAGGTATATGGATCACATGCAATCAGCGGAGATTAGTGTAACTTGGCATCGTGTTCGGCACAGACATTGTGGGCCGAAGGGCCTGTTCCTGTGCTGTACTATTTTTATGAAGTTTTACGACTCCAGGAATATTTTGCTGGTAAAATCCAACTTTCGATTCGCAATCCAAATTAAAACAAGGTTTTTTTTAAATAAAAAATGGTATTGTCTAATCTCCTGTGAGGTTTGGGGAGGTTGATATTTTCCACACTTTGTAGTTTCTGCAGATGTTCTCCGCATCAGAACATCCAGCCTTTCACAAATCTCCAACTGGACTATGGATTCATTTGGAAAATGAATTAATTCTGTAGCTCAGAACAAAATGGGATGAGATGGGATGAGAGTGTAGAATGCAGTGAAACTCAGCTCTGGTTACATTCCTACCTGAAGAGCAATGATGGGAGCTGAGGAGGTGGCTCCAGTTACGGCAGTGAGTTTCTGAGAGGTATTGGAGGATACACTGATTACCTGCCCGGCAAGGTTGGTGATGGTGCCAAGGGTTGCCATGGAAGTGTTGAGAGTGGGCAATACAGTAGACACTCCTGCTAGTGTGGTGCCCATTGTCCCCAATGTATTGACATCTAAGAAACAAGTTAAAAATCAGTCAATAGAAATAACATAAGGACAAGTTACAATCAATTCTAATCCTAAACAAAAATATTACATTCAAATCAAAGTGCCCCAAGACCCTTTAAAAATACTTGTTGATTTCCCCCCCCCCCCCCCCCCCCCCCCCGGCAAGTTTTGGTCAACCTCCGTTTTGTTCATCTGGCTGGACACCTGAAGCGATAGGAACAAACTCATGTTCTGTGACAATATGGTCCCTGTACCAAGCCTTTTGGTGGGATCAGGCTGGTCCCAGTTCTCCTGGCTATCCACTATTTCTCCATGGTAGACATCATATATCTACACAAAGTTATTTCTCAATGCATGATAACTCAACTGTGTCCCTTGTGATTTTTTCCCCCAATGTCAGATATGTTTCAGTAGGTTGTCTAATAATCTTGCAAAGCTCTTGCTACCATCCACTGGCCCATGTTTGCAGAGACAACTTCAATACCACCTGGAATCCAGTTAACATAGTAGATGCAAGCAAGTTAAGCACGAGATCTTAATCTCATGAGGGTAGTTCTGATACAAGTCAAGAATCAAGAGTCAAAAGTATTTTATTATTATATGTCCCAAAAGGGAACAATTAAATTCTTACTTGCAGCAGCACAACAGGTATGTAAACATAGTACTCTGTAAACACCGTAACAAACAAATGGGTGATACGGGTGAAGTGTGTCACCTTTGCAACCATCTTGGGGGATCCCATACTTCCCATTCAATCAAATTAATTCTCAAATTGCCTTCTCTCCATGAGCATTCTCAATTACATATCTGGGGTCTCAATGGTTTTATAATGGTGTCAATAGATAGCTCAACAAAACTTGGGTAGGTTAGGATTTTATACCTTGGAGTGAAGGTGGCTGAGGGGAATCTTGTAGACGTATATATCACGGAAGGGCATAGAGTGAGGAAGGTGAGATTCGAAATATTTAATAGGAACCCAAGGGACAACTTTTTCCACGGAGGGTGGTAGATATATGGAACGAGCTGCCGGAGAAAGTAGTTGTGGTAGGTGCAATAGCAACATTTAAAAAACACTTGGATAGGTACATGTAAAGGAAAGATTTAGAAGGTTACGGGCCAAATATGGGCAAATGAAACTAGCATATATGGGGAAAGAAGGAACAGCAGATGCTGGTTTACACAAAAGGACATAAATTGCTGGAGTCACGCAGTATCTCTAGAGAACATGGATAGACGCCATGTCGGATCAGGACTCTTCTTCAGACCGATTCCGTCTGAAGGAAGGTCCAGACCTGAAATGTCACCTCTCCATGTTTACCAGAGATGCTACGTGTCCTGCTGAGTTACTGTAGCACTTTGTGTCCTTAAGCATAGATGGGGCATCTTTGTCGGCATGGATGAGTTGCGCAGAAGGACTTGTTTCTGTACCGTATAACTCTTGATCAAACAAAGCAAGCATTTCAGAAGTACATACCAGTGGTGCCTTTCACTACCAAAGTGGTGAGTGCTGGTTTGGTGGTAGACACGGTTACTGGGGTGATCAACCTGACTCCACTCATCGGGGTCCCAGAGATTGTGCGTAGTATAGTGCCAGGCTGTCCCGCCGCACCCTTCAGCAACACCTGCTCAGCGTGAAGGGTGGGTTCACATGAGAATGGGGAGGGGAGGGAAGATCAGAAACAAGATGTTAAAGTGTTATTACTTAAGCACAAATTTCATTTCTTACCAAAAGGATGGTTATGATTAGAAATTGCCCCCACTTAGGTTAAATTATATACAACAGAGATACAACACAGTGGCCCACCGAGTCGGCGCCGACCATCGATTACCCATCCACATTAGTTCTATGTTATTCCACTTTCACAACCACTCCCTGTACACCGAGGGCAATTTACAAAGGCTAATTATAAGTCTTAGGGGTACTCCAGTTTCCTCTCACATCCCAAAGACATGCATGTTTGTAGGTTAATTAGCCTCTGTAAATTGCTTCAAGTGTTTAGCTTCTGGATGCAAAAGTAGTGTAACATAGAACTAGTGTGTGAATGGTCGGCATGAACTCGATGAGCAGAAGGGCCTGTTTCCATTCTTTATCCCTAAAATCTCACATCTGTCCGTCTTGAGTGTCCGTCCGTCCGTCCCGATGTCGGAGTTTCAAGCATCCCGACGAGAGGGCCTGTACATCGGGCCATCCGTAGCGGTGACTGTGGAGGGTTCATGGCCCCGACCACGGATGAACAAAGGAGGAGGACTGACAAAGTTATTGCCTTCCACCACAGTGAAGAATGTTGATTCCACTGTGGTGGATGTTCATGTTGTATTCTATTGTGTATTGTGCTTTTTTTTGTTTGTATGGCTGCAAGTTAAGTCAAATTCCACTGTATGGTGCATGTGGCAATAAATGTGAACTTGAACTTGAAATCTAAAGTAAATAATTATTCACAGCAGCAAGTAAACAATGCTAACCTGGGTCAGTCCTTGTCCTTGCAGTTTAGGCACAGCAGTGATGAATTTTGTTGGTGTCCCTGTTCCAGACGTCATTACTTTTGTGGTGATGATTGTAATTGGTGATTTTATGCCAGCAGTCCCTGTGACACCTTAAAATTAGGCAGAAGATCAGTAACATTAAAATGACTAATTGCACCCTAAGACTTGAACCTCTCTGTTACTTGATAAACTAATTCATTTCATTTTAGTGCTGAAAGAACTCAGATATTGGGAAAATCAACATCTGTGAAGGCAAGGGGATAGATGACATTTATGGCTAAAACCTGCACCAGGACTGAGAGTGTAGAGGGAATATAGTCATTATATGAGTGAAAGGGAGAGATGAGACAGATTATAGTAGGTGATGTGGAACTACATTTGGGGGTGGGATGGAGGAGATAAATTTAGTTTATTGTCACGTGTACTGAAGTACAATGAAAAGCTTTTTGTTGTGTGCTATCCAGTCAGCGAAAAGACTATACACGATTACAATCGAGCCATCCACAGTGTACAGATACAGAATAAAGGGAATAATGTATAGTGCAAGATAAAGTCCAGTAAATTCCAAGGGTCTCCAATGAGGTAGATGCTTGGACAGATGAGTTTAGAGGAATATAGAGGGATTTAGAGGGGAGTTTAGGGAAAAGGGCCAGATGCAGGCAAAAGGGACTAAACATAGAAACATAGAAAAGGGACTAGCTCAGACAGTTTAGTCAGCATGGGTGAGTTGGGCCGAAAGGCCAGCTTTCAAGCTGTATAGCTCTATGACAATATGATTTCTGGCATTTTCCAATTTGACTGATGAAAGATTAGCCAGTGTATACTTTCCTGCTTTCTGTCTCCTGACTTCCTTGACTGGTGGTGTGACATATATAGATTTGTAATCCTCTGGAACTTCTGCAGAATACAGGGAATTTAGGCAGATGACAGATGGGCAGTAAAAACCATGCAGCATTTCCTCAGATGTTAGGAGACAAGCTATCAGGTCCAGGAAACAAGACACAAAGTGCTGGTGTAACTCAGAGGGTCAGGCAGCACCTCTGGAGAACATGGACAGGTTACGTTTTGGTTTGGGATCCAGACTCTTTTCAGACAGTCTGATACAGATACATCTACACTAAAATAGAGCAGCAGTCATCACTTTTCCATACCTGTAGCACTGGGCTGTGATATAAGTGCAGACATTGGGATAGTTTTGAGAATGGTGGTGGCTGGTTTTGAAGAGGCAGGCGACATGTTACCAAGGCTCATGAGCGTCTGCTTTAGGCCCACATTTCCCGCTTGGGAGGTGGTGATAATGGTGGCAGGCTTCCCATCTGCAGAGGTCACAAGCTTTAAAATGGTTGCCCCTGGGGGCAGTTGACCTTTGGTCTGTTGAATTGAAAAAAAGGTTACAAACAGCCCATCAGCTCTGCTAGTCAGCTACACAAGAATTAATTCATCATGATAAAGCGATTTGTAGGCTGGTCCCGTAAAGTTGTCATCACAAATCCATACGACGAAATTGCAGAACAGTAACAACAAATGGTCATTCTATAACAAACTGAATTAATGAAGATCTTTTTTTATTTTTTTAATTTTATTTTAATTTTATTGTATTAGAAGTACATAATAAAAACATTTTGTTTGAGGCAGTCATACATTATTAATATTGTCAATATTATCAATTATTTAATACTTCTACTAAATATATATTTTTTAATATATATAGAAAATAATAGAGAAAAAACAAAAAAAAAACAAGAAGGTATAATAAAAAAGAATGGAATAATTAACTAATAATACATAATTGGAGATATGTTCGTAGATTATAAAATGTAACTCTTCATCTAATCCTTAATTCGGGTTTCAGTCAGGTTCTCGTGCCGAACCAGTTTGCCCCTTCAGATAATCAATAAATGGAGACTATATTCAGATAAAAAGTTCTTGTTTGTCCATTAAGACAAATCTTCTTCTTTCCAAATGTAGGGTCTCCGACATTTCCATAATCCACATTTTGATTGTGGAGGTTATAGGACCTTTCCAAAATTGTAATATTAATTTTTTCCCAATTATTATACTGTAGTCGATAAAGTTTCTTTGGCTTGTAAATATTTGACTGTTCTAATATTCCTAATATTATTCGTTTTGAGTCGAAGTCCAGTTTTGAGTTGACAACTTCCAAAATTATCTTTAAAATTTGCGTCCAAAAAATTATTAATTTTTATACAATTTACAAATGTATGCGTTAGGTTAGCCTCTGTGCTGACATTTTTCACAGATAGGAGATATATTTGGGAAGATTCTATTTAATTTCGTTTTTGAATAATGTAATCTATGTAATACTTTAAATTGTATTAAGGAGTGTCTAGCATTTAACGAACAACGATATATATGTTGTAAGCTTTTGTCGTCCCAAATATCTTGCATTATTGCACAAATGGTCTAGTTCATTTTCCCATGATTGCCTATATATTTCCGTCTTAGGTGCCTCACTGTCTAATAGGATATTACAGATATAAAATATTAATTTTTCTGTATTAGGGTGTTTATTCAAACTAATTAATGAAGATCTTGTAACTGGCCGGAAAATTATGCACATTACAATTTTAATTGTGACATAGATTTTAATATAAAGCAGCAAACATAAATATATTTTAAAAAGGCACAAAGTGTTGGAGTAACTCAGTGGGTCAGGCAGCATCGCTGGAGAAAACGGATGGATGACATTTCAGGTTGGGACATTTCTTGTGTATCTTCTTATATATAAGGGTTTTAATCAAAGCAGAAAGAAGGGGTATTAAATACACTATACCTAAGGCTGCCATGCTGGTTTTTGAGGGACTCCCATAGGAATTGTAAATGTACTGACCAAAATTTAAGATGGTCAAGTAGTCTTAAAAGTTATTATGTTTCAAGGACAGTGCTGTGCTGGACACTCCACATTTGTTTCGATGGATTGATTAATTGAAAGATACAGCATCGAAACAGGCCTTTTGGCCCACATAGTCCAAGCCGACCATCGATCACCTGTTCATACTAGTTCTATGTTATTCCACTTTCCCATCCACTCCCAACTCACAAGGATGATTTACAGAGGCCAGTTAACCTGCAAGCTCACTCGTCTTTGCGATGGGGAGGAATTCAGAGCACCCAGAGGAAACCCACACGGTCACAAGGAGAATGTGGAAACATAACACCCAGACATCACAGAGGCAATGGACAGGTGACGTTTCAGGACTGAAGGATCTTGGCCCAAAACACCATGTCCATTCCTGCCACAGATGCTGCCAGACCTGCTGAGTTCCACCAGCACTTTGTGTTTTGTTTAATATTGACGGCCACATTAAGTTAACAGAAAGAACATCTTTGGAGCCAAGGGGTTGGAATTATTCAAATTAGGATTTGAAGGGACATTAAAAAAAGATAACTTTCAACTAGTTATAAACATGTAAAGTTAGCCAACAGGAAATCACCACCGATCCATAAATTATCCCATGATGCACACAGGTCACTTAACTTTCTACCATTAATTACATGTTTTCTTTTCTAGTGAAGACATTTCAGGGAAGAGCATGGAGAAATAGACCGATTGTGAATTGAGGCAGGGAAATTTGCCAACCTGGAAGATCTGTGTAAGTGGCCCGGAGGAGCCTGTGCCTGAGATGGTGGCCTGTTGTCCTGGTTTAGCTTGCAGCGTGAGCATTTTGCCCAGGTTGGAAATCTATGAGAGAACAGAAGTGTACTATTCAAGTAAAGCCTTGGGAGAAGCATTACAATACTTTCACTAATCAAGAGAAAACACACACAGTTACTTACCTCTATGAATCATCAAACTTTGTTATACCTGTTCTTAATTAAGAATGCAAACAGTTCTTCTCCCCTTAACCTTCCTTTGATGAGCTGGGTAAATTGTTAAGACTTGTATTTAACATTAACCTTTTGCATTCATTTCACATTACCCCAAAGTGCTTCATAGAAGAGTACCACACAAGTATAGGCCCTACGGCCCACAACATGTAGGTATGTTACAAAACTTACCTTTAGCGGCGCTGCACTTCTGCCGCTCCCCGTGTGCGCGACTTTAGCGCCTTTCAGAGGGGGGCGGGCTTAAAGTGCCGATTTTCACCAGACCAGGATAATCGATGAATGTCGGGCGATTTAATTGCGGAAGAAAAATCGCTCCGACATTTCATCCATTAAGGTATTTTTAAATTACTCTAAGTTATTTGTTAACTAGAGTAATTTAAAAATCACCTTCAAAAGCCGTGACCGCAGACCACCGGAAGCATTTTCCGTAGGGGAGAAAAAAAGGTAAATACTTTATTTTTTTATTAAAAGTTGGTTTTTTGGGAGGCATAAATACTATTTTAATGTTGCGAAATGGGGTCCCCAAAAAATGTATGAACCCCCAGTATTTTCCCCCCCGACTTCACCGCTAACCGCAACGTTCCAATCCACCGCATTCCACTAAAACCCACTCGCTAGTTGATTTAAATGGCCATTTATTTGCAGGCATTAAACACTAAATTCCTTCCATTTGGCCCAGAAATTCATGAAAATGAGATTTAAAAATTATGTTATATTGTGGATTATTGTGTGAATGTTATTTGGACACTTAGGCAATTAAAAAAAAGTTTATCTTTTCTTAAGAAATTGATAGATGTTTAGATCTACTCATTGAATTTTGTAATTAGCTACAATTAGATAACTAACTAATTATATACTTTAATTTCAGGTAATCCAAGTAAGATTGTTTAATATTTGTTTCAGAATGCTTCAATCTATAATGACTGAAAATTTCATTGAGTTCTCTTAATTTTTAATAAAGTTATGGGCTTTTAATTTTTCCAGATCACAGCTTTTGAGTTAAGTCAATTGAAAGGCAATGGGAAGCAAGATACTCATTTCCGAGCATGAAAATGGCCATAACTTTCTTAATACTGAAGATATGAAAGTAAATTAGGTGTCAAATTAAACTTCTTGTTATGCTTTATCTGATGGGATAAATTGCAGACTTGATTTTTAAAATCTCAAAATTTTGTAACATTGCTACAACATGCGTGCGGAAATGCTTCACTGTTATTGACACAAAATTAAATAATTTTTAATTGTAGTCAATACCGTTAGTGGAAAACAAAGCAGCCAATTTGCTGATTGTTCGTTTCCACGTTAGTCAGCTTTATCATCAAATGGCCCATAGAGGGAGCACAAAGAACTAAAATTCAACATCAATGTTATCCCTATAGCATATTAGAGTCATAATCATATAGCACGGAAACAGGCCCTTCAGCCCAACTTGTCCATGCCGATCAAGATGTCTCATCTAACCCAATCTTATTTTCCCGTGTTTGGCCCATAACACTGTAAACCTTTCTGACCCATGTACCTGCCTTAAAAATGATGTTAGTTTAGTTATTATTCAGAATTCAAACAGTAAGATATATGTTGATTCATTAAAGCTGCAAATGTGGCACAATTTTCTTAATGCTCCAAACTGCTACATGCCTTCCCAACTATCCGATGTAGCTACGTTTAGTATTTTGCATAGACTTCAAAGATTACTGGCTAAATAAAGATGTGGTTCAAAACTAGCAACTTTCTTTCATTCAACAATATTGAATGCCTGGGCAAGATGCCAAGATGCCAGAGCTTTACTGGCAAATAAAGCCGGGGCAAGAAATCAACAGCTTCACAAGAGGAAAGTGACAAGAAGCAAAAACTACACCAATCAGAAAATGCAAGATTTTGCAAGGATGATTTAAATTTAGGAAATAAGACGGTGTTAAGGGGCGTCTCAATGATCGGCAACAACATTGATACAAGCATGACATTGATTTTTTAAAAAGGCACAAAATGCTGGAGTACCTCAGCGGGTCAGGCAGCATCATGGCTAGGTGACATTTTCGGTTGGGATTCTTTTTCAAGCTGATTGTAGTGTGGGGGGAGCTAGAAGAGAGGGAGGACGAAGCCTGGCTAATGATAGTTGGGTGAAGGTTGTGGGGGGGGGGGGGGGGGAAGTCAAACAGCACCTTCGGCACAACTTGTCCATGCTGACCAAGATATCCCATCTACTCCAATCCCACCTGCCCGCATTTGGCCCATATCACACTAAACCTCCCTTATCCAGCTACCGGTCCAAAAAGTGTAAGAGAGGAGAGCAGGGTAGGGGAGATATATATTTTTTTAAGGTTTTTGAAAACTTTAATCAGCCACAACAAAGAGTCACAATATGAAACTAAAAATGCAAGCTTACTTGATCTTTATTCTGATAATCAGTCAGTGATTGTAAGCTCATCCAGTTTAGTTCAGGCTAGAAACAGGCTATTCAGCCCACCGAGTCTGCCCATTAGTTCTATATAATTCCAGCTTCGCATCCAATACACTAGGATCAATCTTATAGAAACCAATTAATCTGCAAACCTGTACGTCTTTGGAATGTGGGAGGAAACTGGAACACCCTGAGAAAAACCCAAGCCATCACAGGGAGAACGTGCAAACTCCGTACAGACAGCACCCGTAGTCGGGATTGAACCAGGGCCTCTGGTGCCGTGAAGCAGCGGCTCCACAGTGCCGTTCACAAAGTTGTAGAGCAGCTATCCTTACCAGTGTGCTTCCTCCTGCCATGGAGATGGGGCTCTTCACCAATGTGATGGTTTTAGTGACCCCTCCCACCATAGTGGTCACCACCTGGGCTTGCTGGGTCACAGTGACTGTTCCTGACTTGTGCACTGTAATAATGGGTCTAGCCTGAGCCGTGGTGGTGGCAACGTGCGTTGAAGTCACTAACTGAGCAGCTGCAGTCTTCAACATTGAGGCTGCCGGCGCGTTGACCTGCAAAGCAAATAGATTCATATCAGCACAAGCGAAAGGCCTTCCAGGAAACAAAGATAAATCGCTTCTTTGGACATTTGTGCAATGATGCTCAAAGGAATGTAGAGCCTTTAATATTTTTAGGTTGCAGTAATAAAAATAAACTGATGGCTTGTCACAATGGTTGCCTAGTCTATCTAGTTAGACTTGTCAGTCTGAAGAAGGATCCCGACCTGAAATATCACCCATCCTTTTTTACCAGAGATGCTGACCGACATGCTGAGTTACTCCAGCACTGTGCCTATCTTTCATATAAAGTAGCACCTGCAGTTTCCTGTTTCTACACCTAGTCTATGTTTAGTTTCGGCAATGGAAAGATAATCATATAGCTTTAGGTTTGCACTATAATGTTTGGAATGAAGCGGTATGGAAGACTCCATACTTTAAAGATCATTGATACAGTGCTCAGCCATGCTCCAAATACAGTCCCTAATTTTCACCCAAAATCTGGATGTATAAAATCTCATACTAACAAACAGTCTTATAAATTACTTTTCCAGATTTCTCACTCCCTACTACTGAAGCCCCGACCCGAAAAATCGCCTATCCATTCCCTCCAGAGGCTGCCTGACCTGCTGAGTTACTCCAGCACTTAAGGCAGCACAAAGGCACAGCGGTAGAGCCTCAGTGCCAAACACCTAGGTTACATCCTGTTCTTGGGTGCTGTCATTGTGGAGTTTGCATGTTCTCCCTGTGACCGCGTGGGTTTGGTTTCCTCCCATACCAAAAAGGGAGTGGATGCAAAAGTGGGATAACATAGAACTACTGTGAATGGTGGATCGATGGTCGGCGTGGGTAAATGAGGGTTTGTTTCCATGCCATATCTCTAAACTAAACAGGTGATGGAATCTTCAGCAAAACACAAAGTGCTGGAAGAACTCAGTGGGTCAGGCAGCATCTATGGAGGGAATAAACAGAAAACATTTGCAGTTTCTTGTGTCTTAGTGGATTTCCAATTAGTGGATGCTCAAATTCATAGTATCTACCCATGAACTCTACAGCTGTGCCACTCTTGAAGATACTTACTGGTGGTTTTGCTATAACACAATAGTTCTTTAGACTTCTCATTTAAAACAATAACATCTGTACCATTTATTTGTCGCAACAACATACCATGACTGATGGAGTTGCTACTTTTACAGCATTTGACAAAGTATTGGCTCCAGGGGTGACTCCCACAGTTTTTACCATGGTTGTGCCAGGGTGAATTCCAATGGAGGTGACCGCTGTGCTTGAAGGAATCTTCTGAGTGGCAGCGGCTGCAGCAGCCAGAGCTGCCATCCCACTCATCTGTGGGCTGGAGGTAAGCGGCTGGAAGAAAGGAAAGAAAGGTCACCAGAGAGCAAGAAGAGTCAAGTCAAGAGTCATGCGTCAAGAATTGGCATATATCCCAAAACAGAACAATGAAATTCATACTTGCAGCTGCACAATGGATATGTAAATATATTACTCTATTCAGTGTATATTAAAATAACAGACAAATAAATAGGCAATAGTAATGCAAAGTCAAAAATAATGTCCTCAAGTCTATATAGTTTGGAACCTATTTGGAGGTTGTACTCCAATGCATTACTAATCTTTTCCTTCATTCACAACAAATTTCAAGCGCCTACTCATAAATGGAGAAAGGAAACACATGGTTCTAGTTAGAAGCAACTGAGAAGACAACATAAAGTACACCACTATTAAACATGAATGCATTAGGAGCAATTCTAGTCTCCCATTAATTCCTAGTCTCTTAAACAATGCAGCTCTGCAAACAAGGACACAGCCAGAGCTGTGTGGAGAGAAAGAGATCATTTAACCTTTGTGAAGTGTGGATGTAGGTTGTAAAAGTTAAGTGCATCATAAATGTATGCCCTATTTTGCAGGTGCCCTAGGTTAGATTTATTATTGTTACATGTACTAAGGTGAAAAACTTTGTTTTGCATGCTTTCCAATCAAATCAGATAATACTATATATAAAGTCAAACTCTAGTACACCATATTGAGTGAATGGAAAGATACAGAGTGCAGAATATAGTTCTCAGAATTATAGCGCATAACTTCCAAAGACAATGCCTGTATGCAGCATGCACTTAGTTAAAAGCCTGGATAGAGTGGATGTGGAGAGGATATTTTCACTAATTGGAGAGTCTAGAACTAGAGGGGGGCACAGCCTCAGAATAAAAGGACATACATTTAGAATGGAGGAATTTATTTGGCCAGAGGGTGTTGAATCTGTGGAATTCATTGCCACAGATGGCGGTGGGAGGTCGTCATGGGGTATTTTTAAGGCGGAGACTGACAGACACTTGATTGGTAAGGGTGTCAGTGGTTATGGAGAGGAGACAGGAGAATGGGGTTGAGAGGGAAACATAGATCAGCCATGAACTGCGGGGTAGCCTTGATGGGCCGAATAACCTAATTCTGCTCCTATGACATGAACTTACTTCTGAACTTAGAGTTGCAACAATGACCTACATGAGTGACACGGGTATTTGGGCTCAATCATGAACCCTCCGCCAGAGATCAATAGTCTTGCAACAATTGCTTCCCTTGTTCACATGCAGAGTTGCTGCCTGGATAAATTACTAGAGTGTGCATAGTCCCAACAAATTATCTTTAACATTCTTAATTCAATAATTTTTTTTTTTAACAGCTCTAGACTTACTTTTAGAAACATAGAAAATAGGTGCAGGAATAGGCCATTCGGCCCTTCAAGCCTGCACCGCCATTCAATATGATCATGGCTGATCATTCAACTCAGTATCCTGTATCTGCCTTCATACCCCCTGATCCCTTTAGCCACAAGGGCCACATCTAATTCCCTCTGAAATATAGCCAATGAACTGGCCTCAACTACCTTCTGTGGCAGAGAATTCCAGAGACTCACCACTCACTGTGTGAAAAATGTTTTCCTCATCTCAGTCCTAAAGGAATGCCCCCTTATCCTTAAACTGTGACCCCTTGTTCTGGACCTCCCTAACATCATGAACAATCTTCCTGCATCTAGCCTGTCCAACCCCTTTTAAAAATAGATCGAGTTCCAATGAATGGTCTTCGATCTGAAACAACAGGTCTTGCCAAAGCTGGTGGGCATTTCAGCATTCAATTCTCTTCCCCAGTAACATTCACAGGATAGTAATTGCAAGGGGGAATGCTGCTCAATTCTTTCCTTATCCTGAACACAGACACACTGCAGGGGAACAGCTAACCGGGTGAACAGAGTGGATGAAACGAGGGAACGATATGAATGCTCATGAACATACCAACCACAAAAGCCATTCAAGTGCCCGTTAGAAAACATTTTTCAGGTGTGCTGCACATATTACCGTTGATGCAGCTCGTTTTTTTAAAACAGTAAACGTGACAGTTAAAACATTTGTCTCAACTCACTAGCTCTGCTTATGCTGTGGCAGCTGCACTGCATTTCCTAAAACATTTCATTATGTTGCATCCGCAGTTACCCAGCGCGAGAAGTCTGACAAAAGTTGAGACAATCAATTTTAAGCCACAGGATGCAGGGAGCACCTGTGCAGAGTGTTCTGTAGAGACCACAAAAGAACAAACTTACCGTCCCCGCTGTGGTCTGTGCTGGCCTCACCATACGAATGCCCGGTGGAAGGGTCGCCACAGTGATGGGGGCTTTACCCTGAGGTGCAACCTGCCGTTGTACAGTGACGAGGGGTGCGGTAGAAGCTGCTGGTCCCACCACCGCCTGGCCGGCTGCAGTCCTGATCATTGCTGTGCCTGTATTAGGAAGAGCTTAATTAAACTTTGCTCTAAAGAAGCCAATGAACTAAAGGGTACAAAAAAAGGCACGGGATGCTGGAGTAACTCAGTGGGTCAGGCAGCATTTCTGGAGAATATGGATAGGTGACACTTCATGTTGGGCTACTTCTTCAGCCTGAGTGTTCAACCATTTTTTAGACTGAAGAAGGGTCTCCACCCAAAACGTAACCTATCCATATTCTCCAGTGCTGCTTGACCTGAGTCATTCCAGCACTTTATGTTCTGCGTTACATAAGGTTTGCCTTATTAATTGCTTGCTGCAGCTGCATATTCCCTTTCACTAACTGGTGTGCAAAGACACCCATGTTCCTTTGAAAAATATCAATATACAATCACCAAGTGATATTATTTTTCCTCCTTTTTCCTTCAATACTTGTATACACTGGTATTTAGAAGGATGAGAAGGGATCTTATTGAAACATATAAGATTACTAGACTGAGGGACCCGTTGAGTCCCATGTTCACATGGGAGGGCTGGTCCTCCAACGCAATATTTCACCTCTCCACCAATTCCAATATTGGTGGCCAGTTGGGGGGGGGGGGGGGGCGCTTTCATGGAGCGCTGGTATGGGTGTTGTTGGCTGCAGAGGGCTAGTAAGGACATTGTGGGCAAATGAATTCTTGGGGTGGCAACTCGGTCCCTCATGCATGATGTGCAGGCAGCTCACTCACGGCTGGTGGGCTGGCAGTTGACTCACGGCTATTCCTTGAAATTCCATTTCAAGCAGTGCAAGGCCACCAAATTCAAATCAATTTTCCTACCATTTCAAGCAGGGTGCAAGGCCACCAAATTCAAGTGCAGTTTTTTTTACCTCTTCGAGCAGGGTGCAAGGCTACCAAATTCAGGTTCAGTTTCCTACCACTTCAAGCAGGGTGCAAGGCCACCAAATTCAAGTGCAGTTTCAGACCACTCCAAGCAGCGTCCAAGGCCACCAAATTCAAGTGCAGTTTCATACCATTTCAAGGAGGGTGCAAGGCCACCAAATTCAAGTGCAGTTTCATACCATTTCAAGGACGGTGTAACGACACCACATTCAAATGCAGTTTCATACCATTTCATGCAGGCTGCAACACCACCACATTCAAATGCAGTTTCATACCATTTCAAGCAGGGTAAAACCCCCATAAAACCACACAAAACGCCACACTCACAGTTCAGTAGACATTCAGTGTGTTCAGTTGATTCACAGCTCAGACAGAGCTGTGACCTCTCCCTCCCCCATCATGCAGAGACTGAGCGACACCCACTCTTCCGGGTTTCATAACCGTTCCCCCTCCCACCGGAAAAGGTGTGACCATCATGGCGTGATTCACAGGAGAGAGATTCTCGACATTTTTTAAACACTAATAACACTTTTATTATTCATTGATGGGAATAATCCTCTGCACCTGATGAGCGGAGGGGGACTGAGTAAGATGGCCAAAAATGACAACCGTAGCGTTTTACCTAAAATCTATATAGTGCAAACTGGAAGTTGTCAGGTTTAGCGAAACAACCATTTGCAGTGCATTTCCACTTCAACCCACCCCCCCAAAACACCCATTTGCAGTGCATTTCCACTTCAATCCAACCCCCCCAAACAGCCATTTGCAATGCATTTCCACCTCAACCCACCCCCCCCTCCCCAAACAGCCATTTGCAGTGCATTTCTACTTCAACCCAAAACCCCACCCAAACAGCCATTTGCAGTGCATTTCTACTTCAACCCAAAACCCCACCCAAACAGCAATTTACAGTGCATTTCTTTCAACCCAAAACCCCACCCAAACAGCCATTTGCAGTGCATTTTTACTTCAACCCAAAACCCCACCCAAACAGCCATTTGCAGTGCATTTCTACTTCAACCCAAACGCCCCCCCCAAACAACCATTTGCAGTGCATTTCTACTTCAAACCAAAACCCCACCCAAACAGTCATTTGCAGTACATTTCTACTTCAAACCAACCATATTTTCATTTTCAAACCATATTAATGGCACTCACAGTTGAGTAGACATGTGTTAAATGTTATTCAGAGAGTCGTGACCCACTGGCTTCCTCCATCGTGCAGAGACCGAGTGGGGCACACCACTTCCGGGTTTTATAGTCCCTCCTCCCTCCCACCAGCAGGGGCAGCAGAGAGAATGGCAAAAAAATAAAAAACATTAATATCTCTCTGATTTTTCATCGATGGGAAAAATCCTCCGGTCCAGGAAGGAGGAGAGGGGCTCTGAGCAAGGTGACCAAAAATGACGGCTGTAGGTGGCGGCATTCTCTCGGAAATCACACCACAGCAAGCCAAAAGCGGTCAAGATCAGACTTTTAGTAATATATAGATTAAGGGATTGGACACGCTAGAGGCAGGAAACTTGTTCTCGATGTTGGGGGAGTCCAGAACCAAGGGCCACAGTTTAAGAATAACGGGTAAGCCATTTAGAATGGAGATGAGGAATAACTTTTTCACCCAGAGAGTTTTGAATCTATGGAATTCTCTGCCTCAGAAGGCAGTGGAGGCCGATTCTCTGGATGCTTTCAAGAGAGAGTTAGATAGAGCTCTTAAAGATAATGGCGTCAAGGGATATGGGGAGAAGGCAGGAACAGGGTACTGATTGTGGATGATCAGCCATGATCACAGTGAATGGCGATGCTGGCTTGAAGGACCTACTCCTGCAGATATTGTCTATTGTCTATAATTCCTACATGTGAGGTCAACTTCACATTTATTGACATCACACTGCATCTGCTATATATTTGCCCAGTTACTGGTATGGGACTAGCGTAGTTGGGCATTTGGATCAGCAAGGACCTGTTCCACGGCTGCTTTATCTATGACAATAAATAAACAATAAGAACACTAAAGCCATTCTAGTCTGTTACCGTCATAAACTGCTCTTTCTTCAGGGACCCTTCTCCAGACTGTGTAATGACCTTTCTTCTCATCAGCTGAGGGTTATTGACCCTCCAATGGCAGCACAAACATTGTACTTCTGTCAGGAAATTCTTTAGTTTAATTTAGTTTATTATTGTCACGAAATACAGTGAAAAGCTTTTGTTGCGAGCCATCCAGTCAAGGAACAGACTATACATGAATACAATCAAGCTGTCCACAGTGCACAGATAAACGATACAACATTTAGTGCAAGATATAAGAATGAGGTCAACGAGGTATATGGGAGGTCAGGACTGTGCTCTAGCTGATGAGAGGATGGTCCATTTGCCTGATTTCAGCTGGGAAGAAACTGTTCCTGAACCTGGAAGAATGTGTTTTAGGAACAGTTTTGTTACAGCTGTTATCAGCAAATGAACAGTTCTCTCAATTCTGTGCTAATAAATATGCGCTAAGATAGGGAAGAAAGCACCTGTTAATCGTGTTACTATCCACACAGAGGTGGGTCAGTCAGAGGGGTGATGCGTTACCTGGAGTGCGTGGAGAGACCATGGCGGCTGGGATTCTTAGCACAGCTGGAGATGCGGCGGCAGGGGTGAGCGGTGCAGCCTGCGTCCCTGGGGTGGCTGCAGTCTGCGTCACAAAGCGGATTCCCAATTGCGCAGGCGAAGGCGAGGCTGGTGCTGAGGCGGCGGGAGCGGGACTGCTGGGCGCCCGAACGCCTGACACGGCAGAGTTGGTCAGAGGGGTCATGGCGGCAGTGGCTACTGGCACGTCGTACTTCTGAAGCTGCAGCAAGTACATGTCGGAGGTCGACACGGATCCCCAGCTGACCTCCAGGGAGTTGGTGCTTGCTCGAATCAGCTGGACCTTGCCAGGAGCCGGAGGCTTTTCTATTTGAAAGCAAAGGAAGAAAACAACTTTCATTATGAAAGGTTGGAATGGAAAGTGCAAGTGGGGTGGGGGGAGGAGAATTGTATTGTGACGAGGAGTATTCTACTTGGCAACACACCACTTCCCCAACTTGAGCGATCGTAGAAAAAAAATTCCTCACAGTGCCAGGGACTCATGTTGGCCTCAGGTGCTTTAACTTTTAGAGCTACTGCACGGAAACAAGCCCTTCGGCCCACCGAGTTCACGGTAACCAGCGATCACCCCATATACTAATATTATCCTACACACAGGAAACAATGTACAATTTTGCCGAAGCCAATCAACTTACCAACCTGTACATCTTTAGAGTGTGCAAAGAAACCGGAGAACATGGAAAAAAACCCACAAGGTCACAGGGATATTTCCACTGTGGTGCCTGTGCAGAGTTTGCACTTTCTTCCCGTTACAGAGTGGGTTTCCTCTGGGTGCTCCGGTTTCCTCCCACATCCCAAAGATGTACGGGTTTTGTAGATTAATTGAGCTTTGTAAGATGCCCCTAGTGTGTAGGGAGGTCATTTCGACCAATCTTTCTGGTTAGATCTGCCATTTTCTCTCACTTTCTCTTATCCCCCCTCCCCACTACTGTGCCTTTTAATGATGATCCCAAAGCTTCAGTACATGACATTCTGGACATAGAAACATAGACAGAGAAAATAGATGCAGGAGTAGACCATTTGGTTCTCCGAGCCAGCACCTCTATTCAATATGATCAAGCAGGCTAAACAGCATGCATTACAGAGTTCTCATGACCAGAATGATCACAGATCAGAATGAAACTTATAATTATCTAGATAATTATTCAGCTACAGGGCAAAGTGGCTCCAACAATATTATTGATAGAGCAATTGTGGAGAGGTTGTTTCCACTAGTGGGAAAGTCTAGGATCGGAGGGCACAGCCTCAGAATAAAAGGACGTAACTTTAGAAAGGAGATGAGGAGGAATTTCTTTAGCAAGAGGGCAGTGAATCTGTGGAATTATTTGCCGCAGACAACAGTGGAGGCCAAGTCATTGGGTGTTTTTAAAGTGATGATTGACAGTTTCCCGATTAGTAAGGGCGTCAAAGGTTACGGGGAGAAGGCAGGAGAACGCGATTGAGAGGGAAAGATAGATCAGCCATGATTGAATGGCGGCGTAGACTCGATGGGCCAAATGGCCTAATTCAGCTCCTTTGACCTATGAACTTCTGTGCCTTTGATGATGATCCCAAAGCTTCAGTACAAGGCTACGTACAGCCTAAACAGCAAGCATTAGAGTTCCAGAGAATGAATCTTGCTATTATCTGGATAATTGTAATAGATAATTATGCAGCTACAGGGGAAAGGGGCCCCAACAATATCCCTGACCAATAATAGCTTTAGTTTACCCACATTCTCAGAATTATTGTAATGTTGAATGTTTCTATGAATTCTCAATCGTAACCAAAGGCTTTACCTCAATTACCAACAGAGTAACCATTAAAAGCCTAGGGAGTGATTTATATGGTACTACTTAGTACTATTAATCTTGCAAACGAAAGTACTTTGAACTTTTGAATGGCTTTCACAAATATAGGGCAGCCTGCAATTTATTTTGAAGTACAGTCACTGTTGTAATGAAGGATAAACAGTTAGGACAGTGTGCATTGTAGAATTCCACAACCAATAAGACTATAATAACAGTTTCAGAATGTCCTCTAATTGTAAAAGCTGGTTCCTTCAAAATACTTTCCTTTTTTCAAACCAAGATTAATGAATAGGTAGAAGAGACCACCGTATAGTTCTTGTGGAGACCACGTCTTTAATGAGATTGCTCCATTATTTTATGTGGCACTGCAATCAACTAAACAGGAAAGAACAATCTAGCAACTCAAAATTAGGCGTCCACATCGTACAGCACAGGAACAGGTCCTTCAGCCCACAATGCGCGTGCCTAACATGAAGGCAAGTCAAACTAATCTCCTCTGCCTGCATGTTGTCCGTATCCCTACATATCCATGCGCACAGTGAATCATCATTAATGGAGAAGTGTACTACCTCAAATTATGACCTCATGGTCCAGAGTATTCCTTACCCCACCAGTACTGTGAACAGAGGGGATTAACCATGGGTTCAATTGGTGCACAGTGGAATGAATGCAGTATCAGGCATACCTAAAAACTGAGGCAAACCACTCCAGTAATGGGTGTCAAGGAACAGAGGTCACAACTTCAAAATAAAAGGTGTATCGTTAGAATGCAGATGAGGAGGAGTTTCTTTAGCCAGAGGGTGGTGAATCTGTGGAATTCATTGTCGCAGAAGGCAGTGGAGGCCAAATCAATGGGTATTTTTAATGCGGAGATTGATAGGTTCTTGATTAGGAAGGGTATCAGGATTACAGGGAAAAGGCAGGAGAATGGGGTTTGCGCATGAAAATTAGATAAGCCATGCTCGAATGGCGGAACAGATTTAATTGGCCGTATGGCCTAATTCTGCGCCTATGTCTTTCGAAAAGTGAAAGTTGGTGGGCATGTGAGAGAGATTATTATCTTATAGGAGAACGATGGGAGACTGAACTGAGGGGACTGCTTTATTGGGAGAGAATGTGCTTGATGGGTTGAATGGTCTCCTTTTTGCCATAACAAATACCTTTTACCTAAGATTCCTAGCATCACAGAAGCCAGTCTTCAGCCAATTTCCATCCCACGTGTGCCTATATATCTGCAACCTCTTGTGTCTCCCTTATAGGCTGTTACCTGATTCAAGATACCACAAGTCTTTACAACAGACTTGATTGTTCCAAGCTTTGCGGTAACCATCTCGACCACTCCACACATAGAGACGTGTGCTTATGGAGACTGAGCAGTGACCAGCTCTGGCACGAGGAATGCTGTCCTCAAACGATTCAGTCGAGATCTGAGTCCAAGTCATTGTTTCTAGCATGAAAAAGAATGAAGAAATTAATATGTTTGATTGAAAGAACAAAAGACACACAGGCCCACCGAGTCCATGCCGTCAATCAATCACCCGTTCACACTAGTTCTATGTTATCCCATTTTTGCCTCCACTCCCTACCACACGGAGGGCAATTTACAATGGGCCAATTAACCTGCACGTCTTTGGGATGTGGGAGGAAACCAGAGCACCGGGAGGAAACCCACGTGGCCACAGAGAGAATGTGCAAACTCCACAGAGACAGTACCCAAGGTCAGGATCGAACCCGGGTCTCTGGCGCTGTGAGGTAGCAGCTCTACCAACTGGGCCACTGTGCCAATCCTGGTGCATAAAACATAACTTGACATCAAGAAATAGTCATTCATGTTCACAAATGGTACGTTGGCTGGATATTTATCAACAAAGAGGGAATTGGGAACCATCCACAATACAGGAGGGTGATAGCTTCAATACTGCTTTCCCCACCTTAAAAAATATCTGACCATTTTATAGTCATGAAAAATTAGAGCAAAACAAAAGTGCTTCGGAGAAATACAGCAGGTCAGGTGGCATCCGTGAAGAGAAACAGATAAGTCGACATTCTGGACATAGAAATATAGACAGAGAAAATAGATGCAGGAGTGGACCATTTGGTTCTCCGAGCCAGCACCTCTATTCAATATGATCATGGCTGATCATCCTAAATGAGAACCCCGTTCCGGCTTTTTCCCCATACCCCTAGATTCCCTTAGCCCTAAGAGCCAAATCTAACTCTCTCTTGAAAACTGTGGATGTGAAACAGTGTCTGTCCATTCCCTCCACACATGTTGCCTGACCCGCTGAGTTCCTCCAGTAGCTCTCATTTTCTGCTCCAGATTCCAGTATCTGCGGTCTAGTGCCTTCATGGAAAATTACAGATGTGCAAGGTAAATCGGTAATCTCATTTTTTGGTTATGATTACAGACAAAAAATAAGAATATTTTGAATGTCATTGCATTCCCCATCTCTCTCAACTTGCAAGAACTGCTCAAACTCGCAGTGTTCTAATTTTTTTATACACAGGACACACAATTAAGACTGATTTGGGCATTTATTCTCACCCACTGAGGATTTTCTATCAATAAAATAGCATAGGGTCAGAGAGTCAAAAAGCAATACATCGTACCAAGATCCAGGCATGCCAACGTATTTGTGCACTTCCATTCTTTCTCATGAGTGGGAACTTTGACATCTTCCAGAACAAGGGGGACCCAGCCACCAAAAACGTACATTCTGGGAAAAGAGCAGTAAAGTTCAATGTGTCACTGGATGGGAACACAACCAGTAATAATTCCAAGCACATTGTTCTTAAGCATAATAAGAGTTTCTCACTTGCTCCCGATCATTGTCGCAGAGTGCAAGCTTCTGGGCAATGGAGGAACTCCGGCAACCTCTGGCTTATTCCACGTTAAACTTTCTGTAGTATGCAAACAAAATACATTGAGAAATCTTGAAGAATTGTTAAGTAAATTCAAGATAAATTGTTATTTGAAGCTGGGGTGAGGGGTGTAGGAAGAGAGAGAGATTCAGTAACAGGTCAAAGAACCAAAAGGGCGATGATGAGAATATGAGAGTTTATATATATAGTGTGCAAATGGGCTCTTCGGCACACTAATACCGCGCTGAACAGCAATTACCCGTACACCAGCACTATCCTACACACTAGGGACAATTTACACTTTTACCGAAGTCAATTAACCTACAAACCTGTACGTCTTTGGAGTGTGGGAGGAAACTGGAACACCCGGAGAAAACCCACATAGTCGCAGGGAGAATGTACAAACTCCGTACAGACAGCATCCATAGTCAGGATCGAACCCGGGTCTCTGGCGCTGTAAGGCAGCAGCTCTACCACTCCACCACTGTGCCACCCATATGCGATAAGAAGATATTCAGTAACAGGTCAAAAATCCAAAAGGGCGATGACAAGAATATTTATTTTGTTAGAAACATGGTCAGCTGTTGTAGTTTGGGATACCTGCTTGGGTATTGGAACTTCCAAACAGGAAACACATTGAAAGCAGATATGTGTTGGGCTATGGGGAGCAACAGTAAATTTCAAAGAGCTGGCAGAGAGAAGAGTGGGCCAAATGGCTCCCTCCAGTACAGTTACGAACTGAAGGCTAAAACATATTTCAGGTTTTGACGACAAACATTTCCTCAATAGTAAACTCCACAATTGTCCTTAAAATTCATTCAATAAATGGACCAGAAAGAAACCCAGGGTCAGCTTGTTGTCATCTGAGTACAAACTTCAGCTGGAAGGAAGGGCAGAAGGGGTGACCTTCTGATAATCCTTAACGGAAGCTGGAAAGTACTTGAATGTCTGAGATAATCAGTTTCAAACTTTGTGACATGGTTTCTTCCATGTTACCTTGCCTACATTCATCATGGGGGCTCAGATGGAATTGAGACAAGAAACAAAAAGCAACATCTGGTATTAAATGTACCCCAACTGGGTAGATGTATACAAAGGATTTTAATAAGGAAGAAAACAATGAGGGGAGGGAGGAGAGAGAGCTTGTTGCATGACTGACCCAAGAGGCCTCATGTTTGACCTTCAGCCTTTTTCTAATTATCCATTCTTATCAAAGTCGGCAGCAAACGGTGCTCTACTTGGTATGCTGCCGTTTTACGTAGGAATGGCAAGATTGGTTCTGGGTTTTGGTTGTCATCCAGCATCCCCATCTAAAGTTTTTATCTCACTGCTCGGGCATTAACATTGCCTCTCAACTCATCAAGGAGCAGGACAGCAGCAAGGGGTGGAAACTAACAGAGAGGGATGCTAATCTGATGAGCAGCACAATGATGCTCTTCGAATAATATGTTAATTTTCTACGTATTTCTACATATTTTCACAACGTTTAAATATCACATTATTGCCTCCCAAATTTCTGATGCAGCTTCACCTCTGAAGAACATACTCAGCAAATATCTGCTACTCCGACTAGGCTATGGTCCTCCAAGCAACTGGAGCAAGAAAAAAATCTTCCACTTCCAGTCTGCTGGAGTGACACGGGAGGGGTGGATGTCGAGATCCAACATCTGGATTCCAACTAACTGATCTCCTTTGTCCCTTAGAGTTTCAGGAATCCATCAACAGGTCTCTAGCTTAAGCCAAAAGCTCAAGGTTGATTTCCATTGCGTATATTAATGGGAATAACAGATCACAGATTTAGTCAGTGATACATCACGGAAACAGAGCCTTCACCCCAACTTGCCACACTGACCAAGATGCCCCATCTATACTAGTCGCACCTGCCCGCATTTGGCCCGTATCCCTCTAAACGTTCCCTATCCATGTACCTGTCCAAATATTTTTCTTAAGAGGGTCATTAAGAAGTCAAATAGTCTGGAAAATGCTGAAACCACATTTCATCAATGGGTACTGAAAATACAAGCGTAAATGTAATTGAAAATATTTCCTACTGTCAACAGAGAAATAAAAAACATTTACCAACATCCAGAATCCACAGGTCTCCAAGCCTGCAGCCGCTCATCCCACCATAGATGACCAGTTTTTGTTTACTGGTGTCCTTGCTGCGATACACGACTGCAGTGTGAGATTCTCTGGGTGGGGGAGGAGTTCCATATGTGACCGGTATGTCCCATCCTACTACTCCTGACCCCGGCTTAAGCTCCAATATGTACAGGTCATTTAAATACCTTGCAGGAAAGAAAAATAAAATCATGAAAACTGCAATGCACATAACAAGCATGGCAGTTCCAGTATCAGATCAACAACCAAGTTGTTACAAGCTCAAACCCTCAAAGGTAATAAATGGTGTTCAATTAATCTAATATTTTTCAGACTGGCACCCACAGTTCAATTTAAAATCTGCCATTCTGGTGTTAACATCGTACTTTAATCTTTTCTGGAACCGGTCATCATTTGTTAGCTATTCCTAATGGTATTAAAGATTTCGGAGGCGGATGGAGGAGAGAAGAAAGGATGGGTGCCGGTGAGTGGGCTTGGGCCTCACCTCACGCAGCCTCGGAGACGCTCTGTGTGTGCCGAGGTCGGCTGCGGGAGACGCCCCGGAGCACGGATGCTGAGCGGTGGCCGTGTGAGGCGTGGAACGCCATGTTTATAGGCTGTCGATGTGTCGAGTGGGGTTGGAGGTATTTCTTGCAGGGTATTGATTGGATTGGTCGCCGTTCCAGGAGGCCGTGTACGGATCAGACACAGCATGTAGCAGCACGGAGCGGCCGAGCAATGGTGAAGGACACCGACACGTCGTTTGATCAAGTTGACTCCTACAACTCCGACCCCGTGCCACCTCGAGAACAACTTAAGACTACATTTTGACTGAACTGTAGGCAAAAAAGGAATTTCACTGTACCTAGCTACATGTGACAAAGTACAATTGAACCTTCGTGGTGTTAATATTCTTGGGAGTTGCTCTTATTTAAGGCAAGTGGAGAGCACTGCATCACATATCTTTTTTGTGCCTGCTGGCTCTGATTTGTTATTTTCATACTTATCATTCATTTGTTCTTTGCGGCTTTACATACCTTTTGTCTCCCTCTCCCCTGACTCTCAGTCTGAAGAAGGGTCTCGACCCAAAAGGTCAACTACTCCTTTTCTCCAGAGATGCTGCCTGACCCGCTGAGTTGATATGCAAAATTTGAATGTCGCATTGCCATTGATATTGGAGAGCAGTTTAAATCAGCAGAAAATACTATAATACTTTTATCATCTGTTAATTTTCAGTATACTTGTATTCTAACAATTGCAAAGCAGTGTTGCACAGCACAAAATGTAAGTCTGGCTGGAGAAAGTCGCATCCAATAGGTTTTTGAATTGTTTAAGTAGATCTGGCGGAGAATTAAGTAAAGACGAGGTCCATTGCTGGCCATTCCTAGGTGAGTGAGACCTGGAGCTGCGAGAGAGTCAGAGTGAAGGCCAGTTGGTGCCTATGCATGGCAGAGAGTGTAGGATGCAGGGTACAGAAGGAGAACTGTTGGGAGAAGCGGTGGTTTGAGTCTGAATAAGGTTCCCGACACAAAACATCATCTGTCCATGTTCTCCAGAGATGCTGCTTGACCCAATGAGTTAATTCAGCACTTTGTGCCCTTTCCAATAAGCTTTTACCAATTTCTCCACCACTAATGCTGAGAGTATGGAATATGTAGTTAACAATGCCCTGCTCAACTTAGCTAGGAACTACTTATTATAATTAACATTGAATCCCAACAGTGAAATCACCCATCTGAGATGCTTATTTAAGAAATGCATTTGTAGAGTCCTTTGCCATTTTGCTCCATCATTCTTCCTACGCCAACCTTCCTAGCACGTACTCCCACAGCATTCACCTCCTGCAGTCATCAGAAAGATTAATTAATCTCCCTTTCAACTCCAGGAGGCAGGTGTGCGTCTTGATCTCAGTCTGACTAGAAATCGCATCAGTATTTCTAGCATTTATTTTTTACTTCCTAACCTCTACATGCGCCTTCTGCCTTCGCCAAATAAAGCCACATCTATAATTCTGGATTGACCCAATGCTTGGAGCGGTTTTAAAACAAAAAATAAGCAGACAACAATCTTACCGTGGAATATTGTTTTTTGGATCTTCACTGTCATTGGCTAATCCCCCAAATAAATAACATTTGTTGTCGATTACTGAAAAGCAATGCCCGAGTCGGGCACATGGTGGGGGGCCATTTTTGGGGGCTCTGGCTTTCAATTTCTTCCATTCCCACCGGCTTGCCTGGAAATAGGAGCAGAGCAGCAGAAATTATTGGCCATTTCTTCTCTGGTATCATCAAACATTTACATGATTACATGATGGCCACAAAACATGCAGAGGGATTTCAAAAGTAGCTCTGTTGGCCATAACAGCAACCCCTTTCTTAGATTCTCTAAAACATATTTCTTACCAGCATGAACTTAGTTAATTACCAGCACTCTGTATTCAGAATATATATAAATCATTTATAACTATCCTATCAATAACTAGAGAACGGCCTTGATTTACCATCTACCTCATTGGAGACCCTTGGACTATCTTTAATACGACTTCATTGCGCTTTATCTTGCACTAAATTTTATTTCCTTTATCCTGTGTCTGTACGTTGTGGATGGCTTGACTGTAATCATGTATAATCCTTCCGCTGACTGGATAGCATGCAACAAAAAGCTTTTCACTGTACCTCAGTACATGTGACAATATATTACACTAAACTAAACATCTTGGCAATTTCTTATGGAAACAATCCAATCCTTAACATTTTTACAGTGATCAAAATGCTCTGAAGCTCAGGTAAAATGTGAATAGCTTCAGGAGATAAGCAAGGAGAGGTGAAAGGTAAAATGGTACAACCATTTGTAGGAGTTTGATTTTACTTTTACATTTTTTTTCCATTGGTGTTCAGGAATGATCAGTTAATTTCAGAACTTAAGAGACCTTTGATCAAGAGAAACACATTTTTATTGTCTTTCAGTATGCTGTGACTGTTTCCATGTAATGATGTGAGAGGGAGAAATGCATATGGCCAATTTCCAGCAAATATTAAAATAACACTCACACTAATGCTCTCGTCTATAATTTACATGGCATTCAAGCTTATCTTTGGTCTTTCATCAATGTTAATGACTGTTTAAAACACTCACTGTGTTTTCAATGTGTTGGAAATCACTTTCAAAACCCTCTGCCAAATACTAACTGTAAAGCCGCATGCGAATGGCAAGAGGCAACGTTGCAAGGAGCCCTTTTGCACATTAGTTTATCATGGCTCCATCCACCATAGGCCCTGCTTGCACCATTGAGCCAAATTCATGACAAATATGCTCCTCTTCTCTATGCCTTCTTTTCATTTTAATTACAGCCGCCAGTGTAATTTTATTTTACCTCTGAAGTCAACAGGCGATTTGGCCAATAATTATGGTAACAACACCGCAGCATAGACAGGCTACCCTCAACTAATTTGTTGCATTAACTTCATTTTTATTCATACACTTATAAACACCTTTTCTTTTTTGACCTCATTTTGTACATGCTTTGTTCTGTTGGCTTTTTCACGAGGCCACAACCTACAGACTTTTGTCAAAATGTGTGTGTTATCCATAGTTGCACATTTAAAAGACAGGTACGTGGATAGGTAAGGTTTAGAGGGATATGGGCCAAAAGCCAAATGGGACTAGCCAAGGTGGGGCATCTTGATCGGTATGGACGAGTTGGGACGCAGGGCCTGTTTCTATGCTGTAGGACCCCATGACATTTAGTGCCGTCAGGGAGTTTTATTAGTCAAATAATGCATTTTCCCAGAGGCCTTGTGGGATGTTCTGATGGTTTCAAAGATCAGTTACAAATAAAAAACTTGGGTTTGGCCAATATTCCAACCCTGTTTCCAGCCTCATAACACCTGATAAAAGTGATGCAGGTACTTCTCCTTGTGGGAGATCTTTAACTCAGCTTTTATTGGCAGCTCAGAAGAAAAAATGTTTTTAGCCCGTTAGAAATTATAGCCCTTTAAAATCGCAACACTTTACGATGTGCTCATGCTTGAAAGAACATTCATTGATGTGAGAGGAAACTGGAGCACCCGGTGAAAACCCATGCAGTCAGAGGGAGAATGTGCGAAATGTGCTCAGACAGTAGCAAAGGTTAGGATCGACCACAGGTCTCTGGCACTGTTAAGCAGCAACTCTACCACTGTGACATTATGCTGTTTGGTGGCACTTTGGAATTTTTCACATTCACCTGAACAAGCAGGTTCTGCTACAAGCATTAACAAAGCAGCATTATCATAACATTTCAGATGATAATCTCACTTCCCAGGTTCGCATCTGAGCCCAAATATCCTGTGGCTACTACAGATTTTGGACAGTTCCATTCCTTCAAAAATGTACAATGAATCCAACAAAGTAATTCTCGACTTCAGTTATTGGGAAGTTCAAATCAAGTCAAGTCAACTTTATTTGTCACATACATATACAAGATGTACAATGAAATGAAAGTGGCAATGCCTGCGGGATTGTGCAAAACAACAGAACAGAACCAGTATTTACATTAAAAAGACACAACAGTAATTACGCCCCGGTGAGATCAGAGTTTACAGACCTGATGGCCTGTGGGAAGAAACTCCCTCTCATCCTCTCTGTTTTCACAGCGTGACAATGGACGTGCTTGCCTGACTGTAGCAGCTGGAACAGTCCGTTGCTGGGGTGGTAAGGGTCCTTCATGATCTTGCTGGCTGTGGATCTGCACCTCCTGGTGTATTGGTCCTGTGGGGGAGGGGGAAGTGTAGTTCCCATGGTGCGTTCTACTCTCTGCAGGGCCTTCCTGTCCTGGCAGAGCTGTTGCCAATGCAATCGAGATGTTTCCAGTCGGGATACTTTCTACTATACCAAAGTAGAAGGATTGAAGGATCCTCAGAGAGACCTGAGGTGGTAAAGGCGCTGCCTTGCCTTTCCCACCAGTGCAGCAGTGTGTGTTGCCCATGTCAGATCCTCTGTGATTTGGACTCACAGGTATTTAAAGCTGCTCACCCTATTCTCAGTAGTCCCATTTATCCCCAGTGGCGTGTACGTCCTCGGTTGTTGTGCCCTTCTAAAGTCCACAATCAGCTCCTTAGTTTTTAGTGACATTCAAGAGGTTGCTGTTGTTCTGACACCAGAGTGCCAGGTCAGCCATCTCCTCCAGGTAGGTATTCTCATCATTATCGGAAATCAGACCCACCACCACTGTGTCATCAACAAACCTGATGATGGAGTTGGAGCAGAAACCTGGTCACACAGTCATGGGTGGTAAGGGCTACTGATCGGTAGTCATTCAAGCAGGCTGGAGAGGTATTCTTAGACACTGGTACAATAGTGGATCTCTTGAAGCAGTAGGAGGCTGAGGACACAATCCTGGGGGAATCCTGTGTTCAGGATGAGGGGGTTGGAGGTATGTCTCCCCATCTTGACCACCTGTGGCCTGGCAGTGAGAAAGTCCAGGACCCAGGCACACAGGGGAGTGTTCAGTCCCAGTTCCAGCAGCTTATCAGCAAGTCTGGTCAAGACTATGGTGTTGAAAGCTGAACTGAAATCATATAACAAAAACCATATAACAAATTACAGCACGGAAACAGGCCTTCTCGGCCCTTCCAGTCCGTGCCGACCATTTATTTTCCCCTAAATCAATGAACAGCATCCTCACATAGCCCCCCTTCTGGCTGTCAAGATGAGAGAGAGTGGTGTGCAAGACCGCACCATCCGTGGATCTGTTTGGATGGTATGCGAACTGCAGTGGATCCATGGTGTGAGGGAGGAAGGCACAGATGTAGTTCTTGATCAGCCTCTCAGAGCATTTCATGACGACCGAGGTAAGGGCTACTGATCGGTAATCATTCAAGCAGGCTGGAGAGGCATTCTTAGACACTGGTACAATAGTGGATCTCTTGAAGCAGGCAGGGACCACGGACTTGGTCAGGGAGCGGTTGAAGCTAGCTGATTAACACAAGACTTTAGTACTCGCCCAGATATACCATCTGGGCCTACAGCCATCCTTGTGTTCACATGCATCAGAGCCCTCCTCACATTGTGCTCGGACACCGAGAATGGGTGCCCATCCCCAGCGGTGTGCCTCACTAGCGCTGCCCATGCTGTTGTTAGCCGGCTAGCTAGGGGTATTGTTGCCCGCCTCAAATCGTGCATAAAAAATGTTCAGGTCATCAGCTAAAGAGATGTCGGCACTCCCAGTTGAGGGGGGCTGCTCTGGTAATTAATTATAGTCCGTAGCCCCTGCCATAGGCGTCTAGTGTCGCGCTGCTCCATCTGCGACTCCATCCTATCCCTGTACCTCTTTTTTGCGTCCTTCACCACCCATCGCAGTCTGTAGGGCTCTGCCTTGTAGTCATTCATGTTGCTGGATGCCAGGCCGGAGTTGTAAGCAGCGGTGCGAGCATTCAAAGCAACGTGAATGGACCTGTCCACCCAGGTTTTTGGTTGGGAAAGATGCTAATCCTTAATGTGGGGACGATGTTGTTTGGTATTTTTACAATGAAGTCCGTGACAGCCGCAAACTCACTGACGTCTCTGGAACTTGATTGGAACATATTCCAGTCAACATCACTCAGTGACGCATGTAGCATGACCTCTGAATGGTCAGACCACCGCTTTACGTCCTTCGTCACTGCTGCTTCCCGTACTATCCGTTGTTTATACTCCAGCAGCAGAAAAATGGCGGCGTGGTCAATTTTCCAAAAGGGGGGAGAGAAACGGCCTTGTATCCTTTCCTGAACTGTGTGTAACAGTAGTCCAAAGTTCTTTCCCCCCTGGTTACATGTGACATGTTGGCAGAAGTTAGGCATAACCTTTTTGAGGTTTGCCTTATTAAAGTCCCCAGCCACCACCATTGCCGCATCAGGATTCTTGTTCTGATACCGACATAACACATCGTGTAGGACCGATAGCGCCGTGTCGGTGTCCGCAGGCGGTGGTATGTAGGTGGCTGTTATGATAACTGAGCTGAACTCCCGGAGAAGGTGGAATGGACGGCATGAGATCGTGAGATGCTCCAGGTCCGGCGAGCAGGTACGAGAAAGCGTCTTAATATTCTTAGGGTTGCACTAATTGTTGTTGGTCATGAAGCAAACTCCTCCACCCTTTGAATTTCCAGATTATATCCGCACGAAAAACAGAGGAGTCGTCGGTTGGGCATATTACTTGATCCGGTACCAGCAGGGTCAGCCAAGTCTCCATCAGACAAAAGATGTTGCAGTCACTTGTGTCCTGCTGGAATCTAATCCTTGCCCTGAGATCATCCATCTTGTTATCCAGGGACTGGACATTAGCAAGAAGAATGCTGGGCAAAGGTGGACGGTAGGCTTGAGCTCTTAGCCTGTTCCAAATCCCCTCCCCCCCACTTACCTCGATGTTTTTTCCGACTTTTTCCCAGAGCCACGCTCCCATTGTTGTTGCCGCGGCTCGCTCTTATGATCTTTGCTGGCCACGCTGGATCAGTGAATAAAGTGTCTAAAAAACCTTGGGTGACACTAAAGTTTAAGTTTAAAATTGTTTTACGATCGTAGATTGTTAGTGCTGATGTGTTCGTGGTGAGAAAGATATTAGAAATAAACGTAATAGTTAAAAAAACGCACAATCTCCGCGGAGCTACGACGACGGCGACTGAACCCGGTCGTGCCATGGCCACAGGGGTCATGTTTCACCCAACTTACCTGCAGTTCATACAACTCGTTACTATACTTTCCATACTCCACCATGCCACCAAAGACCAGCAGGCGAGTCCCATCGCACACAAATCCATAAGCTGCACATCCTGCGGGAATATCCCCCCGCACTGCCGGGATGAACCACTGGTTGGTCGCTGAGAGCAAAGAGAATTAAATTATTATCTTGTAGTGGTCCACTACGAAATATGCACAAATGCTTTTATTTATATAAACCTTTGTTCAATCATTTAAGCCACTCCCCTCCCACACTACCTCACGAAATGAATCATTTGTGGAGTATAACATTTTATAGATAGTTCAGACTGACACTCACTCCAACTTGTTTGCCCCCACCCAGAGAGGAATGTTATAACTTTCCACAAACCAAGAATGAATCTAGAAAGGACACAAAGTGCTGGAGTAACTCAGTGTGTCAGGCAGCATACCTGGAGAACATGAGTAGATGAAGTTTCGGGTCGACACCCTTCTTCTGACTGATTGTAAGAGGGGGGAAGAAAGCTGGAAAAGGGGGAGGCAGGACAAAGCGTGACCAGTAATAGGTCAATATAGGCGAGGGGGGGAGGGGTCAATAGACAAACGGTTGGAACGGCCAGAGATAAGAAAGAAGGTGTGAGACAGGTCTGAAGATTTGCGGTCTGTAAAGCCAGAGGGAGCCAGTTTGACTCATTACTTGCCACGCTTTATTTATTTTACCTCTCCCCCATTCCAGCTTTCTAATCCACTCTTACAATCAGTCTGAAGAAGGGTCCCAACTTGAAATATCACCTATCCATGTTTTACAGGGTGGTTACCTGACCTGCTGAGTTACTCTGGCACTTAGTATCCTTTTGTGTGTTAGGCAGCATCTGCATTTATTTGTTCCTACATAAAGAATGAATCTAGTACCAGTGTTTTAAGTAAAATCTCACGGTACTTTAGTGGGATGTGATGGTATTATGAAAGGAAGTGGAAGTGGGAAAAGTGTGACAGTGCTTTAGTTGACAAGATGAATTTTAGAGGCAGAAGAGAAAGTTTCAGAGAATAGGAACCAAAAGATCAGTTGCTGGGGAGAGGGGTTATATTAGGACAGGGAATGTAGTACATGGCAGTAAGAAACTGCAGGGGTAGAAAAGGGTAGATTTTTAAATCAAAGCATTTGGGACACAAATTGAATGGGTCTTGGAGCATGCAAAGGGATGACATTCAGGCCTAGTACAGTTAGAGTACAGACCAATAGAGGTATGGATGTTAAAACATGTAGTGGAGTAACGTCCGGCATCCCAGCCTTTGTGGTCTTTTGTGCCTCCAGAATGTTGGGATTTATGGATGTTGAAAGATGATTAGACAGGAGGCAAGGAAGAATCGATAAATATTTCAGGACACAAGGAACTACAGCTGCTGATTTACATTAGAAACACAAAGTGTCAGAGTAACTCAGCAGGTCAGGCAACATCTCAGGAGAACATGGATAGGTGGCTCATGGAGTCTGAAGAAGGCCCTGACCCAAAATGTCACCTATCCATGTCATTCAGAGATGCTGCGTTACTCTGGCACTTTGAGCTTTTTTGGGGATAAATATTTCAGCAGTTTGTGCACCCATTGTGCTTTCAATTGTGACTTTGGTTTCGTGAAATAGAAGTGATGAGATTAGATTACACAGTGAGATATAAACAGAGATGACTACAAGGTTCATATTCTATATAGTAAACTCACATGTGATAAATGTGGAAAACAAGGTTCAATTAGTGCCACACATAGAACCAGCAGACAACCCATTTGATATACAATGTGAATTTAATGTTTAGCATTCGAACTAGTGAGTTTGAAGTTGTGTAATTTTCTTTTGTCATTTGCTCTTACAACAGCTGGAGTCAGCCTATGAACTAATGACTGCTGCCACGGGAGTTAGATATCAATTTCAAAACCTTCTCTTCAAATGAATTAGTGATGCAAAGATGCAGAATCATTTTAGTGATTAACACGCAAGATGACTCTGTATCCATTAGCTTGTGCTGCCTTCACGGTTAATATACATCGCTACAGTGACGAGCTGAAACTTAAATGTAAATTTGAAGACAAATGAATTGCCCTCTCTGCTAAAATTGTTACCTCGGCACTCAGGAAACACAGATGGTCAGATATTTAAAATCAATTATAGATAGGTAGCAAATATAAATGGGACAATGCTTTCTTTCAATTGCTTTAGTGTGCAGAGATTGAAGTTTTTCACAAATATATTCCCATATCTTTCGCCAAAGCATTTTCAAATCATAATTTTACCTTTCAGAATTCCCTTTCCCTATATCCTAGGTAAAATCATTTATACAGATTCAGTATGAAGGATCTCGACCCGAAAATTGACTTATTCATGTCCTCCAGAGGTGCTGCCTGACCCATTATGTCTCTCCAATATGTCATGTTTTCTGTTTATATAGTATCTTTAACATAGCTAAACATCCCCAAAGTTTTTCACAAAATTGATTATCAAACAAAATAAATGACAATAAGCTATCAAGAGAGATAGCGGGCGTGGTCAAAGGAATATGTTTTAAGTAGCATTTTAAAAAAGAGAAAAGGAAGACTGCATCAGGGAAATGCAAACATTTATCATTAAGACCATACGACGTAGGAGCAGAATTAGGCGATTCAGCCCATCGAGTCTGCTCCTCCATTTGATCATGATCTATTATTCCCTCTAAGCCCTATCCTCCTGCCTTCTCCTTGTAAACTTTGATGCCTTTACTAATTATGAACCTGTGAATCTCCGCTTTAAAAATACCCAATGACTTGTCTGTGGCAGTGAATTCCTCAGATTCACCACGATCTGGCTAAACAAATTCCTCCTCATCTCCTTTCTAAAGGTTCATCCTTTTATTCTGAGGCTATGCGCTCTTATCCGAGAAACATCCACTCTACAGGGCTCTCGCTTAACTTTTTTTCCCTGTTGCCAGCCAGGCAACCTTGTCAGCTTTTTAGGTTGCCAAATGACAGTTTAGGTGGTCATTGAAGACGGTTGGCATGACTCGTGCGATAATGTGCTCGGACGAAGTGCGTAGTTACCAGTCGGAATTATGCTAAATGAAGCATTCACATATTATGTTCAAGAAGGAACTGCAGACGCTGGAAGATGGAAGGTAGACAAAATGCTGGAGAAACCCAGCGGGTGCAGCAGCATCTATGGAGCGAAGGAAATAGGCAAAACCCATCAGTCTGAAGAATGGTTTTGGCCCGAAATGTTGCCTATTTCCTTCACTCCATAGATGCTGCCGCATCCGCTGAGTTTCTCCAGCACTTTTGTCCACATTCACATATTATTTCTGCTTCAAATGACTCACCAACTAAACAAATTCACCAATCAAGACATGATATATACTACAATGACATGCAGCAAAATTATAATACAATATCTCAACTCTTTTTATACATTGCAATTAATGCAATTTCTATTAGTTCTTTCCACTTCCAATCCAAAATGTCGTTGGATTATTCAGCGTATTATCAACCTGTGTCAATAATCTGTAGTGTGCATGGTTAAGCACATATGTTACCACGGTCCAGGATTATTGACACAGGTTGATCATACGCTGAATAAACTAAACAAATTCACCAATCAATACATGATATATACCACAATGACATGCAGTAAAATTATAATACAATATCTCAACTCTTTTTATACATTGCAATTAATGCAATTTCTATTAGTTCTTTCCATTTCCAAACAAAAATGTGGTTGGATTATTCAGCGTATGATCAACCTGTGTCAATAATCCTGGACCGTGGTAACATAAGTGCTTAACCATGCACACGACAGATTGATGCATGTTTTCTGTAAAGGACCGAAAATTACCATGACAAGGCCATAGCATGGGTTGTTATTGCTATTGGCACAAAAACACTCTGGCTTCGCACATAATTTATCCATAACACAATATACAGGTTGCAAGGAAATTTCTAAAGGCATTTTATGATAATAGCTGTTAAAACCGACGATACCCATCTGACAGGTTAAACATTACACTAACTGACATGACATGGCCAAAGGATATAACTGCAGCAAATGTTCTTTTGGTAATATGTTTAAAGGTGTCAAAACAAATAATAACGTTGGGAATTGAAACACCTTTGATTACATTCAGTTAACAAACATAATCAATGATTGCTCTGAAGACCATGAAGCACAATAGGGTCAGGGTGTGTGTGCATCAGTGCTGGGTGAATAGATGGTGGTGGGGGGGGGGGGGGGGAGATTGAGAAGGCAATCGGTGCGGAATGGATGGATTGAGGCAAGAGAATTAGTACGTGTTGGTTGGAGTTCGTAAAAATGTGAGGAGAGGGCACGGGGGATGTCAGTGGTGTTGAATGGGGGGGGGGGGGAATCAGTACAGGATGGGTGGGGGGGGATCAGTATAGGATGAATGGGGGTTCAGTACAGGATGAATGGGGGTAGACAAAAATGCTGGAGAAATTCAGCGGGTGAGGCAGCATCTATGGAGCTAAAGAAATAGGCAAAGTTTCGGGTCGAGACCCTTCTACAGACAGTTCCCCCCCATTCTTCTTGAATGGGGGGGATCAGTACAGGATGGATGGGAGGAGAAGCACAGGATAAATGGGGGGATCAGTATAGGATGAATAGGGGGGGGGTCAGGACAGTGTGGATCGGAGGGTCGTGCAGGATGAATGGGATATCACTACAGGATGAATGAGGGGATCATCATGGGATGAATGGAGATCAGTACGCAATGAATGGGGGATCAGTATGGGATGAATGAGGGGATCAGTACAGGATGCATGAGGGGATCAGTACAGGATGAATGGACGATCAGTAAAAGATGAATGGGGAGATCACTACAGGATGGATGGGGGGGATTGGTGAAGGGTAAATGGAGGGTGGGTCAGTACAGGATGAATGGATGGATCTGTGCAGTGTGAATAGGGGGAGAAGTGCAGGATGGATGGGAAGGGGAGGTCAGTACAGGATGAATTGGGGGACCAGTGTAGGATGGATGGATGGGGGGGGGGGGCAGGAGAATCAATGAGAGGTGGGTGGGATGATGAATAGATTGGTGGGGGGGGGGGCACAGGGGATGTCAGTGAGGACTGAATAGAGGAGGGTATGGGGATCAGTGCGGGGTGGAGAGGAGGGGTCCCAGGATAAGAGGGGTGGGGGGGGGGAGAGGGAGGGAGAGAGGGAGAGAGGGAAAGAGGGAGGGGGAGAGGGAGAGAGGGGGAGGGGGAGGGGGAGGGGGAGAGGGAGAGGGAGAGGGAGAGGGAGAGGGAGAGGGAGAGGTGGGGGGGGTGGCAGAGGAGGTGGGGAGGAAGGAAGGTACGCGCTCCTCGGACAACATCGCCCGCTGCCTTGGCCGTCCCTGTCCAACGCCAAAGTGCCGCCGACTCCTCGCCACCGCCTATCCCTCCTCCAGCCAACAGCAAGGTGCGGGGCCGAGCGGTGCAGTTCAAAGATCCTATAGGATCTGTCGTGTAGCTGCTTCAGACGGTGGAAGGAGACTTCCCTCCCTCCCGGCCTCGGCGCGCGACACGGGTTGATTTGAAAGTGCTCTTCGCGGAGTTGCAAGCGATAGCAGCCGCTGATGGCAAATCCACAAAAAGGCGCTTTCAAACAACCCGTCTCACACGGCGATGCCGGAAGGAGGGGGGTGGGGGGTGGGAGAGGGAGGCCTCGTTCTGCCGGGCGCGGTGAGGGAGGAGGAGGCGGTGGAGCCGCTGTCGCAGCCCATCATTTGCTGCGATCCTTCGTCACCCCGCTCATAGCAAAGATATTTTTGGCTCCTAGTATCTCTGCCTCGCAATTAAAGATACTAGAGGACTACAGCCGCCGCCCACACGAAACGTCAGTTCCTATACTCCAGAGATGCTGCCTGACCGTGGAGTTACTCCAGTGTTTTGCGTCTACCGGTATAAACCAGTATTTGGGTGCCAAGCCGGGCAAAATGAGTCGCCGTTTATGTTGTCCGGGGGGCACTTTGGGTGGCCATTGGCACCCGAGCAACCGCTAATTTCGACGCCTGTCTATCCAGGTCTAAACAGAGTTCAAGGAGGTGGAGGAACCGAAAAGAGAACAAAGAGCCCTTCAGTCCAGTGTTTGTGCCGAACATGATACCAAGCTAAACTAATCTCTTCTACCTGCACTTGATCCATACAGTGCATTCAGAAAGTATTCAGACCCCTTCATTTTCTCCACATTTTGTTACATTAGAGCCTTATTCTAAAATGGATTACATTTTTTTTTTAAATCATCAATCTACACCCAATACCCCATAATTAAAAAAGCATAAAATGTGTTTAGAAATGTTTGCAAAGTAATTAAAAAGAAATAACTGAAATATCACATTTACATAAATATTCAGACCCTTTACTCAGTACTTTGTTGAGGCACCTTTGGCAGCAATTATAGCCTCAAGTCTTCTTGGGTATGACACTACGAGTTTGGCACACCTGTATTTGGGTCATTTCTCCCATTGTTTGCTGCAGATCCTCTCAAGCTCTGTCAGATTGGATGGCGAGCGTCGATGCACAGCTATTTTCAGGTCCCTACAGTTTGATTGGGTTCAAGTCCGGGCTGTGGCTGGGCCACTCAAGGACATTCAGACTTGTCACAAAGCCACTCCTGTGCTGTCTTGGCTGTGTGCTTAGGGTCGTTGTCCTGTTGGAAGGTGAATCTCCGCCCCAGTCTGAGGTCCAGAACGCTCTGGAGCAGGTTTTCATCAATGATCTCTCTGTACTTTGCTCCGTTTATCTTTCCCTTGATCCTGACTGGTCTCCCAGTTCCTGCCGCTGAAAAACATCCCCACAGCATAATGCTACCACCACCATGCTTCACCGAAGGTATGGATTGGCCAGATGATGAGCGGTGCCTGGTTTCCTATAAACGTGATGCTTGGCATTCAGGCCAAAGAGTTCAATCGTGGTTTCATCAGACCAGAGAATCTTGTTTCTCATGCCTTTTGGAAAACCCCAAGCGTGTTGTCATGTGCCTTTTACTGAGGAGTGGCTTACGTCTGGCCACTCTACCATAAAGGTCTGATTGGTGGAGTGCTGCAGATATAGTTGTCCTTCTGGAAGGTTCTCCCATCTCCACAGAGGAACCTCAGGAGCTCTGTCAGAGTGACCATCGGGTTCTTGATCACCTCCCTGACCAAGACCTTTCTCCCCGCTTGCTCAGTTTGGCCGGGAGTCCTGGTGGTTCCAAAGTTCTTCCATTTAAGAATGACAGAGGCCACAGCATTCTTCGGGACCTGCAATGCTGCAGAAATTGTTTTATGCCCGTCCCCAGATCTGTGTCTTGACACAATCCTGTCTCAGAGGTCTATGGCCAATTCCTTCATCTTCATGGCTTGGTTTTTGCTCTGACATACACTGTCAACTGTGGGACCTTATATAGACAGGTGTGTGCCTTTCCAAATCATGCACAATCAATTTACTTTACCACTGGTGGATTCCAATCAAGTTGTAGAAACATCTCAAGGATAATCAATGGAAACAGGATGAACCCAAGCTTAATTTTGAGTGTCATAGCAAAGGGTCTGAATACGTATGTAAATGTGATATTTCAGTTATTTATTTTTAATTACTTTGCAAAAATTTCTAAACACCTGTTTTAGCTTCTTCATTCTGGGGTATTGTGTGTAGATTGATGATAATAAAAATGAATTTAATCAATTTTAAGATAAGGCTGTAACGTAACACAATGTGGAAAAAGTGAAGGGGTCTGAATACTTTCTGAATGCACTGTATCCCTCCATATCCATGCACCTATCTATAAGTTTCTTAAAATGAGGGACTATAGTTTGTAAATCACTGGAGCTGCTGGAAGTTGAAATAATGACAGAAAATGCTGGAACATTCAGCTCAATTAACTTTCATCAGAATTAATCTCTGAAACGTTAATTGGTTCCCTTCACAGGCACTGCTTTGTCTGCAGAGCATTTTATTTGTGATTTTGTTTAATTTGATAAATTGCGGTGCAGAGATAAAATGAAGTGGAGGTAGACTAAAAGGTACTCGGAAGAAAGAAAAAAAATTGAGACTTTAACCGTTTTCAGGAAAAAGAGTTTATGTGTGTGTGTGCGCATCTTCTCGAAAACACGACACGCTAACGGTAAAATCCGCACATATTCTGACAGACATTCGGATAGATTCCCTGTCCCTGCCCCCTCTCTCTGCCCCCCCCCCTCCTCTCCCTCTCTAGATGCGTCTGCAAGTTGGGGGCTATGCGTGGGTGGATAGGGCGGGGATGGGCTAAAAGGAGTGAATTCATAATATAAATATAATACCTAGGGGGGTGGTTAGTGTGTGTGTGTGGGGGTTGGTTAGTGTGTGTGTGTGGGGCGTGGTTAGTGTGTGTGTGTGTGACACCGCAGGCCCCCCCTCCCCCCGCAACCGTGCGTTGAGGGGACGGAACCCAACGGGTATCACTCAGAAACATAGAAATTAGGTGCAGGAGTAGGCCATTCGGCCCTTTGAGCCTGCACCACCATTCAATATGATCATGGCTGATCATCCAACTCAGTATCCCGTACCTGCCTTCTCTCCATACCCTCTGATCCCCTTAGCCACAAGGGCCACATCTAACTCCCTCTTAAATATAGCCAATGAACTTGCCTCAACTACCCTCTGTGGCAGAGAGTTCCAGAGACCCACCACTCTCTGTGTGAAAAAAGTCCTTCTCATCTCGGTCCTAAAGGATTTCCTCCTTATCCTTAAGCTGTGACCCGTTGTCCTGGACCTCCCCAACATCAGGAACAATCTTCCTGCATCTAGCCTGTCCAACCCCTTAAGAATTTTGTAAGTTTCTGTAAGATCCCCTCTCAATCTCCTAAATTCTAGAGAGTATAAACCGATTCTATGCAGTCTTTGTTCATAAGACAGTCCTGACATCCCAGGAATCAGTCTGGTGAACCTTCGCTGCACTCCCTCTATGGCAATAATGTCCTTCCTCAGATTTGGAGACCAGAACTGTACGCAATACTCCAGGTGTGGTCTCACCAAGACCCTATACAACTTAAGTAGAACCTCCCTGCTCCTATACTCAAATCCTTTTGCTATGAAAGCTAACATACCATTCGCTTTCTTCACTGTCTGCTGCACCTGCATGCCTACTTTCAATGAGTGGTGTACCATGACACCCAGGTCGCGCTGCATCTCCCCTTTTCCTAATCGGCCAACATTTAGATAATAGTCTGCTTTCCTATTTTTGCCACCAAAGTGGATAATCTCACATTTATCCACATTATACTGCATCTGCCAAACATTTGCCCACTCACCCAGCCTATCCAAGTCACCTTGCAGTCTCCTAGCATCCTCCTCACAGCTAACACTGCCCCCCAGCTTAGTGTCATCCGCAAACTTGGAGATATTGCCTTCAATTCCCTCATCCAGATCATTGATGTATATTGTAAATAGCTGGGGTCCCAGCACTGAGCCTTGCGGTACCCCACTAGTCACTGCCTGCCATTGTGAAAACGACTCGTTAACTTGGTCTAGTTAACTAATAAGACTCTGATCTTGGATGTGTGTGTGTGTATAATCACATCTTCTCGAAAAGATATTCTAAAGGTAAAATTTTTACATAATCCGGTAGATTTTTCACGTGGAATCCAAAATCGCCTAATCTGAAAAATACATGCTTTATTTCTCAAATTATTCATCAAAATGTTCAAAATTCTGAACAAGATGGTCTTCGTCAAGATGGAATCTAAACAAGATGGTCTCGCTGATAACGTCACAGTGGTCTGCTCCGCCCCGACTCGCAGTCCTTTGGTCGCCGCCTGCCCCCCCCCGCTCGCCGTCCACCCTACCTGCTGTCAGCCCCGCTCAGCCGGCCATCCACCCCGCACTCACAGCATCCTCCCCGCCCGCCGAATTCAAGTCCGCCCACTCCCTCACTACTTCCCTCCCACTCTCTCTGTCTCTGCCCCTCTCTCTCCGTCTCTGCCTCCCTCTCTCTGTCTCTGCCCCCCTCTCTCTATGCCCTCTCTACCCCCCCCTCCCTCCCCCTTTCTAGACGCGCCTGTGAGTTGGGGGCTATGCGTGAGTGGATAAGGCAGGGATGGGGTAAAAGGAGCAAATGAATAATATCAAAGGGGGCGGTTAGAGTGTGTGAGTAGGGGGTGGTTTGTGTATGTCGGGGTGGTTTGTGTAAAAAGCCGCAGGCCGCCCCCCCCCCCTCCCCCCGGCAACTTGGTCTAGTCAATGTTAAAAGTGCAGTATTTATTCTTCAAAACAATCTGATCAGATTTCCCAATAGATCACAAATTATTTATATGGGATTGTGTATATTCTTTCCAGATTTTCATCTCATTAAAAACACACCAAAAAGCAATTGCGTTAAAGTATGCCATGCACCCTGCCAACAATATCCCAAAACATGTCAAACCCACCTCTTTCTCCCCATCATCAACCTTAGTTTCTATTTACATCCATGTCAGCCATACATGGCCGACACGCAGTCGATGAGAGCGTGGAAGACCGCCCTGAGGGGGGGGGGGGGGAGGTGAAGAACAATGGTGGACCCGGCGTGGGGGGGACATCCATGAGGGAGGTGGGAGGAGAACAATGGACCGGGGGGGGGGGGGGGGGGGGGACAAAGGACAATGGGGACCCGGCGTGGGGGAACTGGGGACGACGACAAAAGGAGGAGCTGATGTGCTTTGTAACCTTGTCAGCGCCGTAGGTGGCTGCTATTTGGATACATTGGGAATTTCACTGTGCCTAGACAATAAAGTATTCCTATTCCTATTGTGACAAATGATCATGAACAGATACTCGTGCCTGTATTCATTACTCAAGGAATAAGCTCATGTGCAAAATAAAACATTATTGCATTGTAGGTAGTGATCTTAAAGGGTTTTTAATCTTTCCCAATAAATAATTACAACCAAAATCCAGATATCAATCTTATCATCAACTTTCACTATGTGCAGGTACCAAACCTAATACCAAATTTTGAGACAAGAATAAGACATGGGAGCATTTGTTTGAAATAGATGTGCCAATATTAAATTTTCAGTACAACATTATTACAGCTTTTATTGTTCCAAGTCTTCTAATGTCATGACAAGAGCAAGAATGCACATATAGTGAGATTAGGATAAATTCCTCTACAATTAACTGATTGTGGATGATCACATTAAATGGCGGTGCTGGCCCGAATGGCCTACTCCTGCACCTACTGTCTAATTAAAGAATAATTCCGTAAACCATTTGAAGCAAGCTTAATTCTGAAAATGTAGGAACACAAAGTGTTGGAGAGGCTCGGGGGAGGGTCAGATATCATGTGGAGAGGGAAAGGACAGATGGCGTTTCATGTCAGGACCCTTCTTCAAAATGTTATATTACGGACATTATGTTCAGTCATGTTTCATTATAAACAGCATTATTAAAGTTATAAACATTACCGTAAAAATATAATATTTTAAATGTCTAATATGAATGTTATATTATAAATAATACTATGATCACTACCTCAAGACCATTACATTATGTTATTATGAGGGAGAGGGAGGTAGGGAGGGGAAGTGAGGGGGAGGGAGGTAGGAAGAGAGGGGGGAGGGGGGGCCTTCCCGTCCGTCAATGTGGGAGCGAGCAATAAAGTAAAATAAAACGGGGCGGCGGCCGCGCGCTCCGGCTGTTGGCGCCAAAACCCCGCGCGTGCCCGCGCCGCCGCCGCCATCTTGTTTCCCCGGCGCGCGTGGGCGCTCAGCGGCTGCCCGGCTCCTCCCTCCCTCCCACACCGACGTCCCAGCGCCGCCACTGCGCCATGGGCGCCGCCGCCACACCTGAGTTGTAAACGTGCAGCTCGTCCACGATCCCCTCGTTGCCGCCGCCGAAAACTACCATCAGCTCTTTGATGGAGACGGCGCGGTGGCCGTGGCGCGGCCTCGGCACCGGCCCGCTGCTGTTGGTGACGCGTTTCCAGCGCAGTATGGGAGCCGCCATCTTGGCGCCGCCTCTCCCCGGATAGCGGCGGCGAGAAGAACAGGGCCCGGATGTTGGCCATGCAGGACCCCGGCCAGGACCCCTGGCGCGCTGCCCCTGTATTGCCTGCAGCACCCGCGCACAACAACCCCGCCTCTCTCGCTACACTTATTTTGTAGATAATAAACACACTTTATTTTGATTGATTCAAAATTCTCTACGAGAAGTAGTTCTCCGTGTTATTTTAATTCGTCTTTTTACTGTCTATATTGATGAAGGCAGTTACCCGGACGTGTATTCGAAGGCGGAGCTCCACACACAGAGTTCCCGGATGTCCACTTATCTCGCTGATTAAAATTATTGTTTGACTTTTTCTAAAACTGAAAGGACTGATTCAAATGTATTTGAAATTCAATGTTTTTGCAGAAAACCATAGCTGAAAAATAGTACGGATTGAGAAAATATTTTTATTTCAGGCAACGTCTGTAGACACCTATAAAGAGCGTGAATCCCCGGATGGAGTTGGAAATAAAACCAAACATGTGTATGTTTCAATGTAATTATGAATAGATCGCACGACAGGTTTTATCGTTGCTCCAAAACACACGTGATAAAACACTGGTGGACGAAACTGGAGACTGTCATAACTTCAAGATGAACCAAGAACCATCCATGCAGCGAACTGTAAGGACCCCGTTGCCTGTCTATTTAATGGGAGTCATTTGCAATTTATTGTTTCTGTCGCAGAATTTGTGCGACAGAAACAATAAATTGCAAATTGAGCGATTATTGGCACATCTTTAAAACGACATGTTGGTGATATTCAGGCAGGCGGATGAGTTAGCCAGGCCGGGATGTGGTCCTGCGGCCAAGTGTTGTTTCAGCTCGGCGCCGGCATGGGGGCGGAGAGCAACGTGGTGACGCCATTACGCACTCATTGATATTCGGGAATAAATTGGTTGTTGATACCTATTAAAGTTCAACAAAAGTAAAACGAACCTTAAATACATCCAAAATGCTGAAAATACAGAGAAGGTCAGACTGAAAGAAATTAAACTTTCTTTCATAAGAAATTGAGAATTTTAACTTTTTAAGAGAGATTTGGGAGAGAACTTTGAAATTATATTGGATAAAATATCTTCAAGGTGGATGTTTGAGGGAACCCAGAGGCAGTGAACTTAATGACATCAGAAAGGCAATTTATTTTATATTCATCTGGAATAATTTTTATAATCAAAAAGGTTTCCAAAATTCCCAAACTCAGTTGCACATTGAGAGAACGTCCTGGAGTTAGTTCAGTTTCAGTTTATTTTATTGTCACGGGTACCGAAGTCCATGAAAAGCTTGTGATGCGTAGTAACTAGTTAGCAGAAAGACAAATAGAAGGGTTCCGGCCCGAAACGTTGCCTATTTCCTTCGCCCCATAGATGCTGCCTCACCCGCTGTGTTTCTCCAGCACTTTTGTCTACATGATTACAGTCATTTACAATGTATGTACATTATAAGGCAGGGGTCGGTAACCTATGGCCCACGGGCCAGATCCGGCCCGTACCCGAAATCATCCGCCCCAAAGGCGTTTCCCACCCCCCACCGACATCTAGGCTTCTTTAGACTGTTTAATACAGTTGGCCAGAGATATAAAGACTTGCTTTAATGCCCCTAGCAATCCTGTTTACTGATACAAAAAATCGGAACTGATATAATCCAACGAACTGGACACCAGGGTAGTTGGATTGGTGGGCACGGTTGCAGTGATGCAAACGTGCAGTTGCTGCGGTCCCTGGTGCTCAGCGCGTCTCACCCGGGGGTCAGGGTCGCCGGAGGCGCTGCTGGCAGTTTGTTTGTTCGTGTGGACGCGGCGGACAGGATTCCAGCGGTAAATGGACGGGACTGGACTGGACTTGCCGTCGAGGCTCCCATTGCCGCCGCCGCCGCCACTGAAGCTCCTTCGGCCCAGACAGGCCTCGCCACCCGGCTTCTCCGCAGACCCTCGGGAGGCCTGTGGGGCCGGGGCCGGGGCCGGGGCGCGTTGTGGCTGCCGCGGCGCGTTCCAGTCGTCGGCACCGCCGTTGTTCCCCGGGACACTCCCGCCGCGCACACGGCTCCCCAGGACACAATTTCTTGCGTTTTTTAACACTTCTGTACCTTTTGCCTGATGAGAAAAAGGAGAAGAGGGAAAGGTCAGAGTGCAACTCGTCCTCGATTATGCTGCAGGCCTTGACGAGGCAGTGTGTGATATGAATGGAGGCAATAAAAGGGAAGTTGGTTTGTATGATTGTCTGGGATGGGTCCATAAGTTGCTGCATTTTCTTGCAGTCTTGGATGGAGCTGTCCCCAAACCAAGCCGTGATGCATCCTGATAAAATGCTTTCTATGGTGCGTCTGTGCAAATTGGTGAGATTTGTAGGGCACATGGAAGAAGAGGCGTTGGTGTGCTTTTCCTGGTCGTTGCTTCAATATGGATGGTCCAGGAGAAGTTGTTGGTGATATTAACAACTAGGATTTTGACGTTTCAACCATCTCTACTTCGGCACCGTCAATGCAAACTGGGGTATGAGTACCGCTTTGCTTCCTGAAGTCGATCACTTTGTCTAACATTAGGAGACAGGTTGTTGTCTTGACACCAAGACAGGGTTCTCAATCTCCTTCCTCTCCTCCATCACATTATTTGATATCCAGACCACAATGGTGTCGTCTGTGAATTTGAAAATTGAATTAGATTTGTACATGGCTTCACAATGGTGGGCAAAGATACCTCTAATATCTTTGGTGGTGGGTGTACAAGGAGTAAAGAAGGGGGCTGAGAACGCATCCTTGTGGAGCCTCCGTGTTGAGGATTATCGTGGAGAATGATTATCAAGTATCCTCACTGTTGGGGTATGTTGGTCAGGAAGCCGAGGATCCAGTTGCAGAGATGAGTGCTGACATCAAGTCTCATGAGTTTGGTGATAAGCTTGGATGATATCATGATATTAAAGGCAGAGTTGTGATCTATGAGTCGGAGTCTGACGTAGGTGTCTCTCTTGTCCAGGTGTTCCAGGGATGAGTGCAGGGCTAGGGCGATGACATAGTCCGTGGACCGTGGACATGGTTGTGGCGGCACGCGGACTGCAGTGGGTCAAGACCGCTGGGTAGACTGGATTTGATGGGTTCCATAACTAGCCTCTCAAAACATTTCATGATGGTGGATGTCAAGGCCACTGGATGGTAGTTGTTTAGGCAAGAGATCTTGCTTTTCTTCAGCACTGGGATGGCGGTCTGCTTGAAGCAGGATAATACCTCAGAACGTAGTAGGGAGAGATTAAAGATTTCCGCGAATACTCCCGCTAGCTGGTCCGCCTAAATCAGCAGCAAAGTAAATGAATATTTAAACAAAAATATTCATTTACTTTGCTGCTGATTTAGGCGCGGAAATTACCTCGGTTGCGGAATCAGCAAAATGAGCCCGGCGCTCCCTCTGCTGGTTCATTTGATACGAGAGACAAGAGGACTTTCAGTCCCTCGACCCCTTCCATCAATACCACCCACAGCCGATTTTCTATTTTAACATTATATTATTTGTTCTTCAAACAAATCAGAATTGAAGATGCACCCCAATCCACACAACCCAGTCTTCCCACCCTCTACTTCATTTAAGCCAGATAACATCAGCAAAACTACTAACATAATTAAAGACCTGTCACATCCCAGTCATTCTCCTGTATAGCAGAAGATACAAAACCTTGTAAGCACATATCACCAGATTCAGGAACAGTTACATCTTAATAAAACTCTTAAACTAACCTCTCATAAGCTAAGGGTGAATTCCAATTTTCCAATCTACCTTATTGCAACCTTTGCACTTTGTAAATTTGCGCTTTCTCTGTCGCCGTACTACATTCTGCGATCTGCTTATTTTCTCTTTTGTACTTTGTTGTACTCATATGTGGTTACTGATTGTGGATGATCAGCCATGCTCACATTGAATGGCAGTGCAGGCTCGAGGGGCCAAATGGCCTACTCCTGCACCTTTTGTCTATGGCTTGATCTGCCTGGATAGCGTGCTACACTCTCGGCTACACACCAGGGCTAATTTACAGTACAGCACAGGAACTGTCCCTTCAGCCCATAATGCCCCATCTTCCCGCACATGATCCACATCACTCCATTCCCTGCATAACATGTGCCCATCTAAGATTTTTGTAAACCACTATGGTATCTGCATCTGGCAACACATTCCAGGCACCCACCACCCTCTGCGTAAAAAAAACACTTCTTAAAAACATCTTAAAAGCTATGCCCTTTAATCTTTGACATTTCCACACCGGGGAAAAGGTTCTGTTTGTCTACCTTATCTGTATCTCACATAATTTTATAGGTCTCCCCTCAGCCTCCAAATGAACAATTAATCCACTGACATGCACATCTTTGGAGGTGTGGGAGGAAACTAGAGAACTCACGTGTTCACAGGGAGAATGTGCAAACTCCACACAGACAGCACCCAAGCTCAAAATCAAACCCAGGTCACTGGAGCTGAGGCAGCAGCTGAACCATGTCTCACGTTGCTACACTGTTCAAGGGGGCGTAGGAAATTATCCCATGGCCTGATCAATATATAACCCAGTCATTACTGTATCAAAGTTTTGCATAATTGCTGCGTCCAAACAGAAGCAGTGGACGGGCGATGGGTGCCAACAGCCAGGGCTGCTTAAAACTTAAAGCTTTATGTAATATCATTCAGAATTCACTTACCTAAAACTCATGAGGTGGGAAGTTACTTGGAAATCACAAGACTCTGGGGAAGAGGTTTGGGTCTAGCATGCCCGAAAGAACACTGGTCATTTTACGGTCTGATTTGGCAACTCAAACACCCAGGGAGGAAGACTACAGAGAGTGGTGGACACTGCCCGGTCCATCACGTACTGACCTCCCCACTGTCAAAGGGATCTACGGGAGGCACTGGCACAAAAAAGCAGCCAGCATCATCACAGACCCACACCACCCTGGCCACACTCTCCTCTCACTACTACCATTGGGAAGAAGGTACAGGAGCCTGAAAAACGTGACTTCCAGGTTCTTCCCAGAAGCCATCAGTCTCTTGAACACTGCACAACTAACCTCAGCAACTGTGATCTTCTACGGATTGGGTCTTTGGTTGCACTATGGGTTTTGTATTTTGCATTATTATGGCCTGTTATTATGGTTATTCATTTATTGTGTTATTATTTCTGTGTGTTATTGCATTTACAGGCTTGTTAAGCTGCAGCAAGTAAGGCTTTCATTGTTCCGTTGTCAGAAAATATGACCAACACTTGGTTGTTGAGTGGCTTTCCTTGTACGATTATGGTCTGTATTCCTGATTAATACAATAAATGATCCATGTTATTGTATTAACGTGTCGCTAAAGCCGCAACAAGCACAAATTTAATTTTATCCTTCCAACACTCCTTAAACTAGGTATGTTGCAAAACTTACCTTGAGCAGCGCTGCAGTTCTGTCGCTCCCCGTGTGCGTGACTTTGGCGCCTTTCAGAGGGGGGCAGGCTTAAAGTGCCGTTTTTCAACAGACCTGGAAAATCGATGAATGTCGGGCGATTTCGTTGCGGAAGAAAAATCGCTCCGACATTTCATGAATGAAGGTATTTTTAAATTACTCTAAATTATTTATTAACTAGAGTAATTTAAAAATCACCTTCAAAAGCTGTGAGCACCGACAACCGGAAGGATTTTGCGTAGGGGAGAAGAAAAGTTAAATAGTTTATTTTTATATTAAAAGTTGGTTTTTCGAGAGGCTTTAATAATATTTTTATGTTGCGAAATGGGGTCGCAAAAAATGTATGAACAAACAATATTTTTCCTCCCGACTTCACCGCTAACCGCAACGTTCCAATCCACCGCATTCCACTAAAACCCACTTGCTAGTTGATTTAAATGGCCATTAATTTACAGGCATTAAACACTAAATTCCTTCCATTTGGCCCAGAAATTCATGAAAATGAGATTTAAAAATTATGTTATATTGTGGATTATTGTGTGAATGTTATTTGGACACTTAGGCAATTTAAAAAAAGTTTATCTTTTCTTAAGAAATGGATAGACGTTTAGATCTACTCATTGAATTTTGTAATTAGCTACAATTAGATAACTAACTAATTATATGCTTTAATTTCAGGTCATCCAAGTAAGATTGAAGCATTCTGAAACAAATATGAAACAATCTATAATAACTGAATATTTCATTGAGTTCTCTTAATGTTTAAGAAAGTTATGGGCTTTTAACTTTTCCAGATCACAGCTTTTGAGTTAAGTCTATTGAAAGGCAATGGGGAACAATATGCTAATTTCCGAGTATGAAAATGGCCATAACTTTCTTAATACTGAAGATATGAAAATAAATTAGGTGTCAAATTAAACTTCTTTTTATGCTTTATCTGATGGGATAAATTGCAGACTTGATTTTTTAAATCTCAAAATTTTGTAGCATTGCTACTTAAACACTCATGTCATGTATCTTCCACTTCCATAAACTTTGGACTTTGTCTGTGGAACTGATGTGCTACAATCCTGAAAATTATATTCTGCACTTCCCCTTTGCTCTATCTATTGTACTTGAGCATAACTTGATTTTTTTTTGTGTATAGTATTATTCAGGAGGGGAACTGGGTTTAGGTTCGTCTAGGTCTATTACCTTATACCATGTACCTTCCGAAGAGTCCACTATACTGGAAGTTGTACATTTTTTACATTTATCAAGCTAATTAACCTACAAACCTGTACGTCTTTGGAATGTGGGAGGAAACCGAAGATCTCGGAGAAAACCCACGCAAGTCACGGGAAGAACGTACAAACTCTGTACTGGCAGCGCCCGTAGTGGGGCTGGAACCCGGGTCTCCGGCGCTGCATTTTGCTGTGAGGCAGCAACTCTACTGCTGCACCACTGTGACCGCCCTTGCTCTAGTGCTGTGAGGCAGCAACTCTACCGCTGCGGCACCATGACTATTAATGGTGCTTTTATTGTCACATGTGTGAAGTGCAAGCAACCAGTGAAATTCTTTCTTCAAACAGTTCAGTGCTATACCCAAGCACATTCCAAATTAGCAAATTGTACAGAAAAAGCATACTGATCCCACATGCAAGAAGCACCTTGTTTTGGCGCCATTTTCAGAGTCCAGACCACGTAAACACAATCCATTATTGATGTGTACCAAAAGCACAAAAATCCGTTTTTTTAAGCTATATGCAAAAGCATTAATTTCACTGTACCCAGGTATATGTGGCAATAAAGTACCATTGAACTATTTGATCTGTTTGGATAGCATGCAAAGCAAAGCTTTTCATTGTACTTCGCTACGTGTGACAATAATGGACCTGAACCTAAATTTAAACTCAGTTCCCCTCCTGAATGTAGAAACAAAGCTGCTGGTTAATGCACAAAAGGTCACAAAGTGCTGGAATAACTTAGTGTGTCAGGCAGTGTCTTCGGAGAACATAGATAGATGACGTTTCAGGCCAGGACCCTTCTTCAGACTGGGTCCCCTCCTGAATTGTGTTCCATTCTCCGTACACCACATCATATGGCAGCTAAATTCCTTGGTATCTCCTGTGAACCGTCAGTGGATTAAATTGACTTCTCCATCTCCGACCAACACCTGGAGTAAACCCACGCGGTCACAGCAAGAGCGTGCAAACTCCACACAGACAGCACCCGAGCTCAGGTTTCAACCCGGATCTCCAGTGCTGTGAGGTAGTTGTTACACCAGCTGCTAATGGCACGAGGTTTTGTTAAGATCCAACCTCTTCCTCCATCCAATCTCTTCCCATTGAGTAAATGTGCATAGAGTATCCTCACAAAGACCACAGTGTCGGAGACGGCAAGATGTCCTTTTAATTATTAAGCAATCAAATAATTGAATTTACAATTGGCTTCTCTTTGTGGAAGAGAGGGACACAATCTCAACCCCCCCCCCACATCACAGCAGAGCACCATCTAGTAACCAGAGAGTTTGGGTGGATTTGCAGTGCAAAACCACGGCTACAGGCATTAAAAAAAAACATTCACAGAAGATTACAAGAGGGAGGGAATGGTCCGTCAGAGGGAGTCAACATGGACATTTTCACAGCCACATCTTTGCGCCGTCCCACCTTGGTTTACCAATCATTCATCTGATGCCAGGTACCATCTGCAATCCTTGGACCGACACAGAAGGATGATTCAGCTGGGAGGATAAAAAATAATGAACCAAAACACTTGCCCACCCTGCAGTGAGTTAGAAGGAACCACCACTTGTCAGCCCAGGCACACTGAATCCTCGTTACACACGAGGTAAACTCAGTAGCTAATTTTAATACCATCCAATCTTTTAGTTACGGGGGGAGGGGCTGAGGGCGAAGCCGGGCGCTACAAGGTGTCCAGGATGGTGTCGATCCTGGACACAAGGTCCTGCCGCTTCGAGCTCAGGTGCTTGTCGTTCTCGATGTAGGCGTCCTTCTTCACCTTGCCGGCCACTAGGCGTTCAGCCTCCTGGCTGGCCTTCAGGGCCAAGTCCTTCACCTGGCAGTCCAGCTTCTGGATCTCAGCCACCTGAGGGGTTGGGAGAGAGAGAGAGAGAGAGAGAGAGAGATGCACTGGTCAGGGAAGGCACAGACTTTATCTTACACTAAACATTATTCCCTTTACCCTGTATCTGGACGCAGGCTCAATTGTAATCATGTATGCTCTTTCCCCTGAAAGGTTAGCATGGTACACGTGACAATAAACTAAACTAATAGAGCGACTGCCTCACAGCACCAGAACAGGTGACCGATGGCCAGTTAGGACCCGGTGGGCCAAAGGGCCCATTTCCGACCTGTGTCTCCAAAGACTAGAGGCCATAGGTTTAAAGTGAGAGGGGAAGATTTAATAGGAACCCGAGGGGCAACTTTTTCATACAGAGTGTGGTGGGTGTATGCAACGGGCTGCCAGAGAAGGTAGTTGAGGCAGGTACTATAACAATAATCAAGACATTTGGACAGGCACATGGATAGGAAAGGTTTAGTGGGAGGGTTACACAAAAAGCTGGAGAAACTCAGCGGGTGCAGCAGCATCTAAGGAGCGAAGGAGATAGGCGACGTTTCGGGTCGAGACCCTTCTTCAGACTGGTCTGAAGAAGGGTCTCGACCCGAAACGTCGCCTATCTCCTTCGCTCCTTAGATGCTGCTGCACCCGCTGAGTTTCTCCAGCTTTTTGTGTAACCGTCGATTCTCCAGCATCTGCAGTTCCTTCTTTAACACAAGGTTTAGTGGGATATGGGCCACACACGGCAAATAGGACTAGCTTAGATGAGGTAGTCTGGTTGACATGAAAGAGTTGGGCCGAAGGGCCCATTTCTGTGCTGTATGACTAAGTGTATCCTAGCACAGTGTTTCTTAAACTGGTGAATGGTTCACCCAAGGGCGAATGAAATTATTTTGGGATGAATTAAACTAGAGGGGTGAAAGAAGGGTGAATGGCTTAATTTATTCAGATATTTATATATATATTTTTTATACTTAAAAAAGGCATTTCCATTAAAGGGGTTAGTAAACTCTTATTAGTTTTAATGGCAGTGGGACGTGAAATTTGATGTTTTTTTCTCTCTATCTATGGTTTTCTAATTTCAAAGTAGCAGGATATTTCCCAAATTTACTGTAATATAACCTTTTAAGGCAGACCAGAAGAGCTAATCAGATCATAAATTTATAAATGGCAACACTGGAGGCTAGCCATTGAACTGTAACTTTACTTTGTCTAGCAATTTAGCTTCCAAAATTGATATTTGGTGCTATTGTGAGCTTTCGTCAGGGTGAGTTATAGAAAGTTATATTTGTTGGATACTAATATATTAAATCACATACTTAATGGTTTTTAGAACTAGTTTTCCAAGAAACCGGCAGTAATCAATGCCCGAAAGGGTTGGATGGGGCTGAAGCTCAGTGTTTAGACGTCGGAATGTTTTTTTTCATTCTAATAGAATGATTTTGCAACTCCAATGGCAATTAAACGTTTTTTTTCACTCCTAGTTTTCTTTACGTATTTTTAGGATGTTAAAAAAGTTGGTTAAAATAAACACTTACGAAATGAGTTAATTTATGTTTTTTGATCATGTGATAAAATAAATGCACGCCGACGCCACATCCCCTCCCCCACCCACCCATCCACCGCGTTGGGGGACGGGGCCCGACGGGTCCTACATGGTCTAGTTATATATAAAATTATACACAAGGGAGAATAAAACGAAAATTACCAAAAAACATAAGAACATTTAGTGAATGACATTTTGTGATAAAGACTCAAGGGTGAATGACACAGAAATAGTTTTTAGAGAAGCACTGTCCTAGCACATTGTGGGAAGTAAGGGAAGTGATGAAGGCTGGTATGATTAGAAGGTTAAAAGACATTTGGACAGGTACATGCATAGAGAGGTTTAGAGAGATACAGGCCAAACGCAGGCAGGTGGGACTGGTGTAGCTGGGGCATCTTGGTCAGCATGGACGAGTTGGGCCGAATGGCCAGTTTGGTGCTGTGTGAATCTATTCAGAGATGTAGGGAAATTTACAGAGGCAAATTAACCCACAAAGGACATACAGCAATGTGGTGTTGAGGCAAAAGACCAGCTGTGGTCTATGACAGTATCAGGAGTGGCTGTGGCCTCTCTGCTTGTGTCTCCCCCTCGCTGGTGTACCCTGAGAGACGGCACACAGTGGAGACCCCGATGGCGATCCGAACGGAGGCGACGGCTGCAACGGGCCTCTATGGCCACCTGGTGGCCAAAACCTGACAACTCTTACACATTAACTCAGTGGACTATTTCTGTGCATTCGGTACTAAACGGGTCCAGTATTTGTGTATGGCAATACTCTTACTGGTCTGTATGCAAAAAAAGTTTCACTGTACCTTGGTGTGGAAGGTAATAAAAGTGACCATTGTATCATTGAACCCCCCTCCATCAAACCATTGGACAGCCCTTGTAAACCATTGAACAGCCGACTCCCTCCCTACCTTCTCAGCAAGGTCGGAGCCCTCGGCTTTGAGCTTGGACTGCAAAGAGGCGATGTCGCTGGAGAGGCCACGGTGCTCCGTCTCCAGCGTCTTGCGGCCGCTATTGAGCGTGCCGATGTCGCGGGACTGCTTGTACTTATTGACCGCCTCCTCAAAGTGGCGGTACAGCCCCAGACGCTTGTTGACCAGTGTCAGTACCTGCTCCGTGATGGAGGCCACCTTCATCCGCGCCTCGGCCGCCGGGTCCTGCCGCAGGGAGCGTGAGAGAAACAGTCAGGAACCCCCAGCCGCATCAAGCTGGAGGTCAAGTGGAAACAAGCAACTGCAGGCGCTGGTTAGTACACAAAGTACCGAGGACCTGACGCGGAGAGAATCGGGCCGGCGAGAACAAAGAGGGACGATCGGGATTCGTGGCAACTTGTACTTGGGTACTTATGACAATAAAGTATAATTGAATTGAATTATTGAAAGTGCTGGAGCAACTCAGCAGGTCAGGCAGCATCTCTGGAGAAGGTGACAGGTCCATCCAAGCGGAAAAGAGCGTTATTGGGGAGAAATCGATTGGGTCTCTGTCGGAGGAAGAAAATGTGGGCCTGGGGGGATGGAGGTCAAGGTCAATTTATTGTCACATGAACCGTTTTCAGGTACAATGAAATTTGAGTTACAATACAGCCATACTAAGTGAAAAGCAACAAGACACACAAGCACAAAAGTAGAGGGACTGGGTGACCATGGTGAAGATGTGGCAATGGTGGCTTAGAAATAGAAAGTTAGTGAAGAATGTATGCGAGGTGTCTTGGATGGAGTTGAGGGCAATGCGGGGACAATAAAATGTGATTAATTGGTGTAAATGGGTGGTTGAGGGCCGGCACGGGTGATGGACTGAAGGGCCCTATTTAGCGCTGTGCGCCCACGACTCAAGAGAGCCTGGCAAGGTGAGGGCAGGGGAAGAGATAAGGATCAGGTTATGGGTGAGCACATGGGGAAGGGGGAGGGTTTTGTGTGAATGGAATTTTGGGGAGTTGGGTTTGGAAGAGCTGGGATAGATACATCCTTGGAGCGAAGCGGCATATTTATTAGAAACAGTTCACCTTAGTGATGGAAAAATCCAGGCGGACGTAAATGATGACGGTGAAGAAGAGGATGTAGAACGCCCCCACCACCAGCAGTGGCTCCTGTAGCATCAGGACCTTGTTGAAGGTGTAGTGGATCTGTGGAGAGAGCGGCAGATGGGGGTGACCACAACCACTGGTCCCGTCAGCTCAGCCGCAACACAACCTCCCAGAGGTGCTCCGACCTCATAGGCTCCACCCCTACGGGACCAGTTCACATTGAGCTGAGATCTAACGGCTTGCTCCAACCCATCCAACTGAGCCCAGGATCAAGGGTCAGCATGGTCGCCCCCCCCACCCTGGTGTGTATGACAAATAAATACACAGGACAGGGCGTCATGGTGGCGCAGCAGTAGAGTTGCTGCCTTGACACCTGGGTTCGATCCCGACTGCGGGTGCTGTCTGTACATAGTTTGTACACTCTCCTTGTGACTGTGGGTTTCCTCCGGGTGCTCCAGATTTCTCCCACACTTCAAAGACGTACAGGTTTGTTGGTTAATTGGGCTCTGTAAAACCGTAAATTATCATTAGTGTGTAGGATTGTTCCATTGCATGGGGTGATCAATGGCTGGCACAGACTTGGTGAGCCGAAGGGCATGTTTCCACGCAGCGTCTCTAAAGTCACAACTGGCACAAAAACAGGCCCTTCGGCCCACTAAGTCTGTGCTGAGCGTGATGGCAGGTTAAACTAATCTCTTCTGTCTGCATGTGATTCACATCGCTCCATTCCTTGCATATCCATGTGCCAGTCAAAAAGTCTCTTAAATGCCACTATCGTTTCCTCCTCTACCACCACCCCTGCAGCGCATTCCAAGCCCCACCACCCTCCGTATCAAAAGAATTTGCGCTGCACATCTCCTTTATACTTTGCCCGTCTCGCCTTAAAACTATACTCTCTAGTCTGCAACATTTCCACCCTGGGGAAAAAAAATTGTCCATCATAAATTCATAAGGATCAGAATTAGGCCATGTGGCCCATCGTGTCAATCGGCCCATTCAATGATGGTTGATCCATTTTCCCCCCTCAACCCCATTCTCCTGCCTTCTCCCCATAACATTTGACACCATCACTAATCAAGGAAGACTGACTCTCTACCCCAGCTATGCCTCACATAATTTTCTAAACCTCTACCTGGAAATCAGGCTCTTGAGGAATTTGAGTAAGAGCCATTATGTTCCCATTATTACTCAAATACTGATGACCGCTACAAGTGGCACCTCTGCCTACACAAGGGAAGCAAAGGAGCAGGTACCACAATATCCTGAATGTGCTGCTCCACCAGGTTCGACTTGTGAGCAGTGATGACTGGGCGGCCAAATGTGTCCAGGTAGGTGTAGTGGAGCTCGTCTGCTTGCCGGTCGATCCGGTACGGAGTGTCCAAGTGAATGTTCCTGCAAGAAGGAGAGATGGTCTGACAACAGGCCAGGTATTTCAGTGCCAAAGCACCGCTCAGGGGCCAATTGCCCAGACACACACTTGTAGGGCAGGGACAGCACTCGCATAGAGTAAAGCTCCCTCCACCCTGTTTCGTCAAAACTCCCCCGGAGGGTAGCACAGTGGCGCAGCGGTAGACGCTATATAACGCCAGAGACACCAGTTTGATCCTGAATATAGGTGCTGTCTGAACGGAGTTTGCACGTTCTCCCTGTGAGTTTGCACATTCTCCGCGTGGGTTCCCTCCAGGAGCTCCGGTTTCCTCCCACATTCCAAAGTAGTACAGGTTGTAGGTTAATTGGCTTCAGTTAAAATGTCCCTAGTGTGTACGTTATGTTAGTGTACAGGGTGAACGCTAGCCGGCACGGACTCAGTGGACTGAAGGGCCTGCTTCTGCACTGTATCTCTGGAGTCTAAAGTAGTCTAAAGCAGGGACTGGATTTAGATACAGGGTCAAGTTTCCTTCACTTTGCCCCGTCACAAACTCCTGGAACACTGGCATGATTTAGATAAAGAATTAAGCTTCCTCCATGCTGTTCCATCCTACACCCCCAAGGCAGGGACAGGATTTACAGTGTCCTCCATAATGTTTGGGGCAAAGACTCATCATTTATTTCTTTGCCTCTGTAGTCCACAATTTGAGATTTGTTGTAGAGAAAAAAAAAAATCACCATAATGTTTGGGACGCACAGGCATTTGTAATTGCTCAGGTGTGTTTAATTGCCTCCTTAATGCAGGCATAAGTGAGCTCTCAGCACCTAGTCTTTCATCCAGTCTTTCGATCACCTTTGGAAACTTTTATTGCTGTTTATCAACATGAGGACCAAGGTTGTGTCAATGAAAGTCAAAGAAGCCATTATGGGACTGAGAAACAAGAATAAAACTGTTAGAGACATCAGCCAAACCTTAGGCTTACCAAAATCAACTGTTTGGAACATCATTAAGAAGAAAGAGCACAGGTGAGCTTACTTATCGCAAAGGTACTGGCAGGCCAAGGAAGACCTCCACAGCTGATGACAGAAACATTCTCTCTATAATAAAGAAAAAAACCCAAACACCTGTCGGACAGATCAAAAACACTCTTCAGGTGTGGATTTGTCAATGACCACTGTCCGCAGAAGACGTCATGAACAAAAACAGAAGCTACATTGCAAGATGCAAACCACTCGTTAGCTGCAAAAATAGGATGGCCAGGTTAGTTTTCCAAGAAGTACTTAAAAGAGCAACCACAGTTCTGGAAAAGGGAGTTGTGGACAGATGAGACGAAGATTAACTTCTATCAGAGTGATGGCAAGAGCAAAGTATGAAGGAGAGAAGGAACTGCCCAAGATCCAAAGCATACCACCTCATTTGTGAAACACTGTGGTGGGGGTGTTATGGCCTGGGCATGTATGGCTGCTGAAGGTACTGGCTCACTTATCTTCATTAATACAACTGCTGATGGCAGCAGCATAATGAATTCTGAAGTGTATGGACACATCCTATCTGCTCAAGTTCAAACAAATGCCTCAAAACTCATTGGCCGACGGTTCATTCTGCGGCAAGACAATGATCCTAAACATACTGCTAAAGTAACAAAGGAGTTTTTCAAACCTAAAAAATGGTCAATTCTTGAGTGGCTGTCAATCACCCGATCTGAACCCAATTGAAGAGAAAACTGAAGGGGACTAGCCCCCAAAACAAGCATAAGCTAAAGATGGCTGCAATACAGGCCTGGCAGAGCATCACCAGAGAAGACACCCAGCAACTGGTGATGTCCTAGTATCGCAGACTTCAAGCAGTCATTATATCCAAAGGATATGCACCAAAATACTAAACAGGACTACTTTCATTTACATGACATTGCTGTGTCCAAAACATTATGGTGCTGAATGTCCTGAAATGGGGGGGACTACGTATAAACACTGCTGTTATTTCTACATGGTGAAACCAAAATGTATAAAAATGGCCTTTATTAAAATCTGACAACGTGCACTTTAACCACATGTGATTTTTTTCTAGAACAAATCTCAAATTGTGGAGTAGAGGCAAATAAATAAATGATGGGTATTTGTCCCAAACATTATGGAGGGCACTGGAGATACAGAATCCAGCTCCCTCCACCCTGTCCCGTCAAACACTCCTGGATCACGGATAGCATGGGTTAGATACAGGGTAAGGTTCCCTTCACCCTTTCCCGTCACATATTCCTGGGGCAGGGATAGAATGATTTACATCCAAGGCAAACCTTCCTCTCCCGATAATCTGCCCTGTCAAATCCCGGGGCAGCAATTGATGCATCCCACGATGTATGAAGACATGTGGACACACGTACAGATGCAAATGTGTGCTGGAAATCACAACCAGCCTAGAATGTGTGAACACTCACCACCTAGGAACAATGGCACAGGGCCGTTGGCAGAGACTCTCACAACATTATGGGCAGCACAGTGGCACAGCTGATACCTCACAGCACCAGATGCCCGGGTTCAGTCCTGACCTCAGGTGCTGTTCCTGCACGGTTTGCATGTTGACCCTGTGACCATGTGGATTTCCTCCAGGTGCTCCGGTTTCCTCCCACATCCCAAAGACGTGCCCATGCAGGTTTGTAGGTTAATTGGCCTCTGTAAATTGCCCATAGTGTGTAGGGCGTGCATGAGAAAGTGGGATAACATAGAACTAACATGAACAGGGTGGTCGATGGTCGGCGTGGACGTGGTGGGTCGAAGGGCCTGTTTCCACGCTGTATATTTTAATCAATGAACAGGTACAGCTAGTGTTCCCAATCTATAACCACAGTTGAAGAACAACATGCAGCACCACCTCTCACTGGCCTGACTCTGCACCACTCGCTCACTCACCGGGCTCCCTCCGGCAAAATAAGCTTCACGGTGAGATCGTCGATCACCTGATCGTCAAACACGTGGTCCATAAACCGCATCTTCAACGCATACTGGTCACCTGATGGGGACAAGAGTTTCATTTATTGTCACATGTACCTAGATACAGCAAAATGCTTTTGTTGCGTGCTATCCAGTCAGCGTAAAGACAATACATGATTACAATCAAGCCGTTCACAGTGTACAGATACAGGATAAAGGGAATTACGTTGAGTGCAAGAGTAATTCCAGTGAACTCCGATTAAAGTTAGTCCGAGGGTCTCCAATGAGGTGGATGGGAGGTCAGGTCAGGATCGCTCTCCAGTTGATGATATGATGGTTCAGTTGCCTGGTAACAGCTGGGAAGAAACTGTCAGTGAATCTGCAGCTATGAGTTTTCACACTTCTTGCCTGATGGGAGAGCAGAGAAGAGGGAGTGACCGGGGTGAAATTAATCCTTGATTATTTTTGCTGGTGGCCTTGCCGAGGCAGCGTGAGGTGTAGATGGAATCAATAGACGGGAGGTTAGTTTGTGTGATGGTCTGGTAACCCTCCTCTGTACCGTTTCCAACATCCTGTAATGGGGGTAACCAGAACTGCACGCAATACTCCAAATCACTTAGCGGCTGGTAATTCAGACACCATGACCTTCAGAAGGAGTTGCAGGTGGATGGGGTAAAGACCTCTAACCAAACAACCTGCAGGAATGCTGGGGAGATCGCTCTTACCCGTTTAAGATCAAAACCTGGCTCAGGTACTGACCAAAGTTGTACAGGTATTCGTAGCTGGGCAGGTTGTATCCAATGACGTAGTGAGTCTTCCACCCACCAAAGAGCGGGAAGCGAGGGCGGACTTCCATCTCCACGGAATCATCCAGGACAACCAAGTGGCTGGTGGAGATGTTCCCAATGTCGTCCCGATAGTACACATCTTGGGCCGCGGCAGGCAGGATGGTCTGCAACAGAAGGTCGCAGAGAGGGGTTTACCACAGCACCCAGCCAGCACACGGAAACCCAGAGCACAGACTAATAAACATCGCCCTGCACACTCCAGTCAGAGCCACAGTCACGACCAAGATAACCTTTCCTATCCATGTAAGTGCTTTTAAATGCATGTTTAAGTGCTGTGAAATGCGTTATAGTACCAATGTCAACTACCTTCTCTGGCAACTCACTCCATATATCCACCACTGTGCAAAAAGGTTGCCCTCATATTCTTATTAAATATTTCCCGTTTCATCTTAAAACTATGTCCTCTTGATTCCCCTGCGTTCACCATCTATTTCCGTCATGATTTTATTCATTATAGGATCACCCCTCAGCCTCTTGCGCTCCAAGAAAAAAAATTCTAGCCTGCCCAACCTCTCCCTGTAGCTCAGGCCCGAGTCTTCGTAAATCTTGTCTGCACTCCTTCCAGCTTAACTACATCCTTTCCAAAGCAGAGTGACCAAAACGGAACACAATACTCCACATAAGCTTAATGAAAATTTCTGGGGTGCCAGAAAGCTGAACCCCTGTCCCCTTCACTTAGAGAATCGATGAATGATGGAGGCAGCCATTTCGCCCCCTGAGCAGAGCCTTGAACGACACGGCAAACCGCTGCCCCACGCCCATTTACAGCTCCAAACTGGCAGGGAACAAAGTTTCATGGAAGGAGACGTACCTTGAAAGATTTGACGGAAGATATTCCACTGTCAGGCTGCCTCTGGTAGTCGTAGCGGGAGAACGGCCCCTTCAGGACGGCGCCGCAGTGCTTCAGGTCAATGGTCTCCTCCACAGCGATGTTTCCCCAGTGCGATACCTCAATCAGGCGGGTCATGCTGACGATGGCCAAGAAAGGGCTGTTGTTCTCGTAGTGCAGCCTCAGTGTGTCCTGAAAGGGCAACACAGCCACTCAGTGGGGGTAACAGCCCACGTTCTGAACATAGAACGGTTCAGACACACAACGCTGGAGTAACTCAGAACTTTATCCCAGGGTGGAGATGTCAGACCAGAGGGCATAGGTTCACAACGACAGGGGTAAAGTTTCAAGGAGAAATGCAGAGCAAGGTTTTACCTACAGAGGATGGTGGATACCTGGAACACACTGCCAGGGGTGGTGGTGGGGGCAGATACTATAGTGGCGCTTAAAGGGCATTTAGATAGGCACGTGGATGTGCAGGGAATAGAGGGATATGGAATCATGCACAGGAAGAGACAAGCAATTTAACAACATAATTTTGAGCACAGGTATTGTGGGCTGAAGTGCCTGTTCCTGTGCTGCGCTGTTCTCTGAATGTGGGGAGGGGCAGTACGAATGCAACCCAAGCTGGATACGGACAGGCAGTTCCATCGTCCCTTTCTGGGCACAGGTCAGCCATTGAAATGAGAGGCACGGCAGGTTTCCTGAAGGTGGCAGGGGAATGGAGGGGAACGCAAGATAAAAACCCGTGGCTACTGTCACCTGGCTGTAGGCAGCAACGTCCTTGAACGGCCCGTAATCGATGGAGTCCTCGGATTTGCTGGGGTTGCCAAGCTTGGTGTAACTTTCAATGTTCTTGGAGGCAAGCTTGACGCGGGTGGTCTGGCTCTTGGTTGGGTAAGGAGAGTAGAAGTAGTGGCTGCCCTCAAACACCACATACTGCTTCTCGGCCTGGGCGATGTGTGTTGGGAAGGGCCGCAGCACATGCGTGAAGGTGGTTTCTATGGCCAGTTTCACCTTGGCACCAGCTGCGAGGCTCGATGCCAACCTCACATTGAAGAACCTGCCACTGGAAATGGAAATATGATGATCAGGCTCCAGAAAACCAATGCTCACCTGTGAAAGCATTCATCCAAAAATACTCAACGCCGACCGGACAACCTAACATGCCACCCGCCCAAGGATGACTTCCAAACGACAGAACATTCTCAGAACCAGTGTGTCTTCAGGCAAAGCCGCTTAACCGTGCAAGCATATTGTTTTATATTGTCTGGAGCAGAGACCTATAAACTTATGAGGGCGAGATATGGGTTAGACAGTCAGGGTGGAATCTCACAGACTAGAAGGCCTAGCTTTAAGGTGAAAGGGACAAAGTTGGAGGGAGATGTGCGGTGTAAATTTTTGTTTACACAGAGGATGGTGAATTTCTGGAATGCGCTGCCAGGGGTGGTGGTGGAGGCAGATGTGATAATAGTGTTTAAGAAGCTTTTGGATAGGCACATGGATGGATATGCATGGATATGGATCATGTGCAGGTAGAGATTAGTTTAAATTGGCATTAAATTCAGCACATACATTGTGGGCTGAAGGACCTGTTCCTGTGCTGTACTGTTCTATGTTCCATGTAATGTGTAGTTGGGAATTTTACAGTTGGCCACACTCACTTTCATCAAGGCACTGCACGCTGGGGAATAATCAAGGAAACACACAGGTGATGAGAAGCAACAAGAATCAGAACTAAGCAAAGCCATTCAGCGCCAGGTTTACTCCACCCAGGTTGTTGTGCAATTCAATTCATTTAACCTTCTTTACATCCCGATACCCTTCCCTAACAACATGTTGGATATGGGCTAAACGCAGGCAGGTGGGACAAGTGTAGATTGGGCATTTTGGTTAGCATGGGTAAGTTGGGCCGAAAGGTCCGTTTTCATGCTGTATGACTAACAATCCATTGGCCAGAGCCTTGCAAATCCCATCTGCAATAGAACCAACTGCCCTTTATCACACTCGCATTGATTCCCAATTTAGCCCCCACAAACCCATGTGACTGTTTCCAGAATTTAGAAAGCTAGTGTAGTGCTTTTCCAATTTTGTATAGGAAGCAGATTACTGGGAATCTGGAATTGTAGATGATAAAATGGTATTTGGAGAAACGGTAACAATTGCATTAATTCACTCACGGCGCGTGGAAGAACAGTAGGTTCTAGGAAAGAGACTGGATTTTTGGAAGACGGGAACATTAGTTGCAGTGAAATTGATAACCAAATCCATCCCTACTGCTGGAGAAAGAGCAAGTCTATGAACTATTGTACAGTGGAATTTCCAATCAAGAATAAATCAGTTACCTCTGCCCTCTGACCACAGTCTCTTCCAGATTCAATGAGGATTCTTCTTCATCGTTATTTTTTAACTAGATCAGAAAAGGAAATATGGTTCAATTATTTGAAGCCAAATGGGGCAATATAATCAAAACACATGCATCCCAGATCTCTGAGCTCAAAACAAGTTGACATGAAAAAAGTAAAAAGAAAAATGTCACAGCAATGCAGTTCCGTTATGTAAATGATTTAACTCTCTCCCTGATAGTTTCACTGCACTGGGCATGATAAATAACACACTGTCCTGAAAATACTGACATCAGTTGTTGCTTGGTTTGTCAGCCCAATAAACAAACAGTCCTAACCCAACCTGTCCACATAAAGCAGGTCATACCAAAAGGCATTGGATGGCAATCACTGTATTCAGTCCAGCAGCGGAACACCGTTCATCAAAGAGAACTAAACTATTATGCCTCGAGATATCGCTGACCTCAGCAAATGTAAATTTTATGTACTTCACCTCAGGTTCTGCAGAACACAAGTGGTAGCCTAGATGACAAGACCGGCGAGACCGACGTCAGGCAGAGCTATAGTGGTGGGTGACTCAATTGCCCGAGGTACGGACTGGAGATTCTGAGGCGGCAGCCAAGACTCGAGGATGGTTTGTTGTCTCCCTGGTGCCAGGGTTAAAGATATCGCAGACCGACTTAAGAACATCCTCGAGAGGGAAGGTGAACAGCCGGCAGTAGTTGTGCACGGGGGCACAAACAACATTGGGAAGAAGAGGAAGGAGGTTCTGCAACGTGAATTTCGAGTGTTAGGAAGAAGACGGAAAAGCAGGACTTCTAGGGTGGTTATCTCTGGGTTGCTTTCAGTACCTCGTGCTAGTGGGGGCCGGATCAGGGAGATAGGGGATCTGAATGTGTGGCTGGGGGGCTGGTGCAGGGAGTAAGGATTTAGATTTATAAACCACTGGGGTCTCTTCTGGGGTAGGGGTGACCTGTACAAAAGGGACGGGTTACACCTTACCTGGAGGAGGACCGACGTTCTAGCAGGCAGGTCTGCTAGGGCTACACGTGTGGATTTAAACTAAATAGTGGGGGGAGGGATTGACAAATTGGGAGTATAAAGATGCAGTTAACGGGGAAGTGAGTACAGGAAAAGTTACAAAAGACTCCCGAATTAATGGGAAGGAAAGTTCAAGAAGGGATAAGAGAGTAAAGTCAGAGCCAATAGGGACCGGAGCGAGAGGGGAGGAGAATACCAAAGTCAAAGTGTTGTATATGAATGTGCGAAGTATAAGAAATAAAGTGGACGAGGTTGAGGCTCAGTTAGAAACTGGCAAGTATGATGTTGTGGGAATTACTGAGACATGGCTGCAAAAGGGCCAGGGCTGGGCATTGAATATTCAAGGGTATACATCATATTAAAAGAAAGACAGGTGGGCAGAGAGGGTGGGGTAGCTCTATTGGTGAGGCTGTGAAGCTCGGTGGACATTTAACATTACCAGTCGGTTATCCTTGATTCCGAAAACTACTGCTTACCTTTTTTTTCCCCCAATGAGCCAATTAAATTCACCAGTCAGCACCAGCTCCAAACTACGAGAACCTTCGACCTCCTGGCGACCCACCTATGGCACGAGAATTCTCGCTACTCTCCATGGCGGCTTCATTCTAGTCGCCGCTAATTTTCCAACATGTTGAAAAATTTGCGGCGACCATGAAGGCGACTCCCCGGCAACAACCCGCGAACATGTGGTGACTGCACAATCTCGTACAGTCGCTTAAGTGGGACAGACCCATAACAGTTTGAAAGGGAGAGTGAGAAATTGTGGAGGATTCATGGTTTTGAAGTCACAGGGTAAAAAGAGAATCAGAGTTCAAATGAAGAGTCCCGACGTGAAATGTCTCTTGTCCATTCCCTCCACAGATGCTGCGTGACCCACCGAGTTTCGCCAGCACTTTATGTTTTGCATGAGAAAAGTCCTAGTCCATGTTTGTGAACATTGACTGGACAGTACAAAACTGCTACTCATTTGCATTGGAAAACTCAAAAATTGAACGTCAAATATAGATTCTGTTTTAGTATGAGAACTTTTTGCTATTTCCACATTTTTAGTTAGGTAAGGTAATCTGGAATTGCATCCATTTATCTGTGGAAGGTAATGTTGTTTATTGTGTTTTCCCCCCAGTAGTATTTTAAACCATTTCCCATTTGCATTCAGTATTGAACCTTGCAAAGTTTTAGTGGTCTCTTTTCATTCCTGACCTGCTGAATTCTTCCAGCACTTTGTGTTTTACAACTGTAAAGCTTCCTGACTCGGGTAGAGTCTCAGTTTATCATCTTAAACCGCCAGCAGTGCCTGTAATCTCCGCATTGCCGCTCCTGGCCGCGCTCCCATCAGAAGCCCAGCAAGTCTGTGTGATAATATGGTTAGATTACAGCTAGTCTGCAGCACACTCACTCGGTCTGCATCTACACGGCAACAGTATCACATCAAACGCTGAAACGTTAAAAAAAAGCCTTTGTGCAATGGATGTTATGATTGTAATGAATGAACCAACCTCAGACAGAAAACTAAACATGACCTGGGCCTTGCTGGAAGATTCACACACCATTTTTGCATCCATTAACAAGAACCAGTGATCAGGAAGAGGCCATTCAGCCCCTTCAACTAGTCCTGTCATTCTGCCAGACCTGTTCCACACACACTGGGCGTGTACTGCTCGCTCGGCTCACCCCTGGTACTTTGGATGCTGAATGTCTGTTAGACATTAAAGGCGTGGTATGTGGAATGAATGGTGTAACTGCCTCTGACAAACCAATCACCCTCAACTCCCGCCTCGAAAACTAAACACGACCTTGCTGGAAGTTTCACACACTGTTTTTGCACCCCCTCTTTACATATTGAAGCCACAGCTTATTAAAGTATTGTGACAGTTTAATCATTAATCTCTCTGCTTTCACATCCTAGTCAGGTTCATTTTTATCACAGTTCCCTTCATGTCATGGTGCCTTCCGGAGTGAAGCTCATGGTGACCACTGTGCCTCAGCTCTGGATATTATCTCGCTCTCCCCGACCCGCGGAAGCCTGCCTCACACCAAGGTGTCATTAACACATCAGGATAAGAGGAACGTACTTACCACCACCTTCCCCACAACTTAATTCCCCCCCCCCCCCCCCCCACCAACTGATTCCACAAATCTTGCGCCTGGTATTATTAGAAAACAAAACCAATAAAATAGTGGTAAACATGTAAACAGCTACACAACATACAGAACCAAGTAACTGCATGATTGGGACCCCACTCACTCCAAGATATACCATGGACACTTGCCTGGACTGTAACATCATGTAAACTTGGGAACTCTATGTTTAAAGACATTTGAACGGGTATCTGCACAGGAAAGGCGCAGAGGGAAATAGATTTAACACAGGTAAAGGGAACTAACACTGACAGATATCATGGCCACTAGAGACCCTGCAGCAGCGTGGGGCTCGAGTGGATCAGACGTCGCTCCAAGAGACCGAGGACATGGATTGGACATTGTCTGCAGCAGCACAGAGCGACAACATCGCCAGGCCAACCGTGTAACTCTGGCCCAAGGCCGCAGCAAGGTTTTAAAGCCAAGTTAAGATCAATAATTTTAACGATAATGGACCCTAATCATACAAAAAGGCACTGGAAATCCTGTGTTCTGTCTAAGTGTAATGCACATGCAGTGACAAATGATTTTCCACCACTTTATTCTTACACTTTTATGCTTAAGTAAGATTGTGCCTATGTATAGCAAGATTTTTACTGAACTGTATGCAAAAAGAAATGTCACTGTACCTAGGTGCACAATCGGGTTTGCAAAGTTGCTGTTTCTCAACTCATTTAAACTAGTTCCACAACTCGCAAGGAAGCAGTTTTATTCCTATGTTGTGCATCATTAAAGATTACTGATAATAATTACACCTTTGTTGCACTTAAATGCAGTTTTATAGATTGGTATCAATCCTGAAATTCTTAATGGCTTTATAAATTCTCCAATTTAGTTTAGTCTATTGTCATGTGTACCGAGGTAGTGAAAAGCTTTTTTGTTGCATGCAATCCAGTCAGCGGAAAGACTATATATGATTACAATCAGTCCGTTCACAGTGTACAGATACATGATAAAGGGAATAACATATAGTGCAAGATAAAGTCCAGTTATAGATAGTTTGAAGGTCGTCAATGAGGTAGATGGTAACTCAGGACTGCTCTCCAATTGTTGATAGGATGGTTCTGTTGCCCGTTTACAGCTGGGAAGAAACTGTTCTTGAATCTGGAGGAATGCAACATCACACTTCTATACCTTTTGCCCGATGGGAGGGGAGAGGAGACGGAGTGACCGGGTCAAGACTGGTCCTTGATTATGCTGGCAGTCTTGCCGAGGCAGTGTGTACTGTAGTTGGAGTTAATGGAAGGGAATTTAGTTTGTGTCATGGTTTGGGCTGTGTCCACAATTCTGTGTAATTTCTTGCGGTCTTAGATGGAGCTGTTCCTGAATTATATTGTGATTCATCCCGATAAACTGTTAATAATTTATATGATATTGGTCATATGGTCTTGCCAACCATATCCTCATTACATGAATAAGTAAAAGAATTGGCCAACACCATAGTAAGGAAGGAAAAAATCTAAATACTCACACCATGTCTACCACCCTCGCCCAGACTGGGGGCAGAAAAGGAGAACTCAAATACTTGAGACACTGAAGACTGAAAGAATGGTTCAGGTTTTGCCTGCGCCCAGTAACCAAATGCATCCAAGATAAATATTAATATCTGACCGCTATCACTGTATGGGTAAATGCCAATAATGAAATTTTATTCAAATAATGCTACTGGATTTTGTATATGCAAGGGCAGAAGAGGCATTGGTTTAAACTAGGGGTCAGCAACCTAATGCGGCCCGTAACCCGAAATCATCCGGCCCGCAGGCAGATTTTTCCCCCTGTAATCATCCGTCCCGGCCCGACCGCGGCCGAGCTCTGGCTGTACCACATCCTGCGCAAAGCCGCCGGCATGGCCGCGCACCTTCTGTGGACACATGTAAGAAAGAACTGCAGATGCTGGAAAAAACGAAGGTAGACAAAAATGCAGGCGAAACTCAGCGGGTGATACATGCAAGGATTGCATGAGGCTACCTCACCCACTGAGTTTCTCCAGCATTTTTGTCTACCTTCTGTGAACACATGATTTGATGCCTGCCATCTGGGACAAGATCCATGTGATAGATGTGGCCCGCCATCCGCTCACAGACATGCGTCCCAGTCCCTATGCAGAACAAGGATGCTGACCCCTGGTTTAAACTCTCACCCGAAACCCAGCACTGAACTCCAAGAACAAGCAGCACTAGTTATGACCATGCACATTGTAACCCATACTTTTGCTTACACAAGATGGCATAGTTGTAAGGTGAGAGGGGGAAAGCTTAATGGGGATGCACGGGCATGTTTTCTTTTACACAGAAACTAGTGGCGGCCTGGAACGCACTGCCAGGGGTCGTAGTGGAGGCAGATACGATAAATGCTTTAAAGAGGCTTTTAGGAAGGTATGTTACAATACCTACCTTTAGCAGCGCTGCAGTTCTGCCACTCCCCATGTGCACGACTTTGGCGCCTTTCAAATGCCGTTTTTCCCCAGACAGGGCAAATTGATCCATCTCAGGCAATTTCGTTGCTAAAGAGAAATCGCTCCGACATTTTATTCATGAAGGTATTTTTAAACTACGCTAGATCATTTATTAGTTATAGTAGTTTAAAAATCATCTTCTAAAGCCGTGAACGCCGACAGCGGAACGGACCTAACGTAGGCGATAAAAGAAGCTACACAGTTTATTTTTACATAAAAATGTGCTGCTTAGGAAGCCTTTAATCAAATTTTCAAAATGCGAAAAGGGGACAAAAAAATATACGAACCGGCTGTATTTTTCCTGCCGACTGGGGGTTAAATTCACCGCAAACCGCAACGTTCCAACCCCACTCGCAAGTTGATTTAAATGGCCATTAATTTACAGGAATAAAACACTAAATTCCTTCAATTTAGCCTATAAATTAATGAAAATGAGATTTAAAAATCATGTTATATTGTGGATTATTGTGTGAATGTTATTTGGACACTTAGGCTATTTAAAAATGTTTATCATTTCTTAAGAAATGGATAGATGTTTAGATCTAGTAATTGAATTTTGTAATTAGCTACAATTAGGTAACTAACTAATTATATGCTTTAATTTCAGGTAATCCAAGTAAAATTGTTTCATATTTGTTTCAGAATGCTTCAACCTATAATAACTGAAAATTGCATTGAGTTCTATTAATTTTTAAGAAGGTTATGGGCTTTTGACTGTCCTAGATTACAGTTTTTGAATTAAGTCAATGGAAAAGCAATGGGGAACAAGATACTAATTTCCGAGTATGAAAATGGCCATACCTTTTTTAATACTGAAGATATGAAAGTGAATTAGGTGTCAAATTAAACTTCTTTTTATGCTTTATCTGATGGGATAAATTGCAGACTTGATTTTTTAAATCTCAAAATTTTGTAACATTGCTATTTTAGGTAGACATATGGAAGTGCAGGGAATGAATCATGTTCTGACAGATGAGATCAGTTAAACTTAGCATCATGTTCGGCACAAGCATTGTGGTCCGAAGGGCCCGTTTCTGTGCAGTACTGTTCTATGTTCTAATGCAGAAGCCTTCAGACTTGTCTGTGACCTCAGCCGATAAACAAATACTTTGTCAAGCCAGTATTAAAACTCCCATTCATATAATACCCTTTATTATAAAATCACAAGTCATTTCATAATGGGAATTTATGACTTGACAATTGTCCTCCCATGCCAATGGGTCAAAAAGTGAGACGGGTTTATAGTAGGGAACTCCATATCTTAGAAACAATGAACTGCAGATGCTAGTTTATAAATAAAGACACAAAGTGCTGGAGCACCTTAGTGGGTCAGGCAGCATGGATAGGTGGCATTTCAGGTCAGGGCTGTTCCTCAGACAGATTGTGGGGTGGCAGGGGGAAGAGGAGGGGCAGGAACAAGGTTGATACAGGTAAAAGAGTGGGTGGTTGGGATTTGATAGACAGATGGTTGGACAAAAGCCACAGGTTTGAGATTAAGGGTTGAAGAGTTGCAAATTGTGAAGCTGGAGGAATGAATAGAGGGGGAGTCGGGGGGGTGGTGATTCTATGCTGGACATTTGTACAGATATTTACCTATTCTGCGGTGATGAAAATCTGGAATATGCAAGAGGCCAGAATTCTCAGTTTTAGGGCAGAGCGAGGCCATTTCAGGATTTGAAATCATAGATAACCTTTTGGAACAAGGTAGAACAGGGTATCATTGAATTAGGCCAGCAAGGGAGGTGTGATGAGAGACCAGGACATGGATAATGGCAGCAGAGTTTGGAAAGCTCCCAAGAGATCATTAGTTTGGATAAATCTCTTCAGAAGTCTCAGCAACTCTGTCAAACATAGTACACGAACAGTACAGCACAGGAATAGGCTCTTCGGCCCACAATCTGTGCTGAAAATGATGCCAAGACCATCTCTTATCTACCTGCACATAATCCACATTCTTCCAGTCCCAGCATATCTATGTCCCTATCCAAATGCCTCTTAAATGCCACTATCGTTTCTGCCTCCACCACCTCCTTTGGCAATGCATTCCAGGCCCCCACCGTGCTCTGAAAGAAAACTTGCCTTGCACATTTCCATTAAACTTTCCCCCTCTCATCTTATAGCTATGATCCCCAGTGTTGGACATTTCCACCCTGGGAAAAAAGTTCTGACTGTCTACCCATCTATGCCTCTCATAATTTTATATACTTGATAATACAGGGCCTGGAAGATGAAGATAGCATATTTAGGTTATTATAATTTCATATTAAATCAGCCAGGCAATGTACTTCTAACAACATTAATTTCAATTCATTTATTGGCAGGCTACCAGTTATAAAATGTTTCAATAAGAAGATAAGGTTGTGGTTATTGAAAAAAATACAAAGCTCTGCATAAAATGAAAAGTTACTTGTAGGCTTCTTGTCACTACCCTGACCCTGAGACACATCACAATTCCTTTGTCGGAGTTTGTAACATTATTTGTAGGGTATTTTGAACAATCCCTGAACCTGGCCCTATCCCCAAACTCTATCTCCGTTACATTGATGACTGCATCGGTGCTACCTTCTGCACCCATGCAGAACTCATGGACTGCAACTTCACCACCAATTTTCATTCTGCACTCAAATTTACTTGGACCATCTCCAACACCTTCCTCCCCTTTCTTGATCTCACAGCAGGGCTTGAAATTAATGGTTGCCCGGGTGCCAATAGAGGCATAATGTCCTGCCGGGCAACCTAAAAGTTGTGTCATTTTGCCCGACTTGGCAAGCACCTGGGACACCTATCGTTCAACTCTGAGCGGGCCCCCCTCTCTATCTCACTCTCTCTGCCATCGGTATCCCGGCGGCCAGGTCTCCGCTCTCCACTCGTTCCTCATCCGCCGGCCACCTTGCACATGTACACTGCCACGGCCGCACGTGCGCACAACCACGACCAACACATCATCGACTGCCCTGCACATGTGCACTACCACGGTAACTGGTCGGCGCTGGGCACTTTCGCTCCCCCTTTGCATTGTGGGAGATCTGGCCGCCATTGCTGTCCGGTCACCGCCACGCCGCGACCGCTGAAAACCAACACAGAATCACTCCGTGGAGCTGGAGTAACTCTTGCTTTTTGGTTTCCTGGTCCTCCAAAAATATTCTAAATGGAATTTAAACTGGAAGTGGTGGGGGGTCCATCACCAAACTCCAAACAATAACAGCCTATTGCACTTTATCTGTTTATTTATTGTGTATATACATGGTCTATGGTATATAAACACACTGAACTTTTACCTCCTGTTCTGTATTATGTTTAGATATTCAGTTATGCTGCAGTTGTGCTGCCCCTATCTGGGACACATGACAATAAAACTCTCTTGACTCTTGACTTGACTTAAGCAAAAAAGGGTTCTTGGGGAAAAAAGAGCTACCTGTGTTGAATTTGCACATTCTCCCTGCAAGCGTGTGGGTTCCCTCACACATCCCAAAGACGCATTGGCTTTGTAGGTTGACTTGTATCTGTAAAATTGTCCCTAATGTGTAGGGAGTGGGTGAGGGAAGTGGGATAACAGAACTTGTGTGAATGGGTAGACAAAAATTCTGGAGAAACTCAGCGGGCGAGGCAGCATCAATGGAGCGAAGGAAATAGGCAACGTTTCGGGTCAAGACCCTTCTTCAGACTGATGTAGAAAGGAAGAGGCGGATATAGTGGGCTGAGGGAGAGCTGGGAAGGGGAGGAGAAAGCAGGAGAAGTCAATGTATATACCGCTGGGGTGTAAACTGCCCAAGTGAAATATGAGGTGATGCTCCTCCAATTTACAGTGGGCCTCACTCTGGCCATGGAGGAGGCCCAGGACAGAAATGTCAGATTCGGAATGGGAGGGGGAGTTGAAGTGCTGAGCCACCGGGAGATCAGGTTGGTTATTGCGAACTACGTGGAGGTGTTGTGCGAAGCGATCGCCAAGCCTGCGATTGGTCTCACTGAGGTTGATCATACGCTGAATAATCCAACCAGATTTTTGTTTGGAAGTGGAAAGAAATAATAGAAATTGCATTCATTGCAACGTGTAAAAAGAGTTGAGATACTGTATTATAATTTTGCTGCATGTCATTGTGGTACATATCATGTCTTGATTGGTGAATATGTTTAGTTTGTTACTTTATTTGAAGCAGAAATAATATGTGAATGCTTCATTGAGCATAATTCCGACTGGTGACTACGCACTTCGTCCGAGCACATTAGATGACCACCTAAACTGTCATTTGGCAACCAAAAGAGCTGCCTAGATTGCCCGACTAGCAACAGAGGAAAAAAGGTGAGAGCTCTGCCCAGGTATCTTCTCCTGCAACCGCATAAGATGCAACAACTGTCCCAATACCTCCTCCCTCGACTGTCCAGGGACCCCGACAGTCCTTTCAGGTTAGGCAGAGGTTCACTCGCACCTCCTCCAACCTCATCTACTTTATCCATTGTTCAAGATATGGACTCTTATACATTGGCGAGACCAAACGCAGACTGGGCGATCGCTTCGCAGAACACCTTCGCTCAGCCCACCTGAACCTACCTGATCTCCCGGTTGCTGGACACTTTAATTCTCCTTCCCATTCCTACACAGACCCATCTGTCCTAGGTCTCCTCCATTGTCAGAGTGAGGCTAAACGCAAATTGGAGGAACAGCATCTCATATTTCACTTGGGCAGCTTACAGCCCAGTGATATGAATATTGATTTCTCTCACTTCAGGTGGCCCCAGAATTCCCCCCCCCTCTCTCTCTCCCACCCGTCGCACTTTCTCGTTTTCACCCTACAAACAGCTAACAATGGCCTTTTTCCTTTATCGTCATTACTTTTTTGCCTGTCTTTCATTAATTGTTCTTTATCTCTCCACATCACCATCTATGTCTTTCGTTTCCCTTATCCCTAACCAGTCTAAAGAAGGGTCGCGACCCGAAACATTACACATTCCTTCTCTCCAGAGACGCTGCCTGTTCCCTGCTGAGCTACTCCAGCTTTGTGTGTCTATCTTCGGTGTAACATTAGATCTCACTACAGCCTTGGACTCTAATTGTGGAGCTGTGAACAACCGATTCCTGCCCCCCTCCTCTCCTCCCTCAAATTTGACTACACACAGAAATCCATCTCTATTTTTAGATTTTGTTCACAATGGCACCATTCCAACCAACAGAAACAACCTTAGTGAAGACCAGTGTCAAACAAGGCTGCATCACTGCCCCATGACAAAAAACTATCATTCTTTCTTGCTGTAACTTTGCAGCTCACCTCCAATAAACTTCCTGTTGTAGTCGAGCAAATTAAAAACAGTTCAATTGCTGTGACCAGAACTAAGATCACTCTAACCTCAGTAGTCAATACAATGTGCAGATGACACTTGCAACTGGGAAGCCATGCACCAAGCTTTCGCCATTTAGAATTTAGAGATACATGTGGAAATAGGCACTTCGGCCCACAAAGTCCGCCCCGACCAGCGATCGCCCTGTACACAAGCACCATCCTACTCGAGGGACGATTTTACAATTTTTACCAAAGCTAATTAACCTACAAACCTGCACATTTTTGAACCTGGGAGGAAACCGGCGAAAACCCACACGGTCACAGGGAGAACGTACAAACGCCATACAGACTGCACCCGTAGTCAGGATGGAACCCGGGTGCCTGGCACTGTAAGGCAGTAACTTTACCGCTGCACCACTGTGCAATGAACAAAATTGAAGTGGATTAATTCACTGAAGCATAAAAGTGGGGTGGCACAGTAGCACAGCTGCTGCATCACAGCACCAGTGACCCTGACACTGGGATCAATTCTGACCTCGGGAACTGTCTGCGTGAGTTTACACATTCTCCCAGGACTACATTGTCCCACATCCCAAAGACATCTGGGTTTGCAATTTTAAAAAAAGACAAAGTGCTGGATTAACTCAGGCGGCATCACTAGAGACCATGGGCAGATGACATTTCGGGTTGAGACCCATCATCAGACTGTAGATTGGGTTTGTAGATTAATTGGTCTCTGGATGAGAAAGTGAGATAACAGAACTAGTGTGAATGAATGATCGACAGTCGGGATGGACTAGATGGGCCGAAGGGTCTGTTTTCAAGCTGTATCTAAAACTAAAGCCAACAATGGGACTTACAGCAAGTTAAACGTTTTTACCAAATTTCCTTCTGCTCTCTGATAATAAAGATATAAGGCGAGAAAATGTGGACTGCTGTGGCCACCTTGCAGCAAAGAGACAAAGACGAAATTCTTCATCTTCAATTAATTGGCATAAGGTTAATTAAGGATTATGTTTCAAGATGAAGGCTTCAGCTGATCCCCACTCTCCTCTGAATTGCAGACAGCAGAAGGATACCATCAATGGTGTTTCCACAGTATTTAGTGGAAGGACTATCCTTTCACTTAAAGGAACTAATGCCAGTATCCACTCCCAGATCAATGCCTGGTTTATTGTTGTATACTGGGATACAGTGAAAAACTTTTGTCTGCGTGTTATCCAACCAAATCAGATATTACTATACATTAATATAATCAAGCCATATACAAGTACAACAGATAGTGTTGAGAGAAAAATATTAGAGTGCAGAATAGTTTTTTAGCATTGCAGCATAACTGTTCTCGAGATAAAATCCAATGTCCACAATGGGCAGGTTGGAAGATCGGGGCTTTTGGGTGGACCTTTCATAAGTTTCATAACGGTGGGAAGATGCTGTCCCTGAATCTGGGGTATGTGCTTTCAAGCCTTTTCCAAATGGGAAAGGTAAGCAGAGGAAATGATAGGGGTCCTTGATTGTGTTGGCTTCTCTTCCAAGGCAGCATTAAATGTAAACAGAATCAATGGTGGGGAGTCTGATGTGTTTGATGGATTGGGGTACATCCACAACTGTCTGCAATTTCTTACAGCCTTGGGCTGAGCTGTTGCCAAACCAAGCAGTGGTGCACCATAGAAGGATGATTTCTATGGTGCATCTGTGGAAGTTGGTGAGAGTGGTTGAGGTTGGCATGTCACTTCCATGCCTGACACCAGACTCAGAAAACCGACATTATTCTGAGCTGTATAAGAGATTACCAGGCTGGAAGAGGAAAAAAAAAATCAGGAGTGGGCTAAAACTCTCCCTCGTAATGCAACTGTTCCAAATCGGAAAACTGCTGGCCCATGACTCAGGGGTCATTCTACAATCTGTAGCGTTGTTACAAAACGCACCATCAGTGGCACTCCAGATCTGCAATGAGGGGGGTGGGGGGAGGATGGGATTAAAACGCAGGCATGTATTCGTTGTCGGAGAGGGATTTCCTCTGGATGCTAGCTGGCGAAGAAAAATATTTTGCGCTTCCGTTCCCGTTTTTAAAAAAAATTTGCTGGACCGTTGCATCACTGGATTGAAGTTAAACGCGACTTCTAACGCCTTCAACATCACGGATCGCAAGTGCAGGACAAAACAAAAGGTATGTTGTTTATTTAACATATTATCTTGCTTTTTGGTGTGGCTTCATTTTAATGTTATGATGCAAAAAATGTTATTTAGGTCCCCATACGAATCAGCCATGTCTTGCTTGCCGATATGGGCTTAAAATGTATGGCAACTGCAACATTCCAACCAATCACATTCCAGAAACATCCACTCTCAAGATAATCAGAGTCATTATATTTTTGCACAATCATGTCATAAGAACATCTAAATCATCTATATTTTGTGCTATTGTTTATCCATGATAAATATTTTCATACTAAATATCCACAGTACAGTTTTAGTCAGATGTATTGTGCAAAAAATAATGGTTTTGATTATCTTGAGAGTGGATGTTTCTGGATTAATTTATGGGAATTAAACATTAAATTCCTTCCATTTGGCATATAAATTCATGACAAAGTGACATTTAAAAATTATGTTATATTGTAAATTATTGTGTGAATGGGATCAGTTTGTTAATTGTTATTTGGATACATGGGCTATTTAAAACCTTTGGCCTTTTCTTAAGAAATGGATAAATGTTTAGATCAAGTAATTGAATTTAGATGAATTTAATTGATTAGATGCATTTAATTGATTTGATGGAACTGATGTATATGATTTTTTTTGTTGGGTATTTACTATATGTTTTAGTGTTTAACTTTATCATTTGTACCTTTTTTCTAAAACTGCAAATAATAACATGTTTCTGTTAATGCTGTTCAGTGTTTTCTTTTTCTTTACATTGTAAACAGATGTCTCCGAAGAAGAAATGCAAAATTGTCAATCCAAATGCCCAGCAAAAGAGACTGATTTGTTGAACTACTCCAGATGTGATGATCTACAGGACATTCTTAATGGGAAAGTAGTGGGCCGAAAGGCATGTAATGTGTGGTTTGAAGAGCAAAAACCTGTAGTTTACAATGCCAAAATCGAAAAGTTGAGGAAAAACAAGGTGTACAGAGTTGCTTATTGGTTACAATCTGAAGCGTATGATGATGCTACTGATTATGATATGCCAATGTACCAGCTAGCAACGTATCTTCTCCATAAAGACTTGGTCTTTTGCTAGAAATTGTAATTTCTTTACCTGTCTGTTACAGACTTACAGCATATAATACAATAATATTAAAGTTCTGATCTTGAGAATATCACATTTTTGAATTTTCAAGGCAGTCTGGGTGTTTATTACTATTTCCATCACAACGGTCAATTTTGTAATTAGTTACAATTAGGTAACTAACTAATTATATGCTTTAATTTCAGGCCATCCAAGTAATTAATAACTGAAATGTTCATTCAGTTATCTTAATTTTTTAATGTCAATTGACTGTCCTTGATCACAGCTTTTGTGTTAAGTCAATGGAAAAGCAGTAGGGAACAAGATGCTAATTTCCCAGTATGAAAATGGCCATAACTTTTTTAATACTGAAGATATGAAAGTGAATTAGGTATCAAATTAACATTCTTTTTATGCTTTATCTGATGGGATAAATTACAGGCTTGATTTTTAAAATCTCAAAATTTTGTAACATTCCTACAATCAGGATGATAATGCGAACCCCAATCCAGGCTTGGGAGCATGTCATGCCTTGCTTTAACAGCAGGGCAGTACACTACAAACTTTGCACCCATTCCAGTTTGTCCTTCCCACATCAGACTCATTAGACATCTCAGAGCCTACAAAATAGGAGTAGAAGCAAATCACCCTCCACCAAGGGATGGTCAAAGAAGAAACAGTCATGTGGTTATACTAGAGAGAGTGCAAAGGAGGTTCACAGGGATGTTACCCGAACTGGGAACTTTAGTCACAGGGAGATTGGATAGCCTGGGCTTGTCCTCCCTGGTGTGAGGAAGCTGATGGGTCACCCGACAGAGACAAGGTCGATAGCCATAGTCCTTTGCCAGGGTAGGGGAGGCTAAAACTAGAGAACACAGGTTTAAGACGAGAGGGGGAAGATTTAAAGGGTATACGAGGGGCTAATTTTTTCACTAAGTGGGCGGTGGGTATATAAAGCGCGCTGTCAGAAGTGAGAGATGCAATTGCATTGTTTAAAAGATAGTCACTGACTATAGAAATAACCCCTACACCTTTCTACACTGATCCCACCTGCCCACATTTGGCCCATATCCCTCTGAGCTTTTATACAATTAAATAATACTATTTACAAATATAATCAAGCCACACTCACGTATAGAGAAATGTTGAAAGGGATAAATCCATATGGCAGCATATGGGGCAAACTGAGGTAGGAACAAACATTTTAGGCTGTGTAGGAACTAGAGATGGTGGTTTAAACCAAATATATAGACACAAAAAGCTGGAGTGGGTCAGACAGCATCTCTGGAGAAAAGGAATAGGAGACGTTTTGGGGTTGAGAACCTTCTACAGACCATTTTTAGGCTTGAAACTCAAAGACTCTAAAAGCAAACTGCACTACAACTGTATGTTTCTTCCTCAGAATATATTTGACAGTTTAAAAATATATATTTTATTCATTTATTTTTTTGCATGGAACTGGGTTGAATCAGATGTCTTTGCAGTGGAAATGCATCCTGAACCAACACAGTGAAGCACTGGAGCTTTGTGCATACGTGTCAAATTCTCCAGTTGCACCAACGCGGAAGTTGCACCACTCCTGTCATTCATTGTCCACCCCGGACCAGGCAACACTTAAACCGGGCTTAACTTTCCTGTCCTCAATTTAAAAACAATATATACCAAAGATCTTTGATATATACTGGCCAACTGTTTAATTCCAGTAATTCTTACACAATGCATGAGAAAAAGTTTGCACATTCTGCAGCACAGATGTTTTGCAAAGACGAATTGTACTTTTGCAATTAAATTAAGCGACATTCGGAGAAATGCACAAGGCTTACGGTGACTCCTATATAGGCCAGGTGGTTCTCCAGGCTGGGTTCCAGGGCCAGAAGGAAGGAAGAGGTCGCCGAGGGCCCGCCGTTGGCCAGCGTCAACTCGGCCGTGATCTTGGCCAAGTGGGTGCCCAAGTCGATGGAGCGCCGCACGTCCTCGTTTACCAGCGCCGACTCGCCGCCATGGACCGGCCGCAGCGACGCCAAGAGGCCGCACAGCAAGACGGAGATGGCGAGAGGAACCCTCATGGCGTGGAGAGGGGCGGATGGAGACGGATGCTTCCGAGAAGGTCGCAACAGGCCGCCACCGCTCTGCCGCGCAATCTCCGCCCCCATTGGCAGGAGGCAAGATGGCGCCCGCCAGCCGACCCAGGACCCCGCCCTTAGCAACGACAGGCGGCGAGGACGCTGCCTGTCAACACTGCTCTTCCAAACAGGAAAATGATTCCGTTAATATCCTACACACGAGTTGTTGAAATATTAATTATAGATTTTAACAAACGGGGCGAACCTTCAGTGGACAGGTACAAATCAAATATCCCAAACAAGTTATCAAATCAGTTGCCAACTATACATTCATTGCTCCCATTGGTTGTATCAGGTGTCACTCTTCATAGATCCCGCCTTCTTGATTCGATTGGAGGGTTTGTGTCCAATCATTGGCCCGCCCCATCCTGAGGGTGACCCTTCACCCCAAAGATCTATGATCTTTGCCTCGCCCCCCCCCCCTTACCTTCACATCTACAATTGTCAAGTGAGTTAGGACGTCCATTGATTGAAGCCCAATTAATCCTAAAGAAATAATAATATGTAAAATGTAAGTAATCAGCTGCACTGTTAGCCGTGGTCAAAAAGCCAAGCAAAATGCAAGAAACAAAAACTGAGTGTAAAGTGAGTACCAGCAAGTGTGAAGCTTGTTGGTAGGCCAAATATTTAAATTGTCTGTGAGAAAGGTCATATTACAATAGCCAGCAGGTCCAAAGTTAGGAGAGACACAAAAGCAAATGTTGTGCCGATACTAAATAACACCAGACAGAATAACTTAATAGTTTGATGACAGAAGGAACTGCAGATGCTGGAAACCTGAGCAAAACACAAAGTGCTGGAAGAACTCAGCAGGTCAGGCAGTGTCTATGGAGGGAATGGACAGGTGACATTTTGGGTCAGATTTCTAATTCAGACTACCAGATGATGTTTCGGTTCAGGACTCTTCTAGCAGGCGACGTTGGGGTTTTGATTTTTAATGCATTGATTTTCATTGGATTTTCATTCAATGAAAATCGGACAATGACAATAGCTGTACAATTCCCAAGCCACAACCAGTAACCACAGCCTTTAAAGTGTTGGTTAGCTACCTGTGCATTTAATGAAGAGTTGAAATAGTCAGGGGCCATTCAGTAATTCTTACCACATATAGCAAGTTCAGCCATGTACTATTGAAACAAAACACTGTTGAACTGAAAACGTGGTCTGGATGTGGTAGCAAATGAAGTGCACTGTACAACACATTGAGATTCCTGTCCATAGGAGTACCACCATCTACAAGGAGTGCTCCCTCCATAAGGAATGTTCCCCTGTACAAGCAATTCCCCTGTATAAGCAGCATTCCCCCTATAAAGACTTCTCCCGGCGAAAAGGATTAATCTGCTGAATAAGAAACGCTCCCTTCTGTTGATGCTGAACAAAGTTTGCTACCCAATGCACCTCTTGTACAAAGCTATTCGTAAAATTGGCTGTCCTATGCCGACGCAATGCTGACAACGATCCCACAGCAGCTTGCCATAATCAATAAAGTGCTTTGTACAGAAGTTTATCCTATGAAGTCAATCTTCACCCAAGATGTTCCACAAAACAATGAATCCAATCTTGTAAGGAGTGAGTAACCAAGATGACCTAGACACAAGAAACTGCAGATGTTGCAGTGTACAAAAAAATACACTGGAGTAACTTAATGGGTCAGGCAGCATCTCTGGAAGACATGGATAGGTGACGTTTTGGGCCGGGCCTTCTTGAAAACCAAAGGGAAGAATCTTTTCATTGAGGAGGATTGGTCAAGGGATTACATTAGCCCCGCATGAAGCCAAGGTAAAGCAAATGTATGATTTTGCAACAAAAAGTTGTTTTGAAAGTTGTTGCAGTGAAGCAAAAAATCATCAGCCATGTCTGAGAATCACATAAAGAGTTGAAGTCTTTCTGAGTGATGATGGAAAGTAACATACTTTCCCTTCGGATCATTCTCAGACCACAATCTGTTGAAAAGGTTTGTGAAGTAGTTGTGGAGCAAGGAGTGACTAAGAGAGCGTGATGAATGCAAGTGAAGCCCTCGGTGTCCTTTCCAAGTCTTTGCACCTGTAAGTGAAATGTTGGTTGATAGATAGTGGAAAGATTTATTCTTGTCACGTACACCAAGGTACAGTGAATAGTTTGTTTGCGTGTTATCCAATCAAAACAGATATACTATACATGAAAGGCTTCAAGTCAAGCACAACGGGTAAAATAAAGAGAAAAATATCAGAGTGCAGAAATGTTTTGACAGCCTTGTAATTCTGTACTGTTCTAAAGGGAAAAGTTCAATGTGGGCATTGGGTCTAAATAGGCTAAAGGCGAGAAGGGAGAGATTTAATAGGGACGTCGGGAATTTTTTTTACAGTCAGAGGAAATATAAGAGGAGGTGGATGCAATTAGTGAAGGGCCTACTTTTGTGCGGTGAATCCCTGACCTTAAACATGCACAAAACAGGAAGGAAATACTTGGATTTGTTGTGATGTGTACCAAGATACAGTGAGCACCTTTGGAGTGCTCGCTGTATAAGGAGTTCTCCGCAATGTGAGTTCCCACTACTTCTCATGCTCTGCATTATAAAGAGTGCTCCCCTCTAGAAGCAGTGCTCCATTCTATGACTGCTCCCCACCAGGAGGAGTGCTCCCGATTACAAAGACTTGACCACTGCAAGGAATATTCTCTATTACAATGAGTGCTTCCCTCTACACTGAGTGCCTCCTTGAATAGAGCATACATCGGTCTGTCTAAGGGTCTCGACCCAAAACGTTACCCATTCCTTCTCTCCAGAGATGCTGCCTGTCCCGCTGAGGTACTCTAGCATTTGGTGTCTGCATTCCTTCACAACATGTGGTGCCCTCTACAATCAGTGGTCTTCCCAACAATACACTACACCTATACAGTGAATACTCCCTCTACAATCAGTGCCTCCCGTTATAATGAGTGTTCCCAATATAACTGTAGACACAAAATGCTGGAGTAACTCAGTGGGTTAGTCATCATCTCAGGAGGAAAGGAATCAGTGACGTTCAGTGTCAGAACCCTTCTTCAGACCCTCCCAATAGTAGTTCTCTTCCTTACAAAAATTGCTCTCAATGTGTGCTCCCGATTATAACAGTGTTCTCCACTACAATAACCGTTTCACGACAAGGAATGATCCCCTTTACAGTGAGTGCTTCCCTCTGCATAGATTGCTTCTCACTATACAGAATGCTCCCCTGCATAATCTGAGTACTCCTCTAAATGGAACACACACTAAAAGGAGTGCTCTTCTCAAATAGGCGTGCTCCACTCTAAAAGTATTTACATCTGTTACAATGGGTACTACACAAGAGGTGGACCACAGTACTAGATAGACATAAGATAGACATAAATTGCTGGAATAAATCAATGGGTCAGTGAGCAGACAGCATTTCTGGAGAAAATAGTTAGTTGACATTCCCGACCCGAAATGTCACCTATTATTTTTATCCAGCGATGCTGCCTGACTAACTGAGTTGCTCCAGCATTTTGTGTTTATCTTCGGTATAAATCAGCATCTGCAGTTTCTTCGTACACAGGGATTGCTCACCTCTACAAGCAGTGACCACATTACAAGGAGTGCTCATCTCATCAAGGAGTTGACCACACTACAAGTACTAGCCACTGTAAGGAGTGTTGGCCATCACAAGGACTGTTTGAAGAAGGCTTCCTAGCCAAAACGTCACCCATCCTTTTTCTCCAGAGATGCTTTCTATCCCACTGAGTTACTCAAGCACTTTGTGTCTATCCCTGTGCAAAGAGTGGATGCAAGGAACTGCAGATGCTGGTTTAAAGAACAAGACACAACGTGGCAGAGTAACTCTGGAGAACATTGATAGGTAACATTTCAGGTCAGGAAGAACATGGCTAGGTGAAACATCACCTGTCCATGTTCTTCAGAGATGCTGCCTAACCCGCTGTGTTACTCCACCACATGTGTCACCTAATAGATGTACTTTAAGAGGGCACCAATCACTGTAATAATTTTCATATTCTTTCTCTGTGTAATAGGCTCCACCATCTCTAAAGCTCTTACATGAGGCTCAAATGTACAGACCTCAAGGATTAATATCAATCAGGGAGAAAGACAGCTAGCATGTCCTCTAATTTCTCAGAATTATATTTTCAGAGGCAAGGGAGATATTTTTGTTGCTGGGAATAGATGTCTTAGTATTGATTATTGGGACCTTGGTTGAGGAGCTAGATACTCAGGCAGGATCAGCTCACCTGGCAGGGAGATGTTCATTAATACAATGGACTTGAGACCAGGAAGGTTTGCATTGATGGTTCTTCCCCTTTGCTTCTTTACTGTGAGCATCTTTTAATGGTTGTCATAACTTATTTACTGTAGCCTTTATATCCTTTTTAGTGGCTACCACAGAATGACCCAGTTGCCAATAGGTTATTTGGCATTTGCTAATCATTTTCATCTTGGGACCTGACCACTGTAGATGTGTCTTCATTGGATTAGAACATCTAATAATCGACAAGATTTGTCTTTAGGAATTTTGGAATAGGATCTTGACTTGCCCTTCGTTGATAGGGCGAGCTGTCCAGCACCTGACCCAGCAGAGTGACAGATTGTATGTTCAAAAGAGAGAGAATTGGTAAATAGCAGATCAACAATAATGAAATACATTTCAGATTATACCTCCTTTAGTTGAATGAGCACCAAAAGTTGCTTTGGCCAAGTCTTGCAATCCGTTGACCTATGAGTTTGGGTTTCCCTTGGGTAGGTTAATTCCACTGACCCCTTAATCTCTAAATACACTCGCTGTGGAGTATGTGGCTGATGGAGTGGTTGAAATATGTCCACACGTAGACTGAAGACATTAATGAGCAGCATAAACAGGCCAGCTCACGCAATCCTAACTGTCACGATTGAGTGCGGGAACTTCAATCTATCTTAAAGTTGACACTCAAGAAAACCCTAACTGATGGCTCCTGTTATCCAGTTTTACCACAGTATCCTGACCAGCGCCTGGCACCCCCCTGATAAACCCAAGGCTGGCAGCGGCAGAGCTATTAACCGGAAACCCTGGACCGGCAACATAGGTTCTGTCTGGCTTCTCACAGGAAGCCTTGTGTGGAAGGCTTGTCTTCAGTTGTACAAGTAGAAGCAGCTGGGAGGGAGGAGGGGGAGCAGAGAGGGAGGGAGGGCGGGGGTGTGGATGGAGTGAGCAGTGAGGGAGTTGACAGGCCAACACACTGCAGAATAAACGGCCTGACTCGTGCTCGAGCAGGCTCGGAGAAATGGAGACACAAGAGACTGGGATGCTGGAACCTTGAGCAAAGCACCACGTGCTGCAGGAACTCAGTGGGTCAGGCAGCATCAGTGAATGGAAATGGACAGAAGATGTCCCAGGTCAAGTCTGAAGAAGGGTCACTGCCTGAAATACTATCTATCCATTCTCTCCACAGATGCTACCTAACCCATTGAGTTGATCCAGCACTTTGTGCTTTGCTGAGAGGAATGGGATTGTGAAGGAAACTCTGAGCATAGTAGACATAAAGTGCTGGAATAAGTCAGCGGGTCAGGCCGCATCTCTGGAGAAAAAGGATGGGTGACATTTTGGGTCGCAAACCTTCTTCAGACTGGTCTGAAAAGTAGGGGTGTTGACTTTATCACTGTATGTTAACAAATTCACAGCCAATCCATAACACAAAAGGCAACTATGAGCCAGCCTCTCTAATTCCTCTTCCTGCCCCCTTTTCTTGTATCTTTTTCACAGCTTTTGTTCAACAATTGGCTATTGGCCATTTCAATTGATTAAATGGTAACTGCTTCACTGGGAGGCAGTCTGAGAGCACCTCTGGGTGGGACTGGGGTCCATGCACCATGGCTGTGGTGCGTTACACACATTGGTCCATCCATGTTGCGTCATGCCATGCAACTCGGCCAGAGTGAGGTGGAGAGTTAGTGTTAAGAGGATACACTTTTGAGGCACAATTGCAGCAATTCTGGTTCAGTGGCATGGTTTATTGCAAGGGGATCTGAACTCAAAGTAGAGTATTAGTATTGGGTTATTATTGTAATGTGTACCGAGGTATAGTGAAAAGCTTTTGGTCGAAAGGTGCAGAATATAGTGTAACAGCATTATAGCGTTACAGTTATAGCGAATTGCAGATTGAAAAATGACACTGGCGGGCAAGAGGTACACAATCCTAAACGTGAGCACCACCAGGTTCAGGAACAACGACTTTCCTCCAACCATCGTGTTCTTAAGCTGACCCACACAACCCTAATCCTACCTCGGTAACAGAACACTACGGATCAATTCTGGCTCGATTTGTTTTTTTTCTAATTGTGTTTTGCACTAATGTCTTTTCGTTTTGCAGTCTTCTTTTCTTTTTATGGTCTTGTAGAATTTACATGTAATTTATGTATAGTTTATGTTTTTGCTCATTTAAGGCTATATAATCTGTAATGCTGCAGCATCTGTACCTGTACCTCACCGTACCTGTCCATATGACAATAAACTCAACCTGACTTGAGTAAAACATGAAGTGCTGGAGCAACTCAATGGTTTGGCAGCAAGTGTGAATGGAATGGTCTGGACCAGTCTTCATATTGTGTAGTTTCTTGCGTCTTGACTTGGCTTGGCATGGTTTAGCTTTGCCACCAACTTTGAGTTGTGGCGCCTATGCAAAGGCAATCATTGAGGGGAAGCATCTTGTCACGCTATTCATGGGAACTTTCCAACTTGATTAACCTAATGAAAGTCAACAGATTGTCCATCCTTGGTGGAACTACACCACCAGAGATCCAACCGATTAATTGGTTGCTGGTTTTTCTGGATTACTATCGTGACTGCACCTCAGAACAACTCGTTGTCTGTAGTTGCTTTGAGGGAATGCGGGTGACAGCATCAGTCTTGTTTCCTGTTTGCTTGCACTACCCAGTTACCTGGTTCACATGGGAGCTACGCAGGTAGATTCAGATGAGCAAAGACGAGAGGAGGCTAGAGTGGAGCATAAAGGCCAGCATGGAGTGTATAGGCTGAATGGCCTGTTTCTGTACTACATCCAAAGTGGTCCATAGAGGTACCATGAAGATCTGTGAATGCACAGAAGTCAAGTCAAGTCAGAGAGTTTATTGTCATGTCCCAGATAGGACAATGAAATTCTTGCTTGCTGCAGCACAACAGAATATTGTAGGCATAATACAGAACAGATAAGTGTGTCTACATACCATAGACCGTAATATATAGACCACAGTACACATAGACCATAATACACATAAATAAACAGATAAAGTGCAATAGGCTGTTATAGTTCAGAGTTTGTTTGATGTTGTATTTAATAGCCTGATGGCTGTGGGGACTCCACCAACGATCCTGAAGACAATTGTAAATGAAGACCATCTCCACTGTCTGCACATGATCCACATCCCTCCATTTACATGATCCGTATCCATGTGCCTGTAAAAAAAAGCCTCTTAAATTATCTTAACAGCCTCCAAGACCCCCTCTGGCAGTGCGTTCCGGGCACCCACCGCCCTCTGTGTAACCAAACATGCCCCGCACATCTCATTTAAACTTGACTCCTCTCATCATAAGCTCAGCCCTCTAGTCTTTGATATTTAGAGAATAGACAATCGAGAATAGGTGCAGGAGTAGGCCATTCGGCCCTTCGAGGCTGCACCGCCATTCAATGTGACCATGGTTGATCATCCCCAATCAGTATCCCGTTCCTGCCTTCAAGACATACCGACATACCAAGACACTTACAGCCCAGGTTAAAAGATCTGACTGTCTACCGTCATTTTCTATATTTCTATCAGGTCTCCCCTCAGCCCATGTCACTCCAATGAAAACAAGCAATGTATTTTGTCCATTACCTCCATGATCCTGCCTGATCTGCTGTGTTCCTCCAGCACTTTGATTTTTGCTCTCAACTCCAGCATCTGCAGTTTCTTGTGTGTCAAAGAATATCCGTTGTTTTTCCCAGCTCAATGCCTGGTTAGCTTGTGGTTACTGACTGTCTTAATTTAGTTTATTCATCAAATGACAAATTGACAATTTTATATATAACCGGTTAAAGGAGAAGGAAAGGCACACACGCATAAGACACACCCATGATGCACACACACATACGCACACAAGCACAACACATATATTTGATATGTACATGTATACATGCACACATGCAACATTCACAAGCACACAGTATCTACCTATTTGATTGCATATACATAATATGCAAACACACTCACAGAACAACATACATCATTACACATGTTCACATAGCCACACAATATAAACATACACATTTAAATACTCTCACAGGGGATAGATAATTAGCTACATTTTTAATTAATTGTTTGTCTCCTCACGTCAGGGTAAATCTCCATATCAATGAAGTGAGCATCACACTAGCCTTTGGATGTCCACACCTCAGGGGGCAGATGTTTTATAGTAACTTACAGATGCTGGACGCTGTTGGAGGGGCCAGAAAATATTGTCCATCCATTATTGACCTTCAGGTTCAAGAACAGTTTCAGTCCAGCAAGTAGCAGGCTCTTGAACACTGCACAACACTAACCTCAGCAACTGGGATCTTTTACACACTGTGACTTTGGTTGCACCACAGATTTTGGTGTTTGCACTATGACAGTCACCTAGTTTCATGGTTATTAAATGAGTGTATTTTGATTTTTGTTTAATTTATCTGAATCTTGTGTTTTAACTCCAACATGGACTTTAACCTGAGATTTGAGCTTTGGGTAAGGGAACAGCACCCAGACCAACTGCAGCGACAGCAAGACACCAAGGGCGGGGAGATTAAAGAAAGCAGGAATGCAGACCATCTGCTTGTCTGAAGAAGAGTCCTGACCTGAAACGTTGCCTCTCCATGTTTTCCTGATTCAGCTTGAAATTAGAATGTGGCCAGAGTGGTGTGGGTCTTTGCTGATATTGGCTGCCTTTTTGAGACAACGCCTCCTATAGATTCCTTCGATAGAGGGGAGGTCAGTATCTATGAGAGACCGGGCAGTGTCTTAATCAACCCTCACTTACAACGCTGTAATGTATTTGGACGTGTCGCGATGAAAGGCGCTATATAAATGAAAGTTATTGGTATTCAATGCAAATGCTGGCAGTTATGGGCCTGTTCCACTTAGGTGACTTTTTAGACGACTGCAGGAGACTATGCAGTCGCCACATGGTCACCACATGTTCGCAGGTGGTTGCCGGGGAGTCGCCTTCATGGTCGTGATGCGTTCCCGCATTCTGGGAACTACTCGCAGCCTTGTTATGGTCACCGCGAATTTTTCAACATGTTGAAAAATTAGCGGTGACTAGAACGAAGCCGCCATGGAGAGTAGCGGGAATCCTGGTGCCGTAGGTGGGTCGCCAGGAGGTCGAAGGGTCTCGTAGGTTCTTGTAAGTTGTAGCCGGTGCTGACTAGTGAATTTCATTGGCTCAGTGGGAAAAAAACGTAAACAGTAGTTTTCGGAACCAAGGATAATCGACCGGTAATGTTAAATGTCCGGCGAGCTTCACAGCCGTGTATCTCTAGCTTCTTAAAAGTTGTCAGGCTTCATTAAAGTTGTCTCCATTCCTTCTCCCTCCTTCTCCCCCTTTCTCCCCCTGTCTTCCCCCCGTTTCCCCCCTCTTCCCCCCCTCCTCCCCCCCTCCTCCCCCACCCCCCCCCTCTTTTAAAGGACTTACAGTACACTGGTCGTCTTAATTACAGCACCAACCTTCCTGCTCATCGCGGTGTGTGCTGTATCACCTTGGCTTTGCACCGTATGAATTTCACTCACACAGCGCTCCCTCCGCTTGCCCTGTCCCCCGCCTGCATAACGGGCTGGTGAAGGAAGCGATGTGTTTGTGTGTGTGTTCCACTCTGACAGTCGCCGTTCCAGTTGCCGTTTTTTCAGGCGACTGCCGGCAACTTGGCAGTCGCCTGAAAAATCGCCTAAGTGGGACAGGCCCATTAGCCCATGGGAGCACTGTTAACAATACATCCACTAGATGGCACCTTTTACTAACAAATGACTGATCTAGAAGCCCGCTCTGCCTGTGGTCCACTATATCCAGTTCAACTGGAGCTGTGTGAGAGATTCCATCAGCTCCCAGAATTAATCTCTGCATTCTGTATTCTGCATTAGGATTTCTGCTGACCTCTTCTCAGTCTCCGCAGTTTGGGTCGGTACAATCACAAAAGAAGTTCATCAATGCCTGTACTTCCTGCGAAAATATAGAAGGAGATTTGTTATTTTAACGAAAACTCTGTCGAACGTCTAGTGGGCCGAGGAGATGGCAGAGTTTAATTCGGATAAATATAAGATGTTGCATTTTGGGAAGTCATACCAGGGCAGGACCTTCCCAGTGAATGGTAGGGCCCTGGGGAATGTTGTAGATCAGAGCGATATTGGAGTACAGGCACATAGTTCTCTGAAGCAGTGTCACAGGTAGATAGGGTGGTGAAGAAGACTTCTGGCATGCTGCCTTCATCAGTCAGGGAACCGAGTATAGAAGATGGGACGTTATGTTACAATTGTATAAGACATTGATGAGACTGCACTTGGAGTATCGTGTTCAGTTTTGGTCACTTTTGTTATAGGAAAGATTACATAGGCTGGAAAGTGTGCAGAGAAGATTTACAAGGATGTTGCCAGGACTAGAGGTCCTAAGCTACAGGAAGAGGTTGAGTAGTCTTGTAGAATATATGTAGGTTGCCAGTCTGAGTGTGCAGGAAGGAACTGCAGATGCTGGTTTACACTGAAAATAGACACAAAATGCTGGAGTAACTCAACGGGTCAGGCAACATCTTTAGAGAACTGGAATGGCGACATTTTGGGTTGTCTGAAGAGGGGTTTCGACCTGAAACGTCACCTATTCTTTTTCTCTTGACCTGCTGAGTTACTCCACCGTTTTGTGTCTATCTTCTTGTCAGTCTGAGTGTTGTCTGAGTCTATGTGCCTGTGATGCAGCTACAAACAAGATTTTCATTGCACCTGAACCTCACTGCATTTGTGGAGAGATTAAAGAAAGCGGAAATCCAGAGCACGAATCTGAAGACGGATCCTGACCCAAAACCTCACCTATCCATGTACTCCAGGGATGCTGCCTGACCCGCTTACACAATACACACACTTGCATGTGACAATAAACTTGACTTGACGTGACTTGAATGGTGGAACAGGATCAAGAAGCTGAATGGCCTGCCCAATATTCTTCCTTGCTTTGGATTTTGGGCACCTAAATTCTGACAGGCCTTGAGTTTTATGACCAGGGTGGATGAAAGTGCTTAATTATCTCCCACTCCACATGAACTCACCAGGTTCACTGGGACATGTACTGTACTACTGCCAAATGCGAAATAAAAGTGTGTTTGGGTGTTGATATGAGTAACATCCAATAGTCCAGGAAATCTACTGGTTGTCCTGAAAATACCGGATTATTTGAGTTTTATAGATCGCATTATTTAGGCAGGCAGTGCAGAGGCTGTAGTATACTGGAGGCCCAGCAGAGGTCGGTATTGGCCAATCTCCCTGAAGAGAATAATGTTCAGAAGAAGAATCTAGGAACTGCAGATGGTTTACAAAAAAATACATAAAGTGCTGGAGTAACTCAGCGGGTCATGCAACATCTCTGCAGATCAGACCCAAAGATGAAGGGTCCCAACCTGAAAAGTCACCTATCCATTGTCTCCAAAGATGCTGCCTGACCCACTGAGTTACTCCAGCACTTTGTGACAACATTCATAAGAACATCTTCACCAGAAGAACTGCAGCAGTTCAAGAGGGCAGCTTACCTCCACCTCCTCAAGGGCAATAAGAATGGGCAATAAATGCCAGTGACATGCAGATTACCAATGTAGAAGGAGATGTGCAAACCAGGTTTTTTACACTGAGAATGATGAGTGACTGGTATGCACTGTCAGAGGTGGTGGTGGAGGCAGATACGATAGTGGCTTTTAAAGGGTTCTAGATAGATCTCTTCCTCTCTTTCCCCCTTTCTGTTACTTTCTCTTTCACTATCTTTGCATCACCCTCCCTCTCCCTCTCACTTGTTTTCTCTCTCTCTCTCTCTCTCTCTCTCTCTCTCTCTCTCTTTTTCTTAATCTATCTCTCTTTCTCTTCCAATATTTTCTCTGTGCTCTGCTATTATAAATGAGTCTGGTGAGGGGGAAGAATCCAAATTGCTCATTGATTTTTAGATATTCCCCACAATTCTGATTGTAACAGGTAGGTGAAACAAAATGGACTTCCCAGAAAAACCCTGGCCCTCAACTGAATGGCTGCTGGTTTTTACATCAGACTAATTTCTGTTTAAATTCTGTTTCATTCATTTCTTGCATCTGGGTGTTAGTAGCACGGCCAACATTTATAGCCCATCCCTAATTGTCCTTTGAGAAGGTGATGGGGAGCTGCCTTTGTGAACTGCGGCAGTCCTTCTGGTGAAGGTGCTCCCACCAGAGGGAATGTGCAGGAAGGAATTGCAGATGGTGGTTAAAACCAAAGGTAGACACAAAAAGCTGGAGTAACTCAGCGGGACATGCAGCATCTCTGGTGAAAAGGAATTAATGTTGTTTCCGAAATGTCACCCATTGCTTCTCTCCAGAGAAGCTGCCTGTCCCGCTGAGTTACTCCAGTGTTTGTGTCTATCTTCCCACCAGAGGGAGTTGGGGAGGGAGTTCTGGGATTTAGACCCAGTGACCATGCATGAATGCATTATATTTCCAAGTTGGGATAATGTACTTTAATTTAGTTTATTGTCATGTGTACTGTTTATTATCATAGTTTAAAGCTTATTTTTGCGTGCTTACCAATCAGCGGAACAACAATACATGATTCCAATTGAGCCATCCATATAGATACAAGACAAAAGGAATAACGTTTAGTGCAAGACAAAATCCAGTAAAGTCCCATTAAAGATAGTCCGGTAGACGGTAGGTCAGGACCACTCTCTGGATGTTGGTAGAGTAGTGCTGAGCTACTATCTCGGGTATGGTCTGGAGGGGGACCTGCAGGTAGTGGTATCCTCTATAACTGCTGCCCTGGGTGGAAGAGGTGGTGGGTTTGAGAGGGACTCTCAGAGTGGTCCACTGTGGTTGAAGAAATTAAGGTGTAATGTTATCGTTGGGGTGCCAGTCAAGTGGACTGATTTGTCCGGATGGCATCAAGTGGTTTAACAGTTTTTTGGGGCTGCACTCACTCAGATAAGTGGAGAGTGTTCCATCGCATTCCTGACATGTGCCTTACAGATTCTGGAAGCGCCTCCTTGCGTTAACAAGATACCCAGCCTCTGACCTCTCTTGTACCACTGTATCTATGCGGCCGGTTCAGTTGAGTTTCTTGAGCAATACACAAAATGCTGGAGGAACTCAGTGGGTCAGGCAGCATCTGTGGTGGGAAGGGACAGACAATGTTTCTTTAGACCCTATGTCCCGGCGGAAAAGTCATCTATTCATGTTCTCCAGAGATGCTGAGTTACTCCAGCACTTTATGTCCTTTAGGGAAAGAGAGACAATCCACTGAGGGTGAACAAGGCAAAAGGGAAGGGCAGAATAAGGAGAGATGGAGACACAAAGAACTGCAGATGCTGGAATCTTGAACAAAATGCAAAGTGTTGGATGAACTCAGCAGGTCAGGCAGCATCTGTGGGGGGAATGGACAGGCCATGCTTTGGGTCGGGACCCTTCTTCACATATGGAGTAAGGGGGAGGAGAAAGCTGCAAATGAGAGGTGGGAGAGGGACAAAGTCTGGCAAGTGATAGGTGGATACAGGTGAGGGGGTGGGGTTGTGATTGGCAGGTGTGGAGTAAGTGACAAAGGCTGGAGGTGAAAAGGAGACAATAGGGTCTCGTAAGCAGAGAAGAGAAGGAGTGAAATTAAAGCTGGAGAGAGGAATATGAGTGGGATAGTGGAGAAGGGATGGAGGAGGATAAAAGAGAATGGAGTGGGAGATGAGCCTACAGAGGAGGGGAAAGGAACAGGGTGTCTGGACTGATGGGAGAAATGTGTGCACATGGGTGGGGTGGGAGCTGGGAAAAGAGAGGGGGCATTGGGAGGATATTACTTGAAATTGGAGAATTCTATGTTCATATTGTAGGGTTGTAAACTACCCAAATAGAATAGGAGGTGCTATTCATTCACTTTGCATGTGGCCTCACTCTGGTAATGGAGGAGGCCAAGGAGAGACCCAAGGTCGGTGTAGGAATGGGAAGGGGAGTTAAACCTTAGCAAGAAAGGGCAGTTGAGTGTATATTGATGGTGAGGTTCACCGATGGCAATGGGATTAATGACAACGGGGGTTCGAGATGGCTATTACCAGGCTCTCCTGCGGCACAATACTATGCCACCTCTCAGCCCATGTCTGCATGTTGTCTGGGTTATTGCATGCAGACCTGATCTGCAAGGATGGGACGGGGGAGTAGAGCTGATAAGAGCCAGCAAAGTTGACTTGGGCCAGATGGCTTCCTAGAGTCAGAGAGTTATAGAGCTGTAAAAGCACGGAAACAGGCCCTTCGTTCCACCTTGTCCAAGTCAACTAAGATGGCATGTGGGCTTTGGCCTATTTTTGTTCACGCTGTATTGGAGTATTGCATGCAGTTCTGGTCACCCTCTTTACAAGAAGAATGTGGAGGCTTTTCAGAGGATGCAAAGGAGCTTTGCCAGAATTATGCCGGATTAACGGATATTAGTTGTAAAGAGAGGATGGATAATCTTAAATTGTTTTCTCTGGAGCGCCGGTGGTTGAGGGGAGACTTGATAGAATTATATAAAATCATGAGATTTTATGAGGGTTGACAGTCAGAACCTTTTCCCCCATAATTTTAAGATGAAAGGGGGAAACTTTAATAGGGACGTGCAGGTGAAGTTTTTTACACAGAGGGTGGTGGGTGCCAGGAATGCACTGTGAGGGGTGGTGGAGGCAGACACGATAGTGGTTTTTAAGAGGTTTTTAAATAGGCACATGGATATGCAGGGAATTGAAGGATATGGATCACGTTCAGGCAGATGAAATAAGTTTATCTTGGATTTATATTATGGGCCGAAGAGCCTGTTTGTTTGTTGTACCGTTATATGTTCTGTGTTCTATTTGCCTGTATTTAGCCCATGTCCCTCTAAACTCTCCTAGCCATAAATCGATATTACTAAAACTCTCATCTTGACCACTTACAGTTTGCTTTTTATACAATTTGCACAAAAACGGTAACCTATATCGCAAGGATTTTTTCACCACCTTATTCACCATTCTCCGCTGCTCCAAGCACACCAGGTTTTGTTCCGATCGGTGAAATATTAGGAAAGTTATGAAGGATTAAAATAATCGTGAGATCAGCAGATTGGTCTTCTCGCCTGTCGGTCACCATGAAGTCACCATTCCGGCACACGGTTTCAGACTGGGCTGGGTCTGTGAGGAGCTTTTTAAGATGATCCGGAAGCCTCTGAGTGAAGTTGGAGTGGGACCGGGAGCTGCTGCATTAGGCCGAAAGCTGCAGGTACTGGGTGAGCAGAGTGCGAGGTGCGTCTGCTGCGACCACCCTCCCCTTCCCACACCCCTCCCTCCCCCTCCCCCCCCACATCCCGCTTCCCCCACCCCCCCTTCCCCCATTACCCCCTTTCTCCCACCCCCCCTTCCTGCACCCCCCTTCCCCCCATCCCCCACCACCCTTCCCCCCTTTCCCCACCCCCTTCCCAACCTCCCCCACCCCCCTTCCCAACACCCCCCTTCCCCACTCCCCCCCTTTCCCACGTCCCCCTTCCCCACACCGCCCCTCCCCAAACCCCCCCTTCCCGACTTAGTCTAGTATCTTTTAAAAGTCTTTATTGTATCCGCTTCTCTTGCTTCCTCTGACAGATACAGACTACCCTCTGAGTGAAAAAGTTGCCCTTGAGGTCCCTCTTAAATCTCTCCCCTCTCACCTTAAACTTGTGCCCTCGTTTTTGAAACCTGTGTCAATCTGGGATTTGATAAACCTCCCCGCTGAGGGATTACGAAAAAAATATTTTAAATTAAATGAAATGGAAATCATTAAAAACCACAACAAGAAGTAAAATGGGAGAGGCATCATTAAGCTCAAACTATTTGTAAATCCTTCATGTAAATCTCTGATAGTGATCAGTGCCTTTGCAAGAACAAGTACTCAAAGTGGAGCCCTGGGGCTAAACGTGACCTTTTGCAATCTCCATGGCGCTTGTACAACTCCGTCTTGGTTCCAGATGTCTGGCTCGGCTGGACCGTCCCAGCTCTCCATTTGTACCTCACCCTACCCACACCCACATTCCCACCTCAGCGCCCTGCTCCTCTCTGCTGGTCAAGTAGTCCAGAGACAGCCAAGATGTAGAAGGCCACAGTACAGTCAGAATGAGCTCTGTGTCCAAAACCTCCCATCACAAGCTCTACTCTGCCCAGCCCAAGCACCCCACGTCTTAAACTGAGGGGGGGGGGGGGTGAGAGGGAGAGGGGGAGAGAGGGACAGAGATGGAGACAGGGTGAGCAAGAGAGAGAGAGAGAGAGAAAGAGGGGTAGGAGAGAGAATATGAGAGAAAATGAAAAAGCATGAAAGAGAGAGAGAGAAAAAAGGAGAGCAAAAGAGAGAGATAATAAGAGAATGAGAGAGTGAGATAGAAAATGGGAGAGGGAAGGAGAGGATAACAGCAAGAGGGAGAATTAAATAGAGGAGAGTATTTTGGTGTGGCTCATACTCAGGTCTTGTCTGCTTTAAGGGCCTGTCCCACTTAGGCAATTTTGTAGGCAACTGTGGCGACAGTCATTGTCACAGCGTGACGCCGGAAATGCACCCACCCCACGACAATGTCCACAACAAGCTACCAGCTAGTCGACGTCAAGCTACGACAACCGGCGACACGATTCCTCACGACTTGGGACGTCCACCTACGACCACACCTACGACAACCTTCGACCACACAGATGACAACCTACGACCTACCCAAAGTCAACCTGGCGTCATCCTGGCGACAACCTACGACAGCACCTACGACAGGAGAAGATAGGCAACGTCAGGCAACGTCAAGCCCATATCACCGAGAGGTTTTGAACATTTCAAAATCCAGCGGCAACAAGAAATAAGTAACAACACTTGAGATCGCTCACGACAATGTAAGGCGTCACCCCGCGACAGCCTATTTTTCGGCTGTTGCCGAAAAAATCACCTAAGTGGGAGAGGCCGTTTAACCACCCCAAGAAGATGAGCCAGCAGGGACAGAGGGTGTGGGCTGCCAAGTCTGATGTCCCCGCTGATCCTCAGCTGCCTCACCGCATCGTCCATGTCGTCTGTCTGTTTTATGTGAGGGCGTTCTCCCATTCCTTTGTCAATCAATAACACACTCTAGTCCTCAATCCTTTGTGTGACCTGAATCTCACAATGTTCCAAATCACAAACACAGTGTATAAAGACATTCTTGCATCTGAGTCCTCTACAAACCCCTGACATGGGAGTAAAACACAAAGTGGAATAACTCAGCCGGTCAGGCAGCATCTGCGGAGAACATGGATAAGTGATGGATAAGTCCGGACCCTCCCTCGGACCAAGAATTTCATTGTTCTGTTTTGGGACATATGACAATAAAACACTCTTGACTTCTCCTTAACTCCATCCTTAAGCTCCACAGATGCTGCCTGACCCGCTGAGTTACTCCAGCACTTTGTATTTTACTTAGGATTCCAGCATCTACAGTTCCTTCTGCCTCCATTCCCCTGCCAAAGGATATAGGTTCTCTTTATTTAACTGGAGATCTCTCAGTACTGCCCCCCACCACAGTGCGGCACTCCCTCAGTATCCCCCCTCCCACAGTGTGACGCTCCCTCAGTAACCCCCCCCCCCCCGCAGTGTGAGGCTCCCTGTGTAACAACACAGCTCTCTCTGTTCCCTCAGTCCGTGTTTCAGTGTAGAACACCCTCAGCTATGCCCCTTTGGCAGTGTAGCACCCTCGATGTTGGCACATTGTTTGTCTATGTATCTGGTGTGAAAGGTGAATCTATGAAAGGGGTTTGCAAATGGGCCACTTTGGCCATTAAAGGGTTAATCCGCACAGGTGATTCTTGGCAATTAACAGAGCTGAGAGCAGAATGGGAACCCCGTGGCAGTACGATGTTGGGCATCACCAGGACCTGTCTTCATACCTGTCCATTATCTGTTCATAAGAACCAGTGATCAGGAAGAGGCCATTCAGCCCCTTCAGCTAGTCCTGTCATTCTGCCAGACCTGTTTCACACACACTTGGCGTGTATTGCTCGCTCTGCTCACCTCTGGTAAACCCTGGTACTTTGGATGCTGAATATCTGTTAGCCATTAAAGGCGTGATATGTGAAATGAATGGTGTAACTGCCTCTGACAAACCAATCACCCTCAACTCCCGCCTCGGACAGAGACGGCATTTACCCTCGGAAACTAAACACGACCAGAGCCTTGCTGGAAGTTTCACACACTGTTTTTGCACCCCCTCTTTACATATTGAAGCCACAGCTTATTAAAGTATTGTGACAGTTTAATCATTAATCTCTCTGCTTTCACATCCTAGTCAGGTTCATTTTTATCACAGTTCCCTTCATGTCATGGTGCCTTCCGGAGTGAAGCTCATGGTGACCACTGTGCCTCAGCTCTGGATATTATCTCGCTCTCCCCGACCCGCGGAAGCCTGCCTCACACCAAGGTGTCATTACCACATCAGGATAAGAGGAACGTACAAGCCCGTCCCCAGCCACAGTCTCAATCCTTCTGCAAACGGAATTTTACAAACTTCATCAGGCACCGCAGCCTCGATATTATTAGAAGACAGAATACATCAATAAAGTGCGGCAAAACGAGCCGCAAATCGGTGGCAGGGGGCCAATGCAGCATCTACAGGCATGACCGTAAAGTACGGTCCGCGTTTGGAGCGTGCAAAACACGGTGACAGTTTAGGCTCATGGAGACAATTGTTCCACTATTGTTGCTGTGGGACCCACAAGTTGAAATGGGGTTCAGACCCCAACTCCAGAAATCACCAGAGTCAGGAGTGTTTAACTCTCATATACCCAGGCACCGGAAGACTGCAATTCTCACCTGCTACACCTTTAGAGACACAATAAACGTAGCGATATAATAGGTAAATATGAAGGAGACACAAGGAACGGCAGATGCTGGAACCTTGAGCAAAACATAAAGTGTTGGAGGAACTCAGCAGGTCAGGCAGCATCGGCGGGAAATGGGCAGATCTGTTTCGAGTCGGGATCCTCCTTCAGACTGATATCTTTATTCAGACTTTGTAAGATAAATATATTGAATAAATTAATAGTTATACAAGGTATAATAATAGTTATACAACCCTTGGAGTCCAGGTATCATTCCAGTTAACCTACAATGATGCAAGCCAAAGTACGTAGTGCACCTTTTACAAAGTCCATAGCAAATCAGTGCTGAGATATGGTGTGGCTAAGGGTTATGTAGTCTTCAAGTGCCTGCTGGTTCTTGAATCTTGAGCTCGCAGTTCTCAGGCTCCTGTAGCTTCTCTCTGATGGTCGTGAGACGAGAGCATGGCCAGGGATCTGTGGCTATTTGATGATTTTAGCTGCCTTCTTGTGTCAGCGTTTCCCATAGATCTTTTCAATGGTGGGGTGGTCAGTACCTGTGATGGACTGGGCAATGTCCACCATCTGAATGCATCGTCAAAACTGACAACAAAGAACATGATGAGGCCATTAAGCCCTTGAATCTGGTCCATTGTGGCTGATGTGTGTCTTATTCCAAATACTGGAGAAAATTAGTTAAGACCAAAGTTAGACCCTTGAAGACTGAAAAAGGTGAATTTATTATGAGGAACAAGGAAATGCCAGATGTGTTGAACAGGTACTTTGGATCCATCGTCAATAAGGAGGACACAAACAATCTTCCTGATGTACTAGTGGCCAGAGGATCTGGGGTGATGGAGGAACTGAAGGAAATCCACATTAGGCAGGAAGTCGTGTTGGGTAGACTGATGGGACTGAAGACTAATAAATCCCCAGGGCCTTATGGTCTGCATCCCAGGGTACTTAAGGAAGTGGCTCTAGAAATCGTGAACGCATTTTCCAATGTTCTATAGATTCAGGAACAGTTCCTGTGGATTGGAGGGTAGCTAATGTTATCCCACTTGTTAAGAAAGGCGGGAGAGAGAAAACAGGGAATTATAGACCAGTTAGCCTGACATCGCTGGTGGGGAAGATGCTGGAGTCAATCATAAAAGATGAAATAGCCGCACATTTGGATAGCAGTAACAGGATCAGTCCGAGTCAGCTGGGATTTACGAAGAGGAAATCATGCTTGACTAATCTTCTGGAATTTTTTGAGGATGTAACTAGGAAAATGGACAAGGGAGAGCGAGTGGATGTAGTGTACCTGGACTTTCAGAAAGCATTTGATAAGGTCCCACATAGGAGATTAGTGGGCAAAATTAGGGCACATGGTATTGGGGGTAGAGTGCTGACATGGATAGAAAATTGGTTGGCAGACAGCAAGAGCGGAACTCGCTATCAAAATATGGAGGGGACAGGGGGACACACAATTTGTTGGCGGCCGCGCGCGCATGCGCACACTCACACACACATGCGCGAGGCTTCGGAGGCTCAATCCAGCGCTAAATGCAGCTCAACTCTGCCTGTCTCGCTGGGTTAACTACAGCCCTGACTGGACTGACGGGACACCAGCGCTGCTCATATTTCCCGCAAGCCCAGTCAGGTTAACCAGGCAGAGTTGAGCTGGGTTTAGCACTGCTTCTCTGCGCTGGCTGTGGGCCTGGGAGCGCTGCGCCCGTCTTACTCCCGACCTCTCTGGCCACCCGTGGGGGGTGGGGGGGGGGCACTCGGGTGGGGACGGGACAACGCCGGGGACCCGGCCGGGATTGATCCTGGCTGTGGATGAGGCGCAGGTCTGTGCCACGTCTCCCTCCTCCAATCATCGCACTGAATCATCATGTCCCGCCCCCATTACCTGCTGACCGACGTCTCTCCTGTCCAATTGGCGCCCTCGATCAGCAGTCCCACCTCTGCTGTCTTGCGGAAAGCAGAGATTTTAAAATCCGGATTACAAAAACTTGGGGGGAATGTCCCCCACCTCTCAAAACATGGGAGGGACGTGCCCCCTCTGCCCCCCCCCCCCCCCCCCCCGGGTTTACCGCCCCTGGCAGACAGGAAACAAAGAGTAGGGATTATCTGTGTTGAGGATGCTATGAGAATGCAGGGTGACTTGGACAGTTTGGGGGAGTGGGCAGATGCATGGCAGATGCAGTTTAATGTGGATAAATGTGAGGTTATCCACTTTGGTAGCAAAAACAGGAACACAGATTATTATCAAGTTGGGGAAAGGGGAAGTACAATGGGATCTGGGGGGTCCTTGTTCATCAGTCAATGAAAGTAAGCATGCAGGTACAGCAGGCAGTGAAGAAAGCAAATGGCATATTGGCATTCACAACAAGAGGAGTTGAGTATAGGAGCAGTTGTACAGGACCCTAGTGAGATACACCTGGAGTATTGTGTGCAGTTTTGGTCTCCAAATTTGAGGAAGGATAATCTTGCTATTGAGGGAGTGTAGCGTAGGTTCACAAGGTTAATTCCTGGGATGGCGGGACTGTCATATGCTGAGAGAATGCAGCGGCTGGGTTTGTATACTCTGGAATTTAGAAGGATGAGAGGGGATCTAATTGAAACATATAAGATTATTAAGGGTTTGGACACGCTAGAGGCGGGAAACATGTTCCCGATGTTGGGGGTGTCCAGAACCAGGGGCCACAGTTTAAGAGTAAGGGGTAAGCCATTTAGAACAGAGATGAGGAAACACTTTTTTACACAGAGAGTTGTGAGTCTGTGGAATTCTCTGCCTTAAAGGGTAGTGGAGGCCGGTTCTCTGGATACTTTCAAGAGAAAGCTAGATAGGGCTCTTAAAGGTAATGGAGTCAGGGGATATGGGGAGAAGGCAGGAACGGGGGGGGGGGTACTGATTGTGAATGATCACATTGAATGGCGGTGCTGGCTCGAAGGGCCGAATGGCCTACTCCTGCACCTATTGTCCATTGTCTATTGTCTACTGTCCACCATTAGAAAAAAATCTACCAATCTAGGATTGAAATTAAACTCGTTGGATAAGGATTATGGAAAGGAGCTACAGATGCCCTGCAAGAAACTGCAGGTGTTGGTTTACAAAAGAAGACTCAGAATGGTGACGTAGTTCAACAGGTCAGGCAGCATCTCAGAAGGACATGGTTAGGTGATGTTTTGGGTTGGGACCTTTCTTCTGACTGATTGTGTGTGCGTGGGGGCGAGGAAAGAAAGGTGGAAGAGAGGAGGGGCAGGGCAAAGCCTAGCAGGTAACAGGCAAACACAGGCATGGAGGGTTATTTGATAGACATATGGTTGGACAAAGGCCAAAGTTGAAAAGGCAAAAAAGGAAGGGCTGCAAATTGTGAAACTAGAGGAAGGAATGTAGGTGTGTGCAGATGTATTTCTGATCTTTAGTCCTGATTCTGGTTTCCACTAACGGAAGATCTCTCCGCCCACCCGGCTCTACTTGGTATCTTGCATGAAACCACATCATGACCTTCTAAATTACAGGAAATCAAACCCTACCTTTCGTAATAACTCCTTATAAATTGACCTTAAGTGTCCAGGTACCATTCTAGTTAACCCACGCTGTGTTTTCTTCCCTGAGTGTGCTAATCAGGAGTTTCTTCAGTGTTCCTGTTGTGGTCTCACCAAGGCTTTATATGACTGGAGCATCAACCCCCTCCCCTTCTACACTTCAGACCTCTGGATACAAAGACCAGCAATCTGAACAAGGATCCCGACCTGAAATTATGTCTGTCCATTCCCTCTGCAGACGCTGCCTAACACGTTGAGTTCCTTCAGCACTTTGTATTTTATTCAAGATTCCAGCATCCCTCTTGTGTCTCCAACATCAAATCTGTCAGTTTCAGATTATCTTCTGCTTCTGATCTCTGGCCTTTTAATGCTCCTTGTACAAGAAATGTAATTGCCTTGTCTTCTATTTGTGAACCATTTACAATGTGCTCTATCCTGGTTCTCCCCCAAACTGTGAATTTCTTTAATTTAGTTTAATTTATTGTCACATGTACCAATGTACAGTGAAAAGCTTTCTGTTGCTTGCTATCCTGCCCAGGGAAAGACTATACATGATTACAATCGAGCAGTCCACAGTGTACAGATACACCATAAAGGGAATAACATATGGTGCAAGATAAAGTGCAGTAAAGTCCGGTTAAAGATAGTCCAAGGGTCCGATAGTCTGATTACCTCAATCTGCTTGCAGTGGAATCCCCTCGCCTCAGTTTCTTCCACTGCTGTAACTTTATGTGTAGTTGATGAAAAGTAATCACCTCATGTTCAATTTTTATATTCACTCAAAATGTCAAGAGTCAAGAGTGTTTAATTGTCATCTGCACCAGCAAAAGAACAATGATATTCTTATGCTGCAGCTTAGCAGGCCAACAAATGCAGTGATACGCAGCTAAATATATAATAATACAATAAAATATCAGTACAATGGACCGTAAAAGTGCAAAACCTAAGTCCGTAGTGCAACAAAAGAACACAGTTCATAGAAGATCATAGTTGCTGAGGTTAGTGTTGTGCTGTGTTCGCGAGTCTGATGGTTGCTGGGGAGAAGCTGTTTTTGAAGAAACAAACAATTGCAGATGCTGGTTTGTACCAAACGTAGACACAAAGCACTGGAGTAACTGAGTGGGTCAGGCAGCATCTCTGAAGAAAGCGGATGGGTGACGTTTCGTTCGAACCCTTCCAGGAGACACGATGGGAGGAGGTGTAATCAAGGTAGCTGTGGGTGTAGATATCGGTGGTTAGTTTGTCTCTTAAGGTGGAAATAGAACGACGGACAAAGGACGGACAAGAACTGCTGAAGGACAATGAGTCCATTAACGCCTGATGGAAGGAGCACTTCCAGGAACTCCTCAACCGTGACAGCAAAACTGAACCAGACATTACCCACCACATCCCCCAGAGTCCCATCAGTGAAGACATGGAAGAACCTCCCACTATGACAGAGGTTCAAGATGCCATCAAGAGCCATAAGAACAACAAGGCCACCGGTCCAGATGGGATCCCAGCTGAGATCTCAAAGGAAGCTGGACCGGTACTCCTGTACCACATCCCCGTCCTATTCCTCAAGGTCTTGGAAAAAGAAGAACTTCCCTCAGAACTCAGGGATGCTCTAATAGTGACCATTTTCAAGAAGGGGGACAAGGCTGAATGTGGAAACTACAGGGGCATCTCACTCCTGTCAACAACAGGCTAAGTCCTTGCTCGTGTCCTCGCAAACCGACTTCTACCACTGTCTGAGGAGGTATTCCCAGAATCACAGTGGGGCTTCAGCCCATCCAGGGGTACAGCAGACATGATATTCACAGCACGCCAACTCCAGGAAAAATGCTGTGAACAAAGGCAGGCTTGACAAAGGCTTTTGACTCGGTAGACCACCAGGCTCTTTGGAGCATACTATCAAGTTATGGTTGCCACGACAAGTACATCAGAATATTGAGGCTTCTACATGATGGCATGTCGGTCACAGTGCTCAGAGTCCGAGCCCATCAATGTGGAAACGGGGGTCAAACAGGGATGCATCATCGCACCCACCATTTGTCGTCTTCATTGCTGCCGTACTTAACCTCATTGGTGAAGAGCTGCCACAGGGGATCCAAATCCTCTTCACGGGGCAAGGAGGCAGCACCCATGCAGATGTTAACGTCATAGAAAAATAGTTGGAAGAGGGTGCAGAGCGGGACTGGAACAAGGACTGTTCCACATAGCCAACAAAGAGTGACATCGCTGGAACTCAACGAGTGGCCATGTTTACATCTGTGATTTGTAGAAATCATGGAGCCGTTAGTTTTTTTGTCTAGCTGGCTAGATGTAACAGGTGGTGTGCCACAGGGCGAGGTGCTGACACTTAATGTCACAAAATGTCAGCACGGACATGGTGGGCCAAAGGGCCCATCTCTATGCTGTACAACTCTAAAGAAACTCCAGTTTCATTATGTAGTTATGGCGGAACAGTGGCTCATCAGTAGAGTTGCTGCCTTACAGCGCAAGAGACCCGGCTTTGTTCCTGTCTATAGGTACTGTCTGGATGGAGTGTGTATGTTCACCTTCTGAACACGAGGATTTTCTCTGGGTGCTCCAGTTTCCACCCATTTTCCAAAGACGTACAGGTTTGTAGGTTAATTGGCTTTGGTAAGTTTAGAATTGTCCCTAGTGTGTGTAGGTTAGTGTACGGGGCGATCAAGTTCAAGGTCAAGTTCAAGTGAGTTTATTGTCATTTGTCCCTGATAGGACAATTAAATTCTTGCTTTGCTTCAGCACAACAGAACATAGTAGGCATTTACTACAAAACAGATCAGTGTGTCAATATATCATTATATAAATACATACACACATGAATAAATAAACTGATAATGTGAAAATAACAGATAATGGGTTATTAATGATCAGAGTTTTGTCCGAGCCAGGTTTAATAGGCTGATGGCTGTGATGAAGTAGCTATTCCTGAACCTGGTTGTTGCAGTCTTCAGGCTCCTGTACCTTCTACCTGAAGGTAGCAAGGAGATGAGTGTGTGGCCAGGATGGTGTTGATCCCTGATGATACTACCAGCCTTTTTGAGGCAGCGACTGCAATAAATCCCCTCGATGGAAGGAAGGTCAGAGCCAATGATGGACTGGGCAGTGTTTACTACTTTTTGTAGTCTTTTCCTCTCCAGGGCGCTCAAGTTGCCGAACCAAGCCACGGTGCAACCGGTCAGCAAGCTCTCTACTGTGCACCTGTAGAAGTTAGAGAGAGCCCTCCTTGACAAACCAACTCTTCGTAATCTTCTCAGGAAGTAGAGGTGCTGATGTGCTTTCTTGATAATTGCATTAGTGTTCTCGGACCAGGAAAGATCTTCAGAGATGTGCACGCCCAGGAATTTGAAGTTCTTGACCCTTTCAACCATCAAGCCGTTTATATAAACGGGACTGTGGGTCCCCATCCTACTCCTTCCAAAGTCCACAATCAATTCCTTGGTTTTGCTGGTGTTGAGGGCCAGGTCGATGGTCGATCGATGGTCGGCACAGGCTCAGTGGGCCGAAGGGCCTGTTTCGGCTCTGTATCTCTAAAGTAAAGTCTACAAATAGAGACATAGACACAAGGAACTGCAGAAGCTGGTTTACAAAAAAAGACACAAACCGCTGGAGTAACAGTGGGTCAGGTAGTATCTCTGGAAAACATGAATAGACTATGTTTTGGATCGGGACTCTTCTTCAGAGTCAGACTGGGTTGGGATGCCTGCCAACTATGTGGCTACGCTAATCCTGTCGCAAAGTGTAGAAGGAAAAAGGAGATACAAGGAACTGCAGATGCTGGTTTACAAAAAAATCATTAAAAGTGCTGGAATAACTCAGTGGGTCAGGCAGCATCTCTGGAGAACATTCCAGGTCAGGACCCTGCTTCAGACTACTCACCTATCCATGTTCTCCAGACATGCTGCCTGACCCGCTGTTACTCCAGCACTGAGCTGACCAGAGGAAGTGGTTGAGGCAGGTAGAATAACAACATTTAAGAGGCATTTGCACAGGTAAAGACTGGTGAAACTCAGCGTGTCAGGCAGATCCCTGGAGAACATGGATAGGTGATATTTTGGGTCGAGACCCTTCAAGATGCAGTGTGCCGTTGCATTTGACAATGTTGTCAGTAATCACTGTTAACCTGATTGGAAATCAGTGGGTCAATCTTCAGGTGTTGTTGAGGAAACCACCAGGCAGATACTGGGTGGTTTCCTGCCTGCAACAGTCTGCAGCAATGCTGTGCTTTGGTAACATCTCTGCAGGCCAATTATCTCCATCTTCTCACTGCTGTTGGCACATCCCCTGTGCTGTTGGAGATATGGGTTTCTTATCTCCCGTCCAGGGGCGCTTGCTTTCGCGAGCTGGGGTTACAAAGCGTACATGACACCGTCATCTCAGAACAGACAATTAAATCTTGGTCAGCACCTATTGAGCAGAGGATGTAAATGTTCTGATGTAAATAGAACAGGGCCTTCAGCCCACAATGTCCGTGCTGAACATACAACAAAGAATTTAGAACAGTACAGCACAAGAACAGGTTCTTTGGCCCACAATGTCTGTGCCAAACATGGTGCCAAGATCAACACTTATCTGCCTGCACATGATCCATATCCTTCCATTCCCTGCTTATCCATGTGCTTATCTAAAAGTCTCTGAACCACCACTATCGTATCTGCCTCCACCACCACCCCTGGCAGCGTCTTCCAGCCACCCATTATCATCTGTGTAACAAAACGTACCCAGCATCACCTTTAATCTTTTCCCTTCTTACCTGATAGCTATGGCCTCTAGTCTAGTTTAGTTTAGAGATACAACGTGGAAACAGGCCCTTCGGCCCACCGAGTCCACACCGAACAGCGCTCACCCATTCATACTAGTTCTATCCTATAGCCTAGGGGCAATTTACAGAACCTATAAACCTGCACATCTTTGGAGTGTGAGAGGAGGAGGGAGGTTCTGAAGTTGGGTTCCGATCCGAAACATCATCTATTCTTTTTCACCAGAGATGCTGCCTGACTTGCTGATTTACTCCAACATTTTGTGTCTATCAAGAGGCAAGAGTGTTTAGTTCTCGTGTGTACCGTCAACAGAACAATGAAATTCGTATTTGCTCCAGTTTAACAGACCCGTAAACACACTAACACAGATAAATATAGAGGAATCAATTAATAATCAGTAATCATAATTGGTAACTATACAAGTGCAAAACTGAAGTCCGTAGTGCAACCAAAGACACAGTCCACAGAAGATCACAGTTGCTGATGTTAGTGTTGTGCAGTGTTCAAGAGCCTGATGGGAAGAAACTCTTCTTGAACCTGAAGTTCATGGTATTCAGGCTCCTGTAACATCTTCCTGATGGTTGCAGCGAGATGAGATCAGGTCAGGGTGGTGTGGGTCTTTGATGATTTTCAATGGTTCACTGGTATTTATTGTTACATGTACCTAGATACAGTAACATTCTTTATTTTGCGTTCAATTCAGTAAAATATGACCATACATAAGTACAAGTGCAACAATTGTAGTGTAAGAATAGATTACACTGAGGTACGAAAAGAGTCACCGTGCCAGACCCTACATTTGGAAAGAATCAGACTCGTCTTAATGGACAAACAAGAACTTTTTATCAGAATATGGCCTCCATTTATTGATTATTTGAAGGGGCAAACTGGTTCGGCACGAGAACCTGACTGAAGTTCGAATCAAGGATTAGGTGAAGAGTTATACTATATAATTTACGAACATATCTCCAATGTTGTATTATTAGTAAATTATTCTATTCTTCTGTATCATACTTTTTTTCTCTTTCTTTATTATTTTCTATCTATATAAAAAATAAAAAATATATAGAAGCAGAGTTATTAAATAATTGATAATATTGATAATATTAGCAATGTATGACTGTTATACATGAAATGTTTTTATTATGTACTTGCTTCTAATAAAAAAATTATAAATTTAAAAATAAAGAAAAGAGTCACCATGCTTTTAGCAATATCTTATATCCTTCAACTAGGTGTCTTTTTGAGGCAGCACCTCCTATAGATCCCTTCAATGGTGGGATCTGATGGACTGGGCAGTGTCCAAAACTCTCTAGTGTTTATCGTTCCTAGGCGTTCGAGCTAACGAACAAGGCCGTGATGCAACCAGTCTGTATGCTCTCTATTGTACACCTGTAGTAGGTCGATAGAGTATTTGTCGACATACCAAATCTTCTCAATTTTGTCAGGAAGTAATGGTGTTTAGGAGCTTACTTTGAGATTGCATCGAAATGCTGGGTCCTGGACAGACCTTCAGAGATATGCATATCCAGGATTTTGAAGCCATTGACTCTCTCCACCTCCTTCCCAAGAATGAAGATAGGTCCATGGATCCCTGTCTATTTTGAGGGGTATAAAGTGCTGGACTCAACCAGTGGTGGCCACGGCCTCTGAATGATTAAAATAAAGACCTGTAGAAGCTTAGAGTTGTGCCTCCAACAACGCGTCCCAAGCCACTGATTGGATTTGAGGTGTTTTGGGAAGTGCTAATTTCTGAAACCAAGCTACTGATGTTCCTTCTATCAGCACTAGGGGGAGGCATCTTACAACGAATGACGAGGCACTGCCTTGATCAATGGTCTACCGGGAATATTATTATCTCATCACCCCTTTCATCTGCATCACCATCCCCAACAGACACCGTGCCTACTTCCAACCTCCAGTTACAAAAATCACTCAGAGTGCTGCAGCTACTCAGCAAGACAGGCGGCATCTCTGGAGAACATCGATGTCCTCCAGAGATGCTGCCTGACCTGCTTAATTACTCCAGCAATTTGTGTTTTTTGCAAAAATAACAAGAGGACTTTGCTAGCTGCATTCTCGACGTGGAACATCCGTCACATGACTGCTGATGTAAAAAAAACGTTCTTCCATCAGGCTATCTGGACTACACCCTGCTTCCTGTAAAGACTCCATCGTCTACTCCCAATTCCTACGTCTACGCCGTATCTGCACCCAGGATGAGGTGTCTCACACCAGGGCATCGGAGATGTCCTCATTCTTCAGGGAACGGGGGTTCCCCTCTTCTACTATAGATGAGGCTCTCACCAGGGTCTCTTCTATACCCCGTGACTCTGTTCTCACTCCCCATCCCCCCCCCACTCGTAACAAGGGCAGAGTCCCCCTTGTCCTCACCTTCCACCCTACCAGCCGTCACATACAACAAATAATCCTCCGACATTTTCGCCACCTCCAACGTCATCCCACCACTTGCTACATCTTCCCATCTACCCCCCCCCCCCCCCCCCCCGTCTGCTTTCCGCAGAGACTGCTCCCTCCGTAACTCTCTGGTCAATTCGTCCCTTCCAACCCGAACCACCGGGCACTTTCCCTTGCAACCACAAGAAATGCTACACTTCTCACTTTACCTCCCCCCTTGACTCCATTCAAGGACCCAAGCAGTCTTTCCAGGTGCGGCAGAGGTTCACCTGCACCTCCTCATATTGCATCCGCTGCTCTAGATGTCAGTTGCTCTACATCGGTGAGACCAAGCTTAGGCTTGGCGATCGCTTCACTGAACACCTCCGCTCGGTTCGTAATAACCAACCTGATCTCCTGGTGGCTCAGCACTTCAAATCCCCCGCCCATTCCGAATCCGACCTTTTTGGCCTGGACCTCCTCCATGGCCAGAGTGAGGACCACCGTAAATTGGAAGAGTAGCACCTCATATTTTGCTTGGGCAGTTTGCACCCCAGTGGTATGAACATTGACTTCTAATTTCAGGTAGTCCTTACTTTCTCCTCCCCTTCTCAGCTCTCCCTCAGCCCTCTGGCTTCACCTCTTCCTTTCTTCCTCCCACACCCCGCCACCCCCCACCCTCAAATCATAGAGCACGGAAACCCGAAACGTTGCCTATTTCCTTCGCTCCATAGATGCTGCCTCACCCACTGAGTTTCTCCAGCATTTCTGTCTACCTTTCTTCCATCAAAGCATCTTTGTTGTTCAGATGGTTCAACTTTAACCATTTTAAGAGAATGCTGCCTGGATTAATGGGTATTAACGAAAGGAGACGTTGGGCAAACTTAAGTTGTTTTCTCTGGAGTGTCGGAGGCTGATGGTAGATGTGATCGAAGTGTATGACATTATGAGAGCCATAGATAGGGTGGACAGTCAGAATCTTTTTTTCAAAGGTGGAAATGTCAAAGACAAAGATGGGAAAGCACAGCTTTAAGGTCAGCGGGGATAGATTTAAAGGAGACGTGCCTGGCAAGGTTTAGAGAGTGATGGGTGCCTGGAATGCACTGCCAAGGGTGGCAATGGAAGCAGATACAATAGTGGTGTTTAAGATACCTTTATATAGGTACAGGGATATGTAGGGAATGGAGGGATATGAAGCACGTTCAGGCAGAGGAGATTAGTTTAACCTGGCATCATGTTCAGCACGGACATTGTGGGCCAAAGGGCCTGTTCCTGAGTTCCATGTGTGAAGTGTTCTATGTTCTTACTTTCCATCCAATGGAATACTGTTCAAAGTGCGATCATTGTTGTTGCAGTGAAATGCTTAGGGAACTTTCTGACCTTTCACCTCCAGATGATTCATCTCAGCAGGGGTTCCAAGAACAGTGCGAGGGGGGGTGGGTGGGGGGGGGAGGGGGAGGGTTGGTGAGGCACTCTCTTATTTTTCAATGGTTTTTATATTTATAGACAGATTCCACTCGACACTGGGGTCACAGTTGGAGTCGCCAACAGCCAAAGCTTCTCGGATGAAATGGAAAACAGGCTATAAAGAGGGCAGTGGTGCCTGTGTGACACAGCAGGATAACTGTTATATACGGAACTGTAGATGCTTGTTTACAAAAGACCCCACAAAGTGCTGGACTAACTCAGAAGGTCAGGCAGTAAATCACTGGAGAACATGGATGGGTGACGTTTTGGACCGGGACCCTTCTTCAGACTGACTGTAGGTGAGAGGGGGGGAAGAAGAAAGCTAGAAGAGGGGGGAGGCAGGACAAAGTGTGGCAGGTAAAAGGTGGACACAGGCAAGGGGGGGGGGGAGGAATTGATAGATGGTTGAAACCATAAAGGTCTGAGAACAAAGGCCTCTGCCCTCCCTTCCTGCAACTTTCCTCCCTCAGGCTTCACAATTCGCAACCGATCTTGTCTCTCATCTTCGCTTTTATTTCCATTTCAACCACCTGCCTATCAAAACCCCCCCCGGTTTTGTCCTGCTTCTCCCCTCTTCCAGCTGACCTTCCTCAAACCACTATACCTCGATGTGCAGGTGACGTTTTAGGTGGAGATCCTTCTTCAGACTCTTCTTCGGGCATTAATCCAGCACTTGGTGTAAAGGTTGTTACTGGGGCAGCTGCAAGAGTTGTGGTTTTACCCAGAGCAGGGTATCAAGAACCAGAGTAAAGACATAAAACACTGGAATCACTCAGTGGGTCAGGTAGCATCACTGGAGAACATGGATAGGTGACGTTTTGGGCAGGAACCCTTCTTCAGACTCAAGAACCAGATTCCATAGGTTTAAAGTGAGAAGGGAAAGATTTAATAGGAACCTGAGGGGCACACAGAGGGTGGTGTGTATATGGAACGAGCTGCCATGGGAGGAAGTTGAGGCAGGTACCATAACACCTTTTAAAATACATTTTACCCGTGCTGTATGACTCTATTCATGACACCCAGGAACAATGAAGATTTCAAAAAGTGGTGAACATAGTCCATCACGAGTACTGACCTCCCCACCATCGAAGGGATCTACATGAGACCCTGCCTCAAAATAGCAGCCAGCATCATCAGAGACCCATACCACTCTGGCCACATACTCATTTCATTCCTGCCATCGGGAAGAAGGTCTAGAGGCCTGAAAACTGTAACGTCCAGATTCAGGAGCAGCTTCTTGCCAAAAACCATTGGGCTATTGAACACTGCAACCTTCAACTAAGCTCCGAACTACATAGACTTGGGGGCATTATTTTTGTCTTTGCACTATTATTGTTTGTTTTTTAGATACTGAAGTTATTTTTTGTTGTTTATTATTTTGTTTACAGAATGCTGTGTTTACATAGTGTGCTGCTGCAAGTAAGAATTTCATTGTTCTGTTTCGGGACATATTAGACTTTACTTTATAGTTTAGAGATACTACGTGGAAACTGACCCTTCGGCCCACCAAGTCTGCTCCGACCAGTGATCACCCCATACGCTAACACTATCCTACACTAGGAACAATTTACAATGTTACTGAAGCCAATTAACCTACAACTCGTACATCTTTGGAGCGAGGGTGAAAACCAGTGCACCTGGTGAAAGCCCACGCAGTCACAGGAAGAATGTATAAACTCTGTACAGAGAGGATGGAACCCGGATCTCCGGCGATGTAAGGCAGCAACTTACTGCTGCGCCACAGTGTCGCCTCATTTGACAAATGACAATAAAACACTCTTAACTCTTGACACAAGCTTGGAGTTCCAGAGTCACGCAGCATAGAAAGCATTGTTGGAAAGCTAGTGGCATGAATCTTATTTGCCAAATATCAGCCCATGCCTGAATATTGTCCGCATCTAGCTACATGCAGTCATTGGCTGAGGAGTTTAGACTTTGGAGATACAGCGTGGAAACAGGGCATTTGGCCCACTGAGTCCACGCCGACCAGCAATCACCCCATACTGAGTCCCTGAATTGAGAGTAGTTTATCTCAAAAAGGCAGCCAACATTAGCAAAGACCCACACCACCCTGGCCACACTCTCATCTCGCTGCTACCATCGGGAAGAATGTACAGGAGGTTGAGAACTGTCACCTCCAGGTTCAAGAACAACTTCTTCCCAGCAACAGAGATGGAATGCTGAGACTCTATAAGGCGCTAATCAGATCGCATCTGGAGTACTGTGAGCAAATTTGGGCCCCATATCTTAGGAAGGATGTGCTGGTTCCGGAGAGGGTCCAGAGGAGGTTTACAAGAATGATTCCAGGAATGAGTGGGTTAGCATATGATGAGCATTTGACAGCACTGAGCCTCTACTTGCTGGAGTTTAGAAGGTTGAGGGAGGACTTCATTGAAATTTACAGAATAATGAACGGCATTGATAGAGTGGATGTGGAAAGGATATTTCCGCTTGTGCGAGAGTCTAGGACCAGAGGTCGTAGCCTCAGTATTAAAGGGCGCTCTTTTAGAAAGGAGGTGAGGAGGAGGTTCTTTAGTCATAGGGTAGTTCATCTGTTGAATCTGCCACAGAGGGCTGTGGTGGCCGTTAATGGATATTTTTAAGGCGATAGACAAATTCTTCATTATAATGGGTGTCTAGGGTTATGGGGAGAAGGCAGGAAAATGGGATTAGGAGGCAGAGATCGGGGGAGAATGGGCCGAATGGGCCGAATTCGATGTGCCGAATTACCTAATTCTACTCCTAGAACTTGTGAACTTGTGAACCATCAGGCTCTTGAACACTACACAACACTAGCCTCAGCAACTATGATCTTAGAGTCGTAAAGTCATACAGCACGGAAACAGGCCATTTGCTCCAACACGTCCATGCCGACCAAGATGCCCCAACTTAGCTGGTACCATTTCCCTGTTTGGCCCATTTCCTTCTGAACCTTTCCTATCCATGTAGCTGTATTGAGAAATACAACTTGGAATTCCAGTCATATTCAGAACATTAACACTGTCTCCCAGTTGGGGAATTGAACCCTGGTTTTCCGCAAGGGAGACTCACCGCTATACTAACAAGGAGCCAAATGGCCTTTGTTCTTGGATGTTCTATGGACTTCAGTTTTGCATTATTAAGGTTTTTAAATTTATTCTATTATTGTATATTCTTATGCATATTATTGTGTTAATAGGCCTGTTAAGCTGCAGCAATATAAATGTCATAGTCCCACAAAGAGTGCAAGGAAAAACATGCAGATGAATGGATGGATTGCCCATTGCCTGTTGAACAGCAAGCTTGGGGCAACAAAGTGTTACATGACTGGATTAAGGTTGAGGTTCAATCGCTTGGGTCTAACTGTTTGGCTTCAGTACGTCAACGAACGGCGAGTGAAAAAGACTTTAAATGTTACAACTGGGCAGCAGATACAAAAGCTTGAAAGCACCTACCACCAGATTCATGAACAGCCTCATCACCCCTGTTATCAGACTATGGAACGGTCCACTCATAAACTCAGGTGCAATCCTAAGCTTCCAACCTACCTCATTGTGGACCCTACATATTTTTTTAATCTGCACTTTCTCTATGGCTGTAACACTATAACACTGTAACACCATATTCTACATTCCGGTATTTTTCTCCGTTGTACTTGTGTACGAGTTGATTTTACTCGTGTACAGTATGATTTGACTGGATAGCACACTGTAACTTGCTACAGGTTTAGATTTAGCTTTATTATTGTCAAGTGCACCAAGGTACAGTGAAAAGCTTAGTTTTGCATGCTATCCAAACAGATCAGATAATACTATGATAAAAACAATTGTCAAACTCAAGTACAATAGGTGGAGCAGAGGAGAAGATACAGAGTGCAGAATATAGTTCTCAACATTGTAGCGTACCAGTTCCATAGACAAGTCCAATGTCCATGATGGGATAGAGATAACTCGAACAGTAACTTAGCTTTTGGAAGGACCCGTTCAGAAGCCTGATAACAGAGGGGAAGAAGCAGTTCCTGAGACAATAATAGACCAATCGCAAAATGTAGAGTTAAATCACTTAGTGTCATTGTGCTAATTGGTTCTATGTGGGGTTAGTGTTAAGCAGGTAATTGCAGAGGTAGTGTTTAATGGTTCAGTGTTGGGATGGCGTTAAGCGTTTCTTTGTCAGGTTAGAGTTAAAAGGCACAGTGTGGTTTAGGGTTATAGAGCTAATTTGGTAGTTAAGGTTAATCAGCTCTGTCTAACATTCAAGTTAAAAGTGCCATCGGGATTAGGGGTGAAATGCTTTATGTTAAGATTAATACTCCAAGTTGATTTAAAGAGACAAAAGAACTCAAATTTGGGTTCACTCTGCACCTGGGGCTAAATCAGGAGCGAAATATGAAATTGGGTGACAATTAATTGAGCAAAAGCCAAGAATTAACTAAAACAATTGTTGATCTGCTAAAACATGGGCCTCAGATTAAACCGGGTAGGGGCATGGGATTAAATTAACATTAAATTAGCTAAGCGGAGGGTTCAACATAAAGGGCCTGAGCTGCCACTTTGTAGGAGTCCCAGGGGTTCGAGTGATTCAGTGCTCAGGATGTAAACACTGAGCAGCAAATTGAAACTTAAAACATGATCTGTGAACAGCTCAGAGATTCCCCTCGGCACACGAGCAACATTAGAGGCAGCCACTGCTTTCCCTCATTTGGAGTCAGCTGGAGTCAAAAGCCCAGCTGCAGGAGAGAGAGAGAGAGAAAGAGAAAAATATACGGCAAACAATGACACGGGCCCTGACTGCAGGAAACATTCCCCACAGCACCTGCTTCCTGTCCCGCCACTTATTTGCTCCCCTGACACCATCTGCGAGGTGCCCCCTTTTCACAATTGTGATGGTAACTGGTCGGAGGCAGAAAACAATTCAACAATGACTAATTGTTCTTTGAAGCTGCTGCTTTGAGCAGCGAGAGAGAGAAAGAGACAGGGGAACTCATCAAAACTAAAAAGAAAAGAACATAGAAGATAGAATATTGATCATACAACAGTACAGCACAGGAACGGGCCCTTCGGCCTACAATGTCATTGCCGAACATGAGGCCAAGTTAAACCGAAACTTTACCCGTCCTTTTTCTCCAGAGATGCTGCCTGACCTGCTGAGTTACTCCAACACTTTGTGTCTATATCAGTCTCAAACTGAAACATCGCCTATCCATATCCTTCAAAGATGCTTCCAAAGCCTATGTAAAAGCCTCTTAAATGCCACTATCAGACCTGCCTTCACCACTACCCCTGGCAGCAGGTTCCAAGCACCCACCACCATCTGTGTTCAAAAGAAGACTTGCCCCGCACGTCTCCATTAATCTTTGTCACTCTCACCTTAAAGCTGTGCTCTCCAGTCTTTGACATTTCCATCCTCGGGGAAAAAAGGTGTCTACCCTAGATCTATGCCAGATTAATCTTTGCAAAGATTGATTTGTGTTCCCCTGAAGTTGGGCAGGAATGGGCAACCACCATATCTCTGTGCCGAGGACGGGGTAGGGTATTCAAAGCACACTCTGGAGGTCTGAATCCAAAATTCAACAATTGGCTCCCCCTTTCAGTACGGCGAGATTGCCGCCTGTGGCAGTCATAAAGTCGTGGAGTTATACGACATCGAACCAGGGCCGTCACTCATCCATGCCAAACAAGTTGCCTAGCTGACCTAGTCCCACTTGCTTGTGCCTGGCCCATATCTCTCCAAACCTTTCCTATTCATGTAGTTGGCCAAGTTTCTTTTAAATGCTGTAATTGTACCCACCTCCACCACTTCCTCTGCCAGCTGTTTCCCTCTCTATATGAACATGTTGTCCCTCAGCTCCCATTTAAATCTTTCCCCTTACATGTCCTCTAGTTTTAAATTCTGTGGCTGTTTGTGGTTTGTAGGTTAATTGGCTTCGGTAAATTGCCCCTAATGTGTAGGATGTGAAAGCAGGATAACATAGAACTAGTGCATGGGCGATCGATGGTCGGCGCGGTCTCAGTGGACTGAAGGGCCTGTTTCAATGGTGTATCTCTAAACTAAACTAAACTAAACTAAACTGAACTAAACTAAACTGAACTAAACTAATCTCATGGGATCCAGTGCAAGCGAGCCAACTATTATAGGTACAAAATTGGCTTGACAGTAGGAGAGGGGGGTGGTGGTAGAGGGTTGGTTTGTAGGCTGGACATCTGTAACAAGTGGTATGCCACAGGGATTAGTGCTGGGTCCACTGTTGTTCATTATTTATATTGAAAATTTGGATGGGACAGTAGGTGGCATGATTAGTAAGTTTGCAAATTACATTTGATAGTAGAGTGAACTGAGGGGGGTCAGCAAGAGGGGAAAAGCAGGACAAAGCCTGGGGTTTGAACCGAGATAAAAGCAGACGTGAGGCAGGATCGAAGAGTTGTGAATTGTGAAGCCAGAAAGTGGAAATTTGCAAGAGGAGAGCGGAGAGCCCTTTGTTCTCTGGCCTTTGTTTCAACCAACTGCAGATCAACACCCCCCCCCAGCTCCCCCACTCCCTCACCTGTGTCCATCTGTTGCCTGCTGCGCTTTATCCTGCCTCCCCCCTCTTCTAGCTTTCTTCTCACCCCCCCCCCCCAAATCAGTCTGAAAAAGAGTCCTAACCCAAAATATCACCTAACCATGTTCTCCGGAGATGCTGCCCAATCCACTGAGTTACTTCACTTTGTGTCCTTTTGTGTAAACCAGCATCTACAGTTCCTTGTTTCTGCATGAGAATGTTTAAAAACAATCAGACATGTACATGAACAGGACAGGTTTAGAGGGATATGGGCCAAACGCAGGCAGGTGGGACTAGTGTCGATGGGACAAGTTGGTCGGTGTGGGCAATTTGGGCCGAAGGGCCTGTTTCCACACTGTATGATTCTAAGACTATGATTCTAAGATCCAGGGCACAGTGATCATACACAACCACAGGCTAACTCCTCCCGCAGCAGAGGAAATGAGACATCAAACTCCAGGGATAATGTTACAATGTCGCTATGTTAAGAAACAGATAATATTGAAATCTAAATTACGTCAGGGTTGGGTTTTCCAGGATTTGTTATGTGTGGGAGTTGGAGAATTTTGAACCATAGGGATCCCATTTACTGCAGGGATTCAGGCTACTTGATCCATCGATGTTGGCAAGTCTCCTCTGATTCTTTGGTCTCAGCAGCACATCTTCCTGGCCAAGCTCTCGCCTTGTTCCAATGCTGTGCTCGATGGCAGGACACCAGATGGAACCATAGGGCCAAAGTAGAGTATTGGCTGTGTCTCCGTGGTAACCCTCGCTCCATATGTAGACAAATGCTCTATTGAACCTCTGCGGGTGTACGGTAGAGGGCACACCGACTGGTTGCATCACGGCCTGGTTTGGTAACTCGAACACCCAGCAACGAAAGAGACTTCAAGGAGTGGTGGACACTGCCTGGTCCATCACTGGTACTGACCTCCCCACCATTGAAGGGGAAGTGTCTCAAAAAGGCAGCCAATATCATGAAAGATGGCACGACCACACTAGTTCTATGTTATCCCACCTTCTCACCCACTATCTAGAATTTAGACTTTCGAGATACCGCATGGAAGCTGATCCTTTGGCTCACTGAGTTTGTGCCGACCAGCAATCACACCATATGTCAACACCATCCTACACACTAGGGACAATTACCAAAGCCATTTAACCTATAAACCTGTGTACGTCTTTGGTAGGAATGCGGAGCACCCAGAGAAAACCCACGTGGCTCAGGGAGAACATACAAACTCTGCACAGACAGCACCTTTAGCCTGGATCGAACCCGGGTCTCTGGCGCTGTGAGACGGCAACTCTACCGCTGCGCTATCGTGCCACGGGCCTGCAAGCTGAGGCAGTATCTGAACTGGTGTCAGTCTGGAGCGGGAGGCTCTGAGCCATGGGCAGCATGGCCACGGTGCCTTGGCAGGAGTTGTCCATTAGTGGAGAGGGTTTATTGCTCTGCTCAGCTTGATGTTCCTGGGCCACGGCAAGGTCAGTCTGCAGACCCACCAATCCAACCTTCGTAGAAGCTGCTAGGAAACGAGTGCCCTGCAGGTCCCTCACCTCTGCCCCTTCCCGAGTTCCCATTGTTTCCTTTAGCATCAGACAGGCTTCCTGGAGAATTTCCTCCTCCTGCAACAGGGATCAAAAGGATGGGACAAAATGCGGAATCATTTAGAACGAAACCCTTCGGCCCTCGATGTCTGTGCCGAACTTGATGCAAAGTCAAACTAATCTCCTCTGCCTGCACGTGATACATATCCCTCCATACTCTGCACATCGTGTCAAACAGCAACAAATCAGGCCCTTCGGCGTAACTTGTCCATGCACACTTAGATGCCACAGATGCTAGTCCCATTTGCCTGCATTTGGCCCATATTCCTCTAAGTTTTTACACTCCCTGTACCTAACCAAAAGCACTTAAACGCCACTATAGTATCTGCCTTCACCATCATCCCTGACAGAGCATTCCAGGCACCACCACTGTGTGTCTGTACATGTGGCAATAATAAACCAGCAACTTTCCATGCTGCATTCAATGCCTCAGTTCAGGCCAAGATCCCACTTGTGTGCCTCTCTCGCCATCTTCTGCCCTCTTCAAAGATCTTAAATCTGTACAGTTTCTCCCTATCCTAGAAACATAGAAACATAGAAAATAGGTGCAGGAGTAGGCCATTCGGCCCTTCGAGCCTGCACCGCCATTCAATGTGATCATGGCTGATCATCCAACTCAGTATCCCGTACCTGCCTTCTCTCCATACCCCCTGATCCCTTTAGCCACAAGTGCCACATCTAACGCCCTCTTAAATATAGCCAATGAACTGGCCTCAACTACCTTCTGTGGCAGAGAATTCCAGAGACTCACGACTCTCTGTGTAAAGAATGTTTTCCTCATTTCGGTCCAAAAGGAATTCCCCCTTATCCTTAGACTGTGACCCCTTGTTCTGGACTCCCCCAACATCGGGAACAATCTTCCAGCATCTAGCTTGTCCAACCCCTTAAGAATTTTGTAAGTTTCTATAAGATCCCCCCTCAATCTTCTAAATTCCAGCGAGTACAAGCCGAGTCTATCCAATCTTTCCTCATATGAAAGTCCTGACATCCCAGGACATTTTGTCCCATTTTTTATCCTCACTGATAAAAAATGAGAGGTGAAAAGGAGAAAAAGTATCTTTCTGGCTTATCATTTCACTCCTCCTCATCTCTCCTTATCTGAAACCCTTTTGTCTCCGTTTCACCTCCAGCCTTTCTCACGTCACCCATCTGTCAATCAACCCCCTCACATGCATCCACCTATCACTTGCCAGACTTTGTCCCACCCCCAGTTCTCTTTGCTAGCTTTCTCTCCCCCACTGCATCAGTCCGAAGAAGGATCCCAACCTGAAATGTCATCTGTCCATTCCCTCCGCACATGCTGCCTGACCCGCTGAGTTCCTCCAGCAGTTTGTGTTTTGCTCTGGATTCCAGCATTTGGAGTTTCATTCAATGTTACCATTCAAAGGGTCTTGCTGGCTCTAGTTAGTCAATTCTAGCTCCTCCAAGTATCTGACAACTATTCTGAGGCTTGGGTTAGTAGATCTTTGGGCTGAAAGACATTGGGCAAGATGGTCAATTGAGAAGGTGTTGAACCCACGATCTTATCGAATGGTGGAACAGGTGCAAGGGGTTGAATGGCCTTTTCCTGCTCCTTTCTAAATTCTGAACCTTCACACTCCTCCAAGACAGTTTTGAGTAACTTTATGCCTAAACAGGGGTCCTGATCTGAAACGGCACCTATCCATTCAATGTTTGAAGAAAGGTTCCCAGCCCGAAATGTTGTCGTCCATCCATTGAATTAGTCTAAAGAAGGGTCCTGATATGAAACGTCACCTATCCATTGAATCAGTTAGAAGAATGGTCCCTCCCCGAAACGTCACTTGTCCATTGAATCAATTAGAGGAAAGGTCCTGATCTGAAACGTTGCCTTTATATTGAATCAGTCAGAGGAAGGGTCCCGACATGAAACGTCGCCTATCCATTGAATGTCAGAAGAAGGGTCTCGACCCGAAACATCGTTTGATAATTCACTCCACAGACACTGCCTGTCCTGCTCATTTCCTCCAGCACTTTTACTCAAGATTCCAGCATCTACAGATCCTTGTGTTCTCCTATATGCTTTTGATACTGTTTGGGGGATTGGCTTGACTAAGGGCCTGTGGAGACCTCGGCCCATGGTCTTCATTGTGATGATGTCCTGAGAGGTCCCAACACCCCCCACCCACACGAGGAGAGACACCCCCCCCCCCAGTCAACGAGGTCAGCTCCCCCCCCTCCCCACGCCCCACAGCTCCGCACTGAAGCCTTGGCCTCGATATTCTGTTTTACCGCTGAGTCACACTATGTTCCAGATGTTGACTCATCACCACACCTGGTCTTCTACTGGGCTGGGAATCCCAGCAAAAACTACTCCACAAGGCCCAACTTCCTGCAGAAATTCCCAGATTCCTTAAAGTTCTCCACAGATAATCTGTGTGTGTACTGTATGTGTGAGAGACAGAGGGAGTGTGTGTGCGTGTGGGTGGGTGTGAGGCGGATAGTATGTGTGTGTGAGGGAGTGTGTGTGAGAGAGTGTGTGTGTGAGAATGTGTGTGATGTATGTGTGAGAGAGTGTGTGTGAGAGTATGTGTGAGATGCAAGCAAGACTGCAGATGCTGGAATCTGGAGATAGACACAAAATGCTGGAGGAACTCAGTGGGTCAGGCACCATCTCTGAAGAAACGGAACAGCTGACGTTCTAGGTTGAGACCATTCTTCAGGGTGAGGGTCAAGGGAGAGGGAAACTAGAAGAAAGACCCTTTGAAGAAGCGTCTAGATCCGAAACATCACCTATTCCTTTTCTCCAGAGGTGCAGCCTGACCCACTGAGTTACTCCAGCATTTTGTGTCTTTGGTTTAAACCAAAGGTTTAACCAACATCTGCAGTTTGGTGTAAACCAACATCTGCAGTTCCTTCCTACAGCCAAGCCAGACAAGTGGTTTACAGGAGACACAAGACACTGTAGATGTTGGAATCTGGAAATAGACACAAAATGGTGGAGTAACTCAGCGGGTCAGGCAGTATCTCTTGAGAAAAGGAAAAAGTGACGTTTCGGTTCAGAACCCCTATTCTGACTCTGGAAATCTGGAGGGTAGGTGGCTGAAAGTTGGTCCAGTACCAATATGATTGATCCACGAACCTATTTTCATTGATGGGACAAAGGTGGTGAGAGTCAGCAGTTTCAAGTTCCTGGCGTGCATATCACTGTCCTGGGTCTCGGTGTATCGTTGAATACTCCATCAAACATCAACAGTCTGGAGAGCACACTGACTGGTTGCATCACGGCCTGGTTCAGTAACTCGAATGCCCAGGAATGAAGGAGACTACAGAGAGTGGTGGACACTGCCCAGCCCATCACAGGTACTGACCTCCCCACCATCAAAGGCATCTACAGGAGGCGCTGCCTCAAAAAGGCAGCCGGCATCATCACAGACCCACACCACCCTGACTACGCTCTCATCTCATTGCTACCATCAGGAAGAAGCTTCAGGTGTCTGAAAACCGTGACCTCCAGGTTCAAGAACAGCTTCTGCCCAGCAACCATCAGGTTCTTGAACCCTGCACAACACTAACCTCAGCAACTGTGATCTTCTGTGGACTGTGTCTTTGGTTGCACTACGGACTTTGCTTCACATTTTTATGGTTACCTTGTATTATGGTTGTTATCTTATTGCATTGTGTGTTATCGTGTTTACAGGCCTATTAAGCTGCAGTAGGTAAGGGTCTCATTGCTCCGTGACACAGAACCAGGCACGTTGCTCCAACTCATGCATGCCAACCTAGATGCCCCGTCTAAGCTAGTCTCATTTGCCTGTAGTATTTGGACCATATCCCATTTGTATCCATGTAGCTGTCCAAGTGTCTTTTAAATGTTGCTGCAGTACCTGCCTCGACTACCTCCTCTGGCAGCTGGTTGCATACACCCACCTCCCTCTGTGTGCAAAAAAAAGCCCTTCAGGTTTGTATTAAAACTTTCCCCTCTCACTTTAAACGTATATCCTCTGGTTCTTGATTCCCCTACCCTGGGCAAGAGACCCTGTGCATTCACCCTATCAATTCCCCTCATGATTTCATACACAAAGAGAGGCACTTCAAGGGGGTCTCCAAGGAACGTAGTGCCTGGCTCTAATGCTACACAGAAATGCAATGCAGTTTTGTTTTGCCCCTGTGGTATCCACCTCTTGTATCAAGCAATCATACCTGTTTTAATTGCACACTGCTCCGTGTCACACGGGTCAGAGTTTGCAAATCACTTAACATTCAAAGTCCTCATTGTGTTTGAGACTCAGGGAAATTCTCCAGGCAACATACATGCCAACTGTGCACAGATCCCCAGTGGCTGCCGTAGGGCAGGTTTCACCATAAACGCAGCCTGAATTATATTTCTTGTTTTAAATAAATATATTGTTCCTTTGTTTTTGTGACACACAACCCTTCTCTCTGGCAGCGCATGAATCGAGTTGGCGCCACCTCTTGAGTCAGAGTCTCTCTCCATCACTGAGCGGCGATGAGATAAACTGGGCCATTTCTCTCCGCGCCGTTTGAACGCGCGACAGGGGCTGAGGTGGAATGATTGCGGTCAGTGAGCCGGCGACGGACCGAGCTCCCCGCCTCCATGCGCCCCACGGCCGCGCCGCTAGATGGTAGTCGCTCTCCGCGAATGGCCCCATCCCACCCAAGGTCCGGGAGATTGAGTGCGGATGTTGAGGGAGAGGCGGGACAGTTGTTGTTGTGCCACCTGACTGGATGGCACATCACCTCAGATGGAGTTCACATTAGTGATTCTGTTCCCCTGCATTTTACTAGAGCAGTAAATGTATATGTGCACACATTATTACACACACACTCTCTATCTCTGACACACACACACTATCGCACACACTTTATCACACACACTATCATACATTCTCCCACACACTATCTCATACATACACACACACACACACCTAATCTCACACACAATATCATATATACACTCTCAGACGCACTTTATCACACACACACACTTACACTATCACAAACACACATTGACACGCACATTATCATACACTCTCAAATAGACACGATCTCTCACACACTCTCTCTTACACACATCCTCTCCCAAACACACACTCTCACACTCTCACACTGACACATATTCTCACTCTCACGCACACACTTGCATTTAGGTCTCCACACATTCAAGAGAGGCAATGCACCTGTCCATTCCCTCTCCAGATGCTGCCTGGCCTGCTGAGTTCCTCCAGCATTTTGTGTTTTGTTCAGGATTCCAGCGTCTGCAGTTCCTTGTGTCTCCTCCTCTGTTGGTGTCATTGCAACAAGGATCCTTTTCATTCATCTCTTCCCCTCGCTGCTCCCAGAAACACTGTGCAGGTTACACCTATCATGAGGTAAAATGGAGAGGCTTTGGAGCCTCAGAGATCCAGCACAGAAACAGGCCCTTCGGCCCACCGAGACCGTGCCAATCATCAATCATCCATTTATATCAATCTTACCCAAGTCCCATTTCTTTATTTTCCCTACATTCCCGTCAACTCCCCCCAAATTCTACCCCTCACACACACAATGGGGGGGGGGGTTAACCAATTAACCCACACATCTTTGGGACAGGGTACGGCAGCAGCCGGGGGAAACCCATACTTTCACATGGGAGAACGTGCAAACTCCACTGGGACAGTGCCAAAGGTCGAGATTTAACCTGGACCTTTGGAATTGGGCTGCAGTTGGTCTATTACCTATGCATTCAAGACAGAGTAACCTACACAAGTTTAATTGCCCTGATATATTCAGTACTATTCTATGTGACCTCAAGAGTCACGAGTCAAGAGTGTTTAATTGTCATATGTGCTGACAATAGAACAATGAAACGCTTACTTGCAGCAGTGAAACAGACCTGAAACACACAAATAAACATATAAATAAATAAATAAATAAATACATAAATGGGTGGCTGCGATACTAGTGCAAAAACCCCCCAATATCTGTAGTACAACCAAAGACACGGTCCGTAGAAGATTGCAGTTACTGAGTTTAATGTTGTGCAGTGTTCCTCCTATCTCTCAGGAGACCCCTCCCAGTGAAGGCAAAGTTGGGGATGGAATTCATCATGGAATTCGCCAACACACGCTCTGTTCTCAAACCTAACCCCATAAAGTCAGAAGGGTCCTGACACAAAACCGCCAATCAATGTCCTCCAGAGATGCTGCAAGCCCTTTGAGTTGCTCCAGCACTTTGTGTTCTATGCAAAATTACAACATCTGCAGTTCCTTTATATCTGCCATGGAGCTGTACAACATGGAAATAGTCCTTTTGGCCCATCTTGTCAACGCCGACATGTTGGCATTGTGGGCTAGTCCCATTTGTCTGCATTTGGCTCATAGAACTCTAAACCCTTCCGATCCAAACTCCTGCTCTGTCACGCAATGATGATCCCTGCCCTCTTATATGTTTCAGAGATGTGGGCAACATCCAGGCACCTCAGAGGGTCTCTGTTAAACCCTCTGAAACCACTGGTGGGGCAGATGACCCAATGCCAGGCTAACACCTCCTGCATTGAAGTGCCTATCACTCACTTCCATCTCTGGAGAATGGGCCAGGGGTCTGAGACCAGACCCCTGAACTCCATTGAAGGGAGATGCCATTCCAAGAAGTTCACAAAGTCCCCCCATGTACCATGCCTCACTACTGCTGGAAATCCCCGTCCCACCACAGTTCAAGGGAATTTGTGAGCCTTGAGTAGCCTTTGTACAAACAGTGGATGGAATGCATCACCTTCCGGGCTCTCCAGCGCCTTCCTCAATGGTCCATCCGCCCCCTTCCCCCCGTGAGGTGGTCTGTGTAATCTGATAGTGGTCTCCACAGCCATCTCGGGACCTAGATCGGGAGGGAATCATCATCTGAGAATGTATGAGAGTGGGGTTGGGAGGGAGTGAGAGATCAGCCATGATTGAATGACAGAGTAGACTTGATGGGCCGAATGGCCTTATTCTGCTCCTATTACTTATGACCTAATAAGAAAGCTGGAAAGAATGCAGAGAAGATTTACAGGGATGCTGCCAATCCTTGAGGGCCTGAGCTATAGGGAGAGGTTGGGCAGGCTAGGACCTTATTCCTTAGAGTGCAGGCGGTTGTGGGGTGATCCTTTTGAGGTGTATAAAATCCTGAGGGGAATAGATAGGGTGAATGCATGGAGTATTTTACCCAGGGTAGGGGAATCAAGGACCAGATGACAGGTTTAAGGTAAGAAGGGAAAGATTTAATGGGAACCTGAGGGATAACTTTTCACACAGAGGAAGGTGTTATATAGAACGAGCTGTCAGAGGAGGTAGTTGAGACTGGTACAATGGAAGTGTTTAAAAGATTTTGGACAGAGACATGTTTGGAGGGAAAAGGTTTGGAGGGATATGGGCCAAATGCGGGCAGTTTAAACCCACGAGTCTATTGTTACCACGAGTTCCACCCTCTGGACATTTGTATCCTAGCTTAGATCGTGCTTCTTGGTCGGCATGGACGAGTTGGGCCGAATGGCCTGTTTCTGTGCTGTATGACTATATGACTCCGGTGTATTTATAATGGGGGCTATAAATGATTCTGACCAGGACATCCCAGGTCTTCAAGGGACTGGGTTCATGCTTCGTTGGGTTTAACATGAGAAACGGGAGCAAGCGGAGATCACTCGGCCCACTGAGGCCGCCCAGCATTGGCCAGTATCATGGCAGATTGTCCTCAGTCGATTTCCCTGCCCTTGCCCTAGTATACCTAGTGATATCGATCCTTGCTGTGAGTGAACTTTGTCTGGGGCTCTTGGAGTGGAGGATTCCAGAGACCCATCACTGTCTGGGATATCAACAAATGCTCTCTTCCTCTCTCCTGAATGATCTTCCGCCCGCTCCCAGGACGCGTGGCCCTTGATTCTGATCTGCCTTTGCCCAGGGAAACACCCTGCTCTCCGACATATTATGTATACCGTTGAAATGACATTGCGTTGACCTTTAGAAGAAAGACGAATTAATTAATCGTTGAGGATGATGGGGTGGCTGGAAACGGCAGACAGTTGTTGCTAGCGGTGACCATATATAGATCAGGACCTTGGGATGGATTCGTTGCCCCAATTACCCCCCCGCCCCCCCGGATTCACCGTATTTCAGATTCAGAGGTTTAAATCATTTGTGCCTTTGTGTTAAAAACAAAATAAAAGCAGGAAATCAAAAATTAAAATATTTAATATTTTAAAACGCCGAGTTTAACTTTATTGGGGACATATAGACGTCGTATAAAATGGCAAGAAGGATACAAATGCCCAGAGGGTGGAACTCGGGGTAAAATAGAGTCGTGGGTTCAAACTAAACCCACAATTCCTTCGCTTGCCAGAGTAACGAGTGACGGTGCGAATGTACCCGCAGCGCCGAATGTAAGGTATCTCTTTGGAAAACCAGCTGTGTAGAATTCGCAAACTCTCGCCCTCCCTCCTACACCCCCCCCCCCCCTCTCACACAGATATCGATTTATTTTAAAGGGCTTTTCCGCTATCGAATCTCACCTGGTTTTAGCTTAAATCACGAAATAGCGAGGCTGCCGAGATCTGAACGCGAACGCATTGTGTGAGTAATATTTAACTATTGTTTATCATAATATACACTTAATTATAGCTGATAATCTCAAGGCCAGGTACCTAAATGTGGTCGCGATCAGTTATTTGGATTACGTTATTGTCGACGCAGCGATCAATTGGTTTGATTGACTATTTGATTTGTAATCTGTAATTTGAAAAAATATATATATTATTATTATTATTTAACTATATTTTTAAACCAGCACCTGCAGTTCCTTTGGTCTACATGTGTATAATTTCACCGTCCATAAGGCGTGCATAATTTGGCCGTAAATTTGTCTTTAGAGGGGCGATGCGAATGCGAGAGAAATTGAGAGTGGGAGGGTGATAGTGGGGAGACGGGAGGTGGTGGGGTGGGGTGGGGGGGGGATTGTAGAATGTAACTCTATTCACCAGTCCGATTCTCATGATCAACTTGGAGACGAATTTACAGCGAGCGACAGTGGCCGCTGGGAGAACTCAATGCGAGAGAGAACGAGAGTTAAAAGATGTCACAGCAAGTATGTATCGTCCAGTCGCTCACCTAAACGCCCTAAACCGCGCAGGAGGGAACTCTGTGGGATTTAATTTAAATATTTTAAACTAGCCTTCCCATTTATCCGGCGTCTCTCCCGAACACAGTTAAACTCGAAAAAATATATTAAAATAAAGGTGGGCGCAGGGAGGGAGAAAATAAATCATTCGATTTTACCAGCATCTACAGTTCTTTCTTAATCATCTCACTACTAACTGTGTTTAATCAGTCTTTATTAGAGGACGAAGTCATTCATATTTGTTCTTTTAACTTTACTTTTTGAGGGTAGATTGAGGCGAAACCGATGTAAATTATGTAGCTGGGCTTCCTGGAACGAATTTCTGGTTCACAAATGTATTCCCGGGTTTATTCTCTGCGGGAATTCGGTTTAAATGTTGAACAAGGGGGCGGCGGGGTTACCTGTGGCGTTTCAGAGCCGGGCGATGCTTTGGTGGGATTCAGTGCGACTCGCGTGCTACCCCGAGAGACACAAGACTGGCGAACTGAGCACTTGATTATCTGGTGGAGCGAGATAAGAAGACGTTTATTCCTCCCCTCCCGCCACCTCCTCCCCCCTCCCCATCAGATTACAGTCAATTTACTTTGGAGCGCAGAGTGATCAGCTGTTTCCATCCGACTTCATTGAGAAGCGGAGATAAGATGTCGTCTGCTTATACTGCCCATGCTCTCTCTAGGAAAAGATTAGTTTCCAGGGAATGAAAATAAGCTCCGGGTTAAAAAGGGTGCTGCGTGTTTATAAATATATATATAAATCTAGCTTCATAAATTTCCTGTGTCTTAGTTTTTGAGGAAAAAAACGAAAACTGGCTGTCTTGTGTAAATCCAGAATGATTGGTGTTGCCAATATCGTTACAGTTTAAAAAAAAAACACATTTCATGCCTTCGACAGACAGAAGTGACCAGAAATCACATCGTG
>OY740796.1:19601698-19710463 GCA_963514005.1 Raja brachyura | reverse complement strand
TGTGTGTGTGTGTGTGGGGGGGGGGGGGTGGAAGAGATTAGTTGTAGACCTAATGGCCTGCCCCTGCTCTTGTGAACGTATGCCGTCATTGCGTATTCTTAAAGGGAGACGGACAGATTCTTGATTAGCAAGGGTGTCGTGGGATTTGTGAAGAAGGCGGGAGATTGGGGTAGAGTGGGAAAGGTAGATCAGACGCGACTGAATGGCAGAGTAGATTTGATGGGCCGAATGGCCAAATTCTGCTCCTATGTCATGAGTTTCACGAGCTTATGGTGGCGAGCGAGAATGAGATGGGGGGGGGGGGGGGGGACTTGTAAATGTTGTATACATTTATTTTTATTTATTTTTTAAAAATTGCAAATTGTTCCTAGCGTGGGATAGTGTTTGTGTGCGGGGATTGCTGGTCGGTGTGGACTCGGTGGGCTAAAGGGCCTGTTTCATCACTATCTCAAACTAAATTAAAAGTGGATGAACTTGCACCCCTCCGTCAAGCCCACGTGGTTCCAGCTCTCATTCTAGACAGCAACTGTGGCATGGCAAGTAGTTGTGTGTTAGTTTAGTTTATTATTGTCACGTGCATCTAGGTATATTGAAAATGTTTTTGTTGCGTGCTATCCAGCCAGCGAACAGACTATACTGCCGCCCACAGTGTTTGGGTAAGGGATGAAGGCAATATTGTTTAGTGCAAGGTAAAGTCCAATTAAAGATGGTCCACGGGTCTCTGAGGCAGATGGTAGGTCAGGACCGCACTCTAATTGGTGATCGGATGGTTCAGTTGCCTGATAACTAACTGAAACATAGTGCTGTAGATAAACACAAAATGCTGGAGTAACTTGGTGGGTCAGGCAGATTTTTATTAAATAAAAGAATCTCTGGAGAAAATGGATAGTATCTGGAGAAAATTGTGAAGAAGAGTCCCGACCCTGAAACGTCACCAATCCATGTTCCCCGGAGATGCTGCCTTACCCATTGAGTAACTCCAGCATTTGTGCCTGTAGTATGTATAAACCAGCATCTGCAGTTCCTTTTTTATTACATTTGGAGTATTGTGTTCAGTTTGGGTCGCCCTGCGATAGGAAAGCGTTGTCAAGCAGAAAAGGATGCAGAGAAGTTTCAGGCTGAAGAAGGGTTCCGACCTGAAATGCCACCAATTCCTCTCCTCCAGGGATGCTGCCTGACCAGCTGAGTACTCCAGCATTTTGTGTCTATCTCCAGTATAAGCCAGCATCTACAGCTCCTTCCTACACATTGAAACGTAGTGCTGTTGCCTTGCCACTTCAGCAACCCCGGGTTCATTCCTACCCACTGTCACTGCCCGTGTGGAGTTTGCACATTTCCCCTGTTGTGGCCGCACCAGATAAGGTGGTAAACTAATTGTCTTCTGGAAATTAACCCTTCATGTTGGTAAATGACAAAAGAATGAAATGGAAAAAGTGAAAGACTAGGCAGGGGTGCAGGGCATAAGTAGTGAGGGAATGTGTTTGAAGGGTTAACTCTTGGTTACAACATGTGTTGTGGGCCAAATGGCCTCCTCCTGCATGGTAATGCATACAAGGCTATTGCAATGCTACGAATTTAGTTTAGATATATTATATAGGATCTTGACCCACCGAGTCCACATGACCAACAATCGTCCATTCACACAAGTTATAGAGTCATACAGCGTGGAAACAGGCCCTTCAGCCCAACTTGCCCACACCGACCAACATGCCCCATCAATACTAGTCCCACCCGCCTGCATTTGGCCCATATCCTCTAAACCTGTCCTATCCATCTACCTGTCCAAATGTTTCTTGCACATTGCCTCAACTACCTCCTCCGGCAGCTCGTTCCATACACCCACCACCCTTTGTGTGGAAAATGTTACCCCTCGGGTTCATATTAAATCTTTCTTCCCTCACCTTAATCCTATGTCCTCTGTTTCTTGAGTAATTATCCCACTTTTACATTCACTCTCTACACACTAAGGCTAACTTTACAGAGGCCAATTAACCGACAAACCTTCATATCTTTGAGATGTGGGGGGGGGGGGGGGGAACCCATGCAATCATGGGGAGGGCGTTGAAACTCCACACGGACAGCCCCAGATTTTGTGATCTCTGGCACTGGGAGGGACCACTGCTGGGCTGCTCTTACTAGTTATGGTTATGGTTATAGTTACGGTTATCCACTTGAAGAATAACTTTCAGGATGTAACTCTGAGATTTCCAGGTGGTGATTGCATAAGACAAACACCGCCTTCTGTGACTGGGGTAAGTAAGTCGGTCTAATATTTAACTCCAAGTTGTGCCATTGTAGATAGCCGTGAGTAACAAAAAACACTTTCCCATACCGGATCCTGGTTTATCTTTATGGAATGAGGTGTTAAAAGTTAAATCAATAAGAGTGAGATAAAAGCAAGATACTGAATATTAAAACAAACAATTGAACCTTGAAGAAAGCAACCCGAGTCACCGAGTCTTTACTTTATTTTCATGCAAAGATGCAGAAACAGGCCCTTTGGCCCGCCAGCTCCACGCCAAGTAATGATCACCCGGACACAAGTTCTCGTACTACACACTAGGGACAATTTAGAGAAGCCACATAACCTACACGTCTTTGGAGTGTGGGAGGAAACCAGAGCAACCGGAGAAACCCCACATGGTCACAGAGAGAGCGCACAAACTCCTTGCAGACAGCACCCATGGTCAGGATCGAACGTGGGTCCCTGGCGCTGTAAGGCAGTAACTCTATTTGGTGTCTCGGGGAAGGCTGACGTTAACTGAGACCGCAGCTGTTAAAAGAATTATGATTTTCTTATTGTCCTGTTTGCTTCCTGTTTCACGGGAAAGCCAACATTATTTCCCTCTTTCCCCCCCACCACCCCACCCCCACAGGCAGCCAAACGTGCACCTGGCCAGATGATGTCAGGGAGACTGAATGCCCACGCTTTGATTATTTCTCCTCACTCCACTCTTGGCTGCCCTCCCTAGATACCCTGAGGACTACATGCGTTAAGGTTTGGCAGCAAACGACAGCCTCCATTAAGTTGGTGCCTCCAGTTTAGTTTAATTTTGGTTCAGAAACACAGCATGGAAGCAGGCCCTTCAGCCCACCGAGTCCACACCAACCCACTGATCTCCCTTTCACACTAGTTCTACATTATCCCACTTTCCTAATCCTCTCGCTACGCACTGGGACAATTTACTGAGGCCAATTAACCTACAATCCCGCACATCCTTGGAATGTGGGAGGGCACAAGTGGCTGAGGAACACGAGAGAGGATGGGGTTGGGTCAACCCCTGCATGGCGTGTCTGCACCAGGTCAAAGGTTGAGAATGGCACGTTGTCATAGATACAATATGGAAACAGGCCCTTTGGCCCACCAAGTTCATGCTGATCCATTGAACACCCATTTGCACTAGATCTATGTTATCCCATGTTCTCATCCACTCCCTACACACGAGGGGAAAATTTACAGAAGCCAATTAACCTGGAAATCCTCTTGCCTTTGGGACATAGGAGGCGACCCACAAGGTCACGTGGAGAACGTGCAAACTCCACACACACAAATGGCATGCCGAGGTCATGATCGAACCTGGGTCTCTGGAGCTGTGAGGCAGCAGCTCTACCTGCTGTGCCGCGCTTCAACTTAACAAAAACATATCCCAATTTTTTTTTTTACTGGAGGCTAATTAAGAAATGAACTGATGGGAAGGGGTTAGGTCCGATCCCCTTAAACGTGGAGGGAGAGGTTGGTTTTCGGGGGGAAGGTGAGGTGCTGCGACAAAGTGGTTCGGGGTGGGAACGCGAGGAGGTGGGGGAGGGAAGTCCAGACATCGGCAGCTGGGGGGGGGGGGGGGGGGTTGTCTGGAGGATCAATTACATTTGGAGATGATCAAAACATTAATTCGCTTCCTCGCACTGCTGTCAAGAGATCTGAGAGGCAGTGAAAAAATATTTAAAGCTAATTTTTCTTGGCTTTTATTCTCTCTGGTGTCTTATTATTAGCAAAAAATAATGGAAGAGGCTGCCTTGAACAGAGTCTGGACAAATAATTAAACTCTGATATGATCAGGAGATGCATTGGTTTATGACACTGCTGTCCAGAGATCTGAGGGAAACAAAATTGTTCAAGTCCAATTTTTTTATTGTTTGTTTTTGGCTTCTATTTCTTCCCGAGGCTTTTTATTATTTGCGAGAAGAACGGGGGGGGGGGGGGAAGAAGAGAATAACTGACGGGCAAGGGTGGTCTGGAAGGTGGGGCTCTGTGTTGGTCATCGAGGACAGTGGGGTGTGTCCATTAGGGTCGAAGGTCAACACCTTTTGATGTCACCTGGAGCGCATCCAACTTGCTTCTGCACTGTTGCATTTTACCACTTAACTTAGAGTAAACAGATGTGGAATGAACCCCTGGAGAGTTTGGCACATGACCAGTGTGTCACACTAAAATGCGAGCTGGGCCGGCCAAATATTGGTATCTGCTATACTAACTACGTTATTAACAATGCAAGGCTTTCTTTTAACTTGTGTCTTTCACGACATGTGGGCTTTGCGAATGCGTTGAAATTCAAGGGCATGTTTTTGTTTCTGTGCTTTAACCACAGTTGTATAAACAGCCAGTGAAAACCAAGAACCCAAAAATGGCATTTACGAGAGGTTTTTGGAAAGGAATATGGATGTGCAGGGACAGGAGGGCAATGGATTATGTGCACGCAGATGAGAGTTTGTCTTGTTATCATGTTTGGCGCAGACATTGTGCACCGAAGGGCCTGTTCTTGTGCAGTACTGTTCTAATCCAAAGGAATAGAATGTCTCGATCCAAAACATCACCCATTCCTTTTTCTCCAGAGATGCTGCCTGATCCGCTGAGTTACTCCAGCACTCTGTGTCTATCAAATAGAAGACCCACTTGGTCTCAAGCCTGATGCGCCATTCTATACGATCATGGTTGATCTACCAGGGAAATACGTCCTTCATGACCCACGACTACATGGAGAGCCATCTGTCTATTTTTTACTAAAACTCTCATCTTGTTTGATTCTATGTGTGTCTGTGTATGTGCATGCCTGTGTATGTGATCCTGAAATTACACCAAAACGGTACACGCTAGCACTATAATGTTTGGACCATCTTACTCACAATTGTCTTGTGGTGTGTTTTTATAATTTGTCATTCAAATTGATGTTATATTTTACAAGTTATTCACATTTCAAACTTTACAAAACCCCACTTTGAGAAAAATGGAGTTGCAGTGGCAGTTACAGCTATGACATCACAATGGGATTGGAGCCCTGCATTGTTGCAAATCCCAGGACACTGAGTCCTTGCAGCAAGTGGAATTGGATTTTTTTTTTTTTTAAGTTTAAAAAGAGGTGAATAAGGGGAAATGAGCCACCCCTGCGCAGTTGGGGGCTATGGGTGAGTGGTGGAATATTGCATTGGGGGAACGGGTGAGTGGTGGAATATTGCCTTAGGGAACGGGTTGCTTTGGAGGATCTGGCCTCCCGTGGGTGCTATGGGTGAGTGGTCGAATATTGCATTGGGGGAATGGGTTGCATTGGGGGACCAGGCCTCCCGTGTGACAGGGACCCAACGGGTCCTACTTGGTATAGTTTACACTAACCCTGCATAATTTCAGATTGATTCTCTTCCACCATACCGCCACTCCCCCCCCCCCCCCCCCCCTATTTTCTTTAACCCCTCAGATTCTACAACTCACCTGCCCATTTGGGGTAATTTATAATGGCCAATTGACCTTTCAATCCCTGAGTCATACAGCTTGGAAACGGGTCCTTCAGCCCAACTAGTCCATGACAACCCTTCTAAGCAAGTCCCATATCCCTCTAAACCTTTCCTATCCACTTACCTGCCCAGATGTTTTAGGGATGTAGGAGGAATCCTGTGTGTTCAAAGGGAGAACAGGCAAACTCCACACAACAGAACTGGAGGTTAGAACTGAGCACGGTTCCGTCAAGTTGCGACACAGTGGATCACGGATCCTTTGACTCCATCTACATTTCACACTGCCTCAGGAAAGCAGCCAACATAATCAATGACTTGTTCCACCCCGGTCATTCTTTCTTCAGGTTAAAAGGGATAGTAAACTTAGGCCATTTGGCCCATCAAGTCTACTTGGTCATTAAATCATGGCTGATCTATCTCTCCCTCCTAACCCCATCCTCCTGACTTCTCCCCATAACCTCTCCCCTCTTCTACCCTGCTTCCGTCAGGCAGAAGGTACAGAAGCTTGAAAATGCACAGCACCAGACTCAATAATAGCTTTTTCCCCTCTGGTGTCAGGCTTCTGAACGGTGCATCCTTTTAAGCTAGGGTACTATCTGATTCAACTCTGCCCCATTGTGGACATTGGACTTTGTCTCTGGAGCTGGTGCGCTACAAAGCTGAGAACTATATTCTGCACAATACTCTATCTATTGTTCGTGAGTTTGGCTTGAATGTATTTACGTATAGTATTATCTGATTTGATTGGGTAGCATGCAAAACCAACCTTTCCACTGTACCTCGCTGCACTTGAAGATAATAAACCCAAGTCTGCCTGTCTTGCATGCTTGGACACTGGCAGACCCGATGATAGCAAGTACAATGTGCCATCAGTAGGCTGGGACTACACGGATGGTTTACTGAGCGAAAGACAAAGTGTTGGAGGTACTCAGCGGGTCAGGCAGCATCAATGTTTTGGGTCGGGTTCCTTCAGGCAGGGGTTGGTTTGCTTTAGGTGTAGCTAATTGTCTTTGGGCATAGATAGTTTTCTTTATGTGTAGATCGTTTTATTTAGGTTTTCTTTAAGGCTAGCAAATTTTGTTTAAATAGTTCATGCACCACTCATAAGAACTAGAGCGTGGACTGGTCTTTGAAAATTGGGCCAAAACATAGCACCTCTTACATGGAGGGGGGGAGGGCAATATACAAGATGGAGGCACAGGCCAGTCCCGAGAAAACCAACGTGGCTCTGGTAAAGGGTCTGGGTTAAGACGTGGTCGTAGAGTTGGAGGGGTTTGAGGAATCGGAGTCCGCCCTCCACCACCTCCATTTTAAATTCCATTTGGAATATTTTGGAGGACCAAGAAACCAAGAGCCAAGAACAGAGGGGGGGGGGGGGGGGGGTCTGAAGAAGGGTCTCGACCCGAAACGTTGCCTATTCCTTCGCTCCATAGATACTGCCTCACCAGCTGAGCTTCTCCAGGTTTTTTGTCTACCTCTTACATGGAGGTCAGTGAACTATTTCTACACACTTTGCTAATTGGGGAATTATGTTTAGGAATGGCAATACTCTACTGGACTGTTTGTAACAAAATCATTTCACTGTAGGTGTGCACATGTGACAATAAAGCACAGTTGAACCATTAGTTTTTTTTTTTCTTTAGGTGTAGCTGGATTTCTTTAGGCCTTCCCACAAAGGATGGTGGGTTTATGGGATGAGCTGCCGGAGGAGGTAGTTGAGGCAGGGACTATCGCAATTGGACAAATACATGGATAGGACAAGTTTAGAGGGATGTAGGCCAAATGCAGGCAGGTGGGACTAGTGTAGATGGGACACGTTGGCCGGTGTGGGCAAGTTGGGCTGAAGGACCCGTTTCCACATTGCATGACTATGATTAGCTAGATCGATTTGGGTCTAGCTGGATTTTGTTCAGGTTAGCTAGTTTAGGTAGAAAGTGTATTTAAAGTTTAGCTTGATTTCTCTATCTTCAACCCACCTCCCATGACACTGAAGTGAACATTATTGCAGTCAAAACAATTGTTCTGTCGCTTGACAATTCCTCCTGTTGTTCTAATGTCTTTGAAGAAAAGCACCTTCATTGAATAAAAAGGATTTGTGTTCTAAGGAAGCAATTCCCACAAGAATTTTCAAAAGACAATTGGGTGTGTCGTGGGAATGGACACTTGGTTTATGCAGGAACAAACTGGGTTGTGGATCTGAAATACGTAGCTCTGTCCGAGGGCAAGCACGGGCACGATGGGAGGAATGGCCTTGATCTGTTGTGGCTGGAGAGGACACTTGGGAGACAGAAGTTGCGGGTGGCTTCAAGAAGCTTAAACATGGAAACATATAAATTAGGTGCAGGATGAGGCCATTTGGCCCTTCGAGCCAGCACTGCCATTCATTGTGATCATGGCTGATCATCCACAATCAGTAACCCATGCCTGCCTTCTTCCCATAAGGGAGAGTTTGCAGAGACATTAAACAGTGGCGCAGCAGTAGAGTTGCTGCCTCACAACACCGGGTTCGATCCTGACCTCGGGTGCTATCTGTGTATGTGGAGTTTGCACATTCTGCTTGTGACTGCGTTGGTTTCCTCTGGGTGCTCCGGTTTTCTCCCACATCCCAGAGACGTCTCCGTGAGTGTTTGTAGGTTAATTAGCTTCTGTAAATTGTCCTTTGTGTGTGGGATAGAACTAGTGTGTGGGTGGTGTGGACTCGATGAGCCAAAGGGTCTGTTTCTGCGCTGTATCTCTAAATTTAAAAAAACATGGAAACTCCGGGAGGGAGAGGCAATAACCAGAGATGGTGAAAATAAGAGGCACAGAAACCAGTGGGAGGTGGAGAGGTAAATCGCTGAGGCAGGGAGCTCTGATGTGGAATGTATTTGTTAAGAAATCTTTCTGCTTATTATCTTGTGGACGCATCAAATAAAAGCGTTTGTGAAGATTTCCTCTTCTCTCTTGTAAACACGTAAGACAGGCGACAGTTTACTAAAACATTGAACTGTATACACTTCAGGTCAAAATAATTCTCTTCCCCCACCCTCAACACTGGCTCCTCCATTTCCTCTCATTCAATTCAGTCCCCCACCCCCTCCCCTCCTGACATCAACCACTGTTCCCTTCCAGCCATATATCTGAGATTAGTTTAGAGGTACAACTTGAAAGCTGGCCCAGTGACCCACTGAGTCTGTGAAATCCCCCATGTGCTAGCTCTACCCTTCACACCAGGGACAATTTACAGGAGCCAATTAACCCACAAGCCCACACGTCTTTGGGATATGGGTGGAAACTGGAGCAACCACACGTGGTCACAGGAAGAACATGCAAACTCCGTGCAGGCAGCACCAGTGGTTAGGATTAAACCCGGGCGTCTGGTGCTGTAAGGCAGCAACTCGACCGTTCTACTTTAGTGGCCTGTTAAGCATTTATTTCGAAGGCCCTTTGGTCCACGGTAATAAAATCCTTCTGGCTATCTGGCACTCGCTCCGCACAAATAGAATCTGTCGTTTTATAGGGTGAGAAACAAAGTCTGAAGGCCGGTTTCACACCCAATCAAGCAGCAAAGATGTTTTATTTTATCCAGAATGGAACTGGAAGCAGAGATGGAGAGTGGGGTCGCTGCAGAGTTGACAAATGGAAACAATGCTTCAGATGGACACCAAGTGCCCGAGCAACTCAGCGGGTCAAGCAACATCCCTGGAGAAAATGGATAGGTGAGGTTTTCGGGTCGGGACCATTCTTCGGACAGTACTTTGTTGAACTCACGACCAAATGAAGAATGGGCTCATTTGAGGCAAATAAAGGAGGACTTGCGTTTATTAACTCCTTGGTCATGTCCCAAAGGGCACAACAGCCATTTTGAATTCAAGTTACCGGGGAAACAAAAAATTGCAATACCAAGCGTTGATTTTGGTGGCATTAGTTATGGGCTGCACAGTGGTGCAGTTGGTAGAGATGCTGCCTCTCAGTGGCACAGACCCGGGTTCGATCCTGACCTCCGGTGCTGTGTGTGGAGTTTGCACGTTCTTCCTGTGACCACATGGATTTCCTCGGGGGCTTCTGGTTTCACACTTTCATAAGTCATCGGGGCAGAGTTAGGCCATTCAGCCCATCAAGTCTCTCTCTGCCATTCAATCATGAATGATTTATCTCGCCCTCATTCTTCTGCCTTCTCCCTGTAACCTTTGATACCCTTAATAATCTAGAATCTGTCGATCTCCACTTTAAAATACCCAATGACTTGGCCTCCACAGACACCTGTAACAAAGAATTACACAAATTCTCCACTCCTCTGACTAAAGAAATTCCTCCTCGTCTCCATTCTAAAGGTACATCCTCCCACGTCCCAAAGACATGTGGGTTTGTAGATTCAGTGGCCTTTATTGATTGCCATTGGTGTGTAGGGAGTGGATGCAAAGGTGGGATAATGTAGAACTAGTTTGATCGATGATTGGCATGGTGAGCTGAAGAACCTGATTCCATGCTATATCTCTAATCCAAACTGTTAAGGTTTAATAAACTATTTATTAGGAGATTGAAGCTAATTCCCTGGGTTTTTTAAATCATCTCATGGATTATTTTAAAGACCAAAGACTATGGTGAAGTTTTGGCTTCTCATCAACATAGCTGCCTTGGCAACATTCTGGATTGTCAAGCCTAGATGTTTGCAGTAGAAGGTTACTTGAGCCCACAGTATTTAGTTGAGAATATTCAGTTAGGCGGGCACAGTGGCGCAGCGGTAGAGATGCTGCTATACCAGTCTATGGGTGCTGTTCAATCCTGACCAAGGGTGCTGTCTGCATGGAGTTGGAACGTTCTTCCTGTGACCTCGTGGGTTTTCTCCGGGTGCTCTGATTTCCTCCCACATTCCAAAGACGCACAGGTTTGCAGTTTAATTTAGCTTTGGCAAAAATGGTAAATTGTCCCTAGTGTGTTTCTGTGCTGTATCTCTAAACTAAACTAAACTGCAGCCTCACCAATGTCTTGTGCAATTGTGCAATGTCGTGTAACATTACCTTCCAACTTCTACACTCAATTTCCTGACCGATGAAGGCCAGCGTGCCAAAAGCATTTTTAGCTATCCTATCTACCTCGCGATGCATGAAGCTAAGATGCTAGCTGGTGATGAGCAGGGCCTAGGTTTTCAATGATACCTGTTTGGGCACCTCATGATTCAAAGGCTTGGTGAAAGGTGTTGGTGGCACATTGGCGTAGCTACAGAGCTACTACCTTACAGCCACAGAGACCCGGGTTCAATCCTGACTACGGGTGCTTGTCTGTGCGGAGTTTGTACGTTCTTCCCGCGACCTGCGTGGATTTTCGCCAAGATCTTCGGTTTCCTCCCACACTCCAAAGACGTACAGGTGAAAACTTACCAAGTCCCTGCTCTAGTTCTTAGGAGCGATTGCCTGTTCCAGGTAAGTCCCAGGCTGTTGGGGGCCTTAATAACAAAGAACTAGTGACAACATAGAAACATGGATAACATCGAAAAGTGGGATAACATAGAATTAGTGTGACTGGGTGTTCAGCGGTCTCGGTGGGCCGAAGGGCCAGTTTCCATGCTGTATCTCTACAATTCTAAAAGCACATGTGTCACTCTCAACCTTTGACCTCCTTGAGATGCGTCATACAGTTGAACCAACCCCATCCTCTCTCCAGTCCCTCACTCCATCGTAACACAGAGGGTGCATCCACTTTAAACGAACACTGTAAATATATAGAGCTCTTGTGTGTCATCTGTCTTTAAACACATCAATTCAATGGCCCGTAAAAGGGTATTCAAGATGTGTAACCCAGGGCAATGGGCCAACAACCAAACTGAAACATACTTGGAGAACTTGAGTAGTTGTTTAAAATAATTGACAGACAGGGGGTTGCGTTTTACTGCGCTTATTAAGTCAGATGTACTCAGATATGTTATTAATCGCTTGCTTTTGACTGAGGTCTCAATTCAGAAAATACTAGCAATTTGGCCGGCGCAGTGGTAGAGTTGCTGCCTTGCGTCACCAGAGACTAGAGTTCGATCCTGACTAGAGTTGCTGTCTGTACGGAGTTTGTACGTTTTCCTTGTGACCGCGTGGGTTTTCCTCCGGTTTCCTCCCATACTTTAAAAACATACGGGTTTGTAGTTTACTTGGCTTCAGAAAATTGTACTTTGTGTCTCTAGTGTGTAGGATAGTGCTAGTATATGGGGTGATCGCTGGTCGGTGTGGACTGGGTGAGCCAATGGGCCTGTTCCTATGCTGTATTTCTAAAGTCTAAAGCTCTGATGCCACTGTTGTCAATCAAACCTACAATAATGATGATAAGAACTAAAGGAAAGGAATTGAGAACAGTGTGTCATGGTGTCAGGCCAAATATGGAGTTTAGTTTACTTGAGAAATACAGCATAGAAACAGGCCCTTCGGCCCACCCAGACTGATTGGTATCTACAATTTTACTTCGGAGTCACGTGAGTGACTACGTGAAGACCCCGCCAGCACGCATGCGCGACATATCGTCGTACGCATGCGGAAGCGACGGTCGGGAGGAGCGGGGCTCCTCCAGCGTGAGTTTAAAAAGCTCACGCCAGGTAAGTCTCACCGAAGGAGTGAGTCGACCATTATGGAAGGGAGAAAATCTAAGAGAGCGGCGGCCAAATCAGCGGCTAAGGACAGCAGCCAACGGAGAACCGCCTCTCCAGAGCTACAGGTTCTACCTGCAGCTCCCGACTTTTCGGACTTTGAGACCGTTGGTACGCCACGGTCGGGGAAAACTACCCGGAAGTCGGCCGGGGCCGACTCAGCGGAGTCCGGTCCCGAGGGCACCCCGCTCGCAGGCAGCGACGGAGGTCGCCTTGACCGCATTGAGCGGATGATGGAGCAGCTGCTCCAACGTGACCTGCTAAAGCAGGGGCAGGATCACAGTGGGACCCCTAGGAGGCCCACGGCAAGTTCCCTTAGAGGACTGCCAAATGTATCCCCTTCTATACAGGGGAGCATTGAGGGTCAGAACTGGGCTGACCCAGAAGAAGGGGAGTTGGCTGAAGCACCTGCAGCGTCAGGGGTGTGTGAAGATTATATGGATGTGGTGAGCAAACATGCCATGCCCAACCAGAAGGGCCTACCCATCCATCCCAAGCTGGCTGCCAGCATTGATTATATGGCCACTAACCAACTTCAGGAACAGGCCATCAATGCCACAGCAGACAAATACATGGCGCCAGAAAACTGCAAGTCATTAAATGTACCCGCGGTAAACAACCCGATATGGGGAAACATGAGCCCCTCGAGTAGAGGGCAGGAGATGAAACTTCAGAAGATCCTGAAGCTCCTAACCGCAGGGATTACTGCAGTAGCCAGAACAGCAGTGGGAGTGGATATGCCGGAAGAACTACAAGATGCTTTGGCCTTACTGTGCAACACGCAGTATGAAATAAATAATTTCAGGAAAAGCATTATAAAGCCGGCGCTTAACCCCAAGTTCGCGGGGTTGTGTAAGCCTGGGAAGACGCAGCCTCCAAGCCTACTATTCGGGGAAGATCTCCCCAAACAGGTTAAAGATCTGGACGAGGAGGCTAAGGCTTTGGGCCTTATTAAAGTACCTGGGTACACTAAGCCTCATCACCCACACAGAACGCACCCCTACGCACCCACCGGGCAGAGTTACCCTAACAGGTCTGCCGGTGGTGAAAGCTCGAAGGCCGGCATACCTGCTCAGCGGTCTTTTTTAGGCCAAGGCCCAGGCCGGCCTCCTTGGAAGATGCGCCACTCCCAGAACACCTACAACCAGCCGAGGAAGCAAGGCCAGAAACCACCACACCGGCAGTAACCATGGAGGTAGGTGGGTCTGGGATCCCCAGGAACACTACTGGCCCAAATTCACTTTGCATAGGGGGCAGGTTGCACATGTTCCTCGAGAATTGGCTCACTTTTACCTCTGATCCTTATATACTCAGGAGTATTCAGGGCTACAAAATTGAATTTATTCACGAACTCCCTACCCCGGTACAGCATGCACCTAGTCGGAAATTCGTCCTTTCTCATAGAGATAAGGCAGCAGGGCATGCTGAACTACAGAGGTTGAGAGAAAAAGGGGTAATTGAGAAGGCCATTAAAGAACCTCAGGAGTTCGTGTCTAATATATTCACTAAAAACAAAAAAGATGGCGGTTGCCGCATCATCATAGATTTGACCGACCTGAATACTTCTGTCTAGTATATTCATTTTAAAATGGACACCTTCGACACTGCTATACAGCTTATAGCCAATGGGTACTACATGGCATGCGTTGACCTCAAAGATGCATACTATTCAGTACCCATACACAAGGATCATAGGAAATACTTAAAATTTATCTGGATGGGACAATTATGGCAATATAAAGCTTTGCCTAATGGGTTATCGTCAGCACCCAGATTGTTTACCAAGATATTGAAACCAGCTTTGGCCTATTTAAGGAAACAGAATCATACTGTTATGGCCTATCTTGATGACATCCTCATAGTGGGGGAGAATTTGGAAATGGCTACTTTGGCAGTCACAGCCACGAAACATCTTTTTCAGAAACTGGGGTTTACGATACATCCAGATAAATCAATATTGGAACCCTCTACCACCATGAAATATTTGGGGTTCATTATTGACTCAGTGCAAATGTCTGTCACGTTACCACCAAGCAAGGTGGAAGACCTGATAGAGGCTTGCAGGAGCCTCATTGGCATTAAGGTCCCATCCATTCGGCAGGTGGCCAGGGTGATTGGGAAGATAGTAGCTGCATTTCCTGCAGCACAATATGGGCCCTTACATTACCAAAACTTACAAAGAGCCAAAATTACAGCGCTCAAAAATCATGCTGGCCATTTTGATAGGCCCATGAAAATTCCAGAAAAGGCAAAAGCCGAATTATATTGGTGGATGGGTAATACCCAAAATTGTTCCAAACCCATTACTATCACCAATCCCTCGATCACCTTACAAACGGATGCCAGTGCCATAGGGTGGGGAGCTACTAACACTACCTCTAGCTGTGGAGGTAGATGGAGTGCACCAGAGTTAACCCTATTTAAAAACTTAGGGATTAACTATTCAGAAATGCTGGCAGCATTTCACGGCCTTAAGGCATACTGCACTAACATGCACAAAGTTCATGTTAGAATACAGATTGACAACACCACGGTGGTAGCCTATATTAACCACATGGGCGGTGTAAAGTCGATATCGTGTGATGAATTGGCCAACAATATCTGGCACTGGTGTCTGCAAAGAGAAATTTGGATCTCCGCAACTTACCTTCCAGGTAAATTAAACACAGTGGCAGACACCAGGTCACGGAAATTCAACGACAACATAGAATGGATGTTGGATCGGAATGTGTTCGCAGATATTGTAGAACGTTATGGGACACCAGATATCGACCTTTTCGCGTCCAGGCTAAATCGCCAACTACCAACGTATGTTGCTTGGGAGCCAGACCCGGGGGCAGTAGCGATGGATGCTTTCTCGCTACACTGGGGGGATTTATTCTGCTACGCTTTCCCCCCTTTCTGCCTCATCAGTCGGGTCTTGCAAAAAATCAAGCAAGACTCCGCATCGGGTATCTTGGTAGTGCCCGACTGGCCTACTCAACCATGGTTCTCTCTGGTACAGAAGATGGCCACGGAACCCTGTATCAGGGTGAATAAAAGACCTAGCCTGCTTGTTCATCCTGTTACAGTAGAATGTCATCCATGTCATGACCGCATGGGATTATTAATTTGCAGATTTTAAAACGGCCACTTCATGGATTCGGACTCTCCAACAGGACCATTGATACCATCACGGCAGCCTGCAGAGAGTCCACAAGGAAGCAGTACCTGACCTACATCAGGAAATGGGAAGGATTCTGCGTGACTACCAAAACATACGAAACCGCCACCATCACGGAAGTGCTGGAGTTTCTGGCTACCCTTCATTACGATGAGGGTCTAAGCTACAGCGCCATTAACTGTGCCAGGAGTGCCCTATCGTCTTACTTGGGCAAGGGGAGTGACCAATTGGGAATTGGGTCACATCCCCTAGTATCCAAATTTATGAGGGGAATATTTAATTCCAATCCCCCCAGGCCCAGATATAGCCATGCCTGGGACATCAGCACGGTATTGACGATGCTGAGAGGATGGACACCGAATACGGGACTCCCTTTGGCCAAATTAACCTACAAAATGGTCATGATTATGGCACTGATCACGGCGCAACGGGTCCAGTCCCTGCACTAACTCAGTCTGGATGCCACGGCAATTACCAGTGGGAAGATCACATTCCAGGTGCAGGGACTATTGAAGCAAGATCGACCCGGAGTGTCTGGACATACGTTGGAGTTCCTGGCTTACCCAGCGGACACCCGTCTTTGTATCGTTACATTGATTCTGCGATACATTTCAGTCACTAAAGATCTAAGAGGCACGGAAACAGCTTTGCTTGTCAGTCACAAGAAGCCTCATCACAGGGTCACGGTGCAAACCATTTCCAGATGGTTAAGGGTGGTACTGGATGCGGCGGGGGTGGATACTAATGTGTATAAATCTCACTCCACCAGGGCAGCATCCACCTCGGCGGCTAGAAGGATGGAGGTACCGCTGGATCACATCCTGGCCACAGCGGGTTGGAACAATGAGAAAACCTTCCACCGCTTTTACAACAAACCCGTGACCTCCCCTGGCAATTATGCAGGGAGGATTTTAAGTGCTGCCAGATAAATAACCCTTATGGGACACAATATTGTGTTTGGTATGAATAAATACCTGTTTTGTTTTTCAGCCAGTGTCTTGTCTGAATCACGTCCATCCTCTTATCCCAGCTTTAGCGGTGTGTGAGCATGGAGCTTCCAGGGCATGAAATCACAGAGCTTTGAAATCTTCACGTAGTCACTCACGTGACTCCGAAGTAAAATAGTAAGATTAAACGAGAACTTACCAGTTTGAAGTTTGATCTTTATTTTATGAGGTGTTACGATGAGGGATTACGTGCCCTCCGCTCCCGACCCTCTATTATAAAGATCACCTGGTATGAAAGTTCTCTTTTTCTCTTACTATGTCAGTCATTGTGACTGTTTGTTCTGTGATTTCACACCACTGCTTTGAAGAATGTCGCGCATGCGTGCTGGCGGGGTCTTCACGTAATCCCTCATCGTAACACCTCATAAAATAAAGATCAAACTTCAAACTGGTAAGTTCTCGTTTAATCTTACTATTAAAAGTACATAATCTGGTTCACTGCAGTTCAATCGCTGCTGCAGTTTCAGTAAAGACAAGCAAACCGCACCTTCTGAGCCACAAAAAACGATGTATTTCCTGGAGAGAATTTGGGCTCCTATACACACAGACTGGGATCAAAAATACTCAAGGCTGGAGCTTAATTAGTCATACAGCATGGGGGAAAAAAGCCCTTCAGCCCAACGTACCCATGCCGACCAAGAATGCCCCATCTAGTTTACTTTTTTTAGTTAAGAGATACAGCACAAAAACATGCCCTTCAGCCACAGAGTCAGGAACGAACCTGGGTCTCTGGCGCTATAAGGCAGCAACTCTAACGCTGCACCACCGCGCTGCCCGCGTACAGCCTATATCCCTCAATCTCTACTATCCTACATACTAGGGGCATGACGACCAGTGATCCCCATGCACTAGTTCTATCCTACACACTAGGGACAATTTGCAAGGGGCGGCTCAGTAGTGCAGCGGTAGAGTTGTGGCCTTACAGTGCTAGAGACCCGGGTCTGCTGTCTGTACAGAATTTGTGTGTTTTCCCTGTGAACTACGTGGGTTTTCTCCGGGTGCTCTGGTTTCCTCCCACACTCCAAAGACGTACAGGTTTGCAGGTAAATTAGCTTGGTAAATTTTGTAAAATTGTCCCGAGTGTGTAGGATAGTGCTGGTGTGTGGGGATCACTGGAGGACGCAAACTCTTTGGGCGCTATATCTCTAAACTAAACTAAATTAAACTACATAGTATAGGTATGTTGCAAAACTTACCTTTAGCAGCGCTGCACTTCTGCCGCTCCCCGTGTGCGCGACTTTAGCGCCTTTCAGAGGGGGGGCGGGCTTAAAGTGTCGTTTTTCAACAGACCTGGATAATCGATGAATGTCGGGCGATTTCGTTGCGGAAGAAAAATCGCTCCGACATTTCATCAATGAAGGTATTTTTAAATTACTCTAAATTATTTATTAACTAGAGTAATTTAAAAATCACCTTCAAAAGCCGTGAGCGCTGACAACCGGAAGGATTTTCCGTAGGGGAGAAAAAAAGGTAAATAGTTTATTTTTATATTAAAAGTTGGTTTTTCGGGAGGCTTTAATAACATTTTCATGTTGCGAAATGGGGTCCCAAAAAATGTATGAACAAACAGTATTTTTCCCCCTGACTTCACCGCTAACCGCAACGTTCCAATCCACCGCATTCCACTAAAACCCACTCGCTAGTTGATTTAAATGGCCATTAATTTACAGGCATAAAACACTAAATTCCTTCCATTTGGCCCAGAAATTCATGAAAATGAGATTTAAAAATTATGTTATATTGTGGATTATTGTGTGAATGTTATTAGGACACTTAGGCAATTTTAAAAAAGTTTATCTTTTCTTAAGAAATGGATAGATGTTTAGATATACTCATTGAATTTTGTAATTAGCTACAGTTAGATAACTAACTAATTATATGCTTTAATTTCAGGTAATCCAAGTAAGATTGTTTAATATTTGTTTCAGAATGCTTCAATCTATAATAACTGAAAATTTCATTGAGTTCTCTTAATTTTTTAGAAAGTTATGGGCTTTTAACTTCCAGATCACAGCTTTTGAGTTAAGTCAATTGAAAGGCAATGGGGAGCAAGATGCTAATTTCCGAGTATGAAAATGGCCATAACTTTCTTAATACTGAAGATATGAAAGTAAATTAGGTGTCAAATTAAACTTCTTTTTATGCTTTATCTGTTGGGATAAATTGCAGACTTGATTTTTTAAATCTCAAAATTTTGTAACATTGCTACATAGTATGATGAGGTGCAGTTGCAATGGAAAACCTTGCTTGCAGCAGCATCTCGGACACATAGATTTGGACAAATGTAACAAACAAATTATACGTAACTGATATATAAATTTCACTTAAAATTTCCAAAAGAAAGAAGACATCGGTGCAGAATTAGGCCATTTAGCTGATCAAGACCATGCCACCATTAATCATGGCTGATCTATCGTTCCCTCTCAATCCCATTCTCGTGCTCAGTCTGCCTGTGATTTTGCCGGAAGACATCAGTCTAGATTATTCTCTTTAACTTTCTCCATAATGAGTTCCACAGGCAAACGCTACCGTCCTGAAGTATTGGTGTTCAACTCCTTTGTAAAACATTCCTCTGTATATTGTTTTTGGCCAGGTGCTAACCCATTTATTTAAATAACTCTCTCATTAAAGATAATAATTTTGTTTGTTAATGCATGTACTTTGATCTGAACTGATCGGTATCTACAATTAAACGCACATAATCTGGTTAACTGCAGTTCAATGGCTACTGGGGTTTCAGTCCAGACAAGCAGACTGCACCTCCTAAGCCACAGAAACTATAAGTTTTCCCTGGAGAGAATTCGGGCTCCTATACACACAGACTGGGATGAAGAATATTTAAGGCTAGAGTTTAATTAGTCATACAGCATGGCGAATTACGCCCTTTAGCCCAACTTACACGTGCCAACCAAGAATGCTCCATCTAGTTTAGTTTCTGTTAGTTGAGAAATACAGCACAAAAACGGGCTCTTCAGAGTCAGGAATGAACCTGGGTCTCTGGCGCTGTAAGGCAGCCACTCTAACGCTGCACCACCGTGCTGTCCGCGTGCAGCCTGTATCCCTCTAAATCTTTTCTATCCGTGTCCCCAGTGTTTTTTAAATGTTGTTTAAGTACCTGCCTCAACTACCTCCTCTGGCAGCTCATTCTATACACCACCACCCTATGAGTAAAAAAAGTTGCTGCTCATGTTCCTATTAAATCTCTCCTCTCACCTTCAATCTACTGCATGTCCTCTGGTTCTGGATTAAATCTACTGTAGGTAAAAGACTCACCTGATCTATCCCCCTCGTGTTTTTATAAATCTCAATCAGATCACCCCTTCGCCTGCTGCGTTGTGTTCGAGGACGGGCACGCGTGGCGGGGCAGTGGTAGAGTTGCTGCCTTGTCTCTCCGGAGACCCGGGTTCGATCCCGATTATGGTTGCTGTCTGTATGGTGCTTGCACGTTCACCCTGCAACCATGTTGGTCTCCTCCCAGCACTTCGGTTTCCTCCCACATTCCAAGGACGTGCAGGTTTGTAGGTTAATTGGCTTCTGTAAATTGCTGCGTGTAGGATGGAACTAGTGTACATGGGATCATTGGTCAGCATGGACTCGGTGGGTCGAAGGGCCTGTTTCTACACTGTACCTCTAAACTAAAGTGAAAATGGGTCACTTGGAATGGTGTGCAAGCATCTTGTGGAGGAGATAGGAAAGGTTTATAGGGATATGGGCCAAATGCAGGCAGGTGGGACCAGTGTAGATTGGGCATTTTGGCCGGTGTGGGCATGGTAGGCTGAAGGGACTGTTTCTGTTCTGTAGGACTCAGACTCTATGACTCGAAAAAGCTTTTAATTTCATTGATGGCATTAATTTGTCAGTAGCATAAATATATGGCAATGGCATGAACAAATAGTAGAGGCGAGATGCCATGCAATGGATTCCCTCAGGCGACTGACCATAATTGGTAACTTCATTTAGTTTTAGTTTAGAGATACAGCGCTCTTCGGCCCACCGGGTCCGCGCCGACCAGTGATCCCCGCACATGAACACTATCCTACACCCACCAGGGATAATTTTTACCTTTACCAAGGCCAATTAACCTACAAACCGGTACGTCCTTGGAGTGTGGGAGGAAACCAAAGATCTCGGACAAAACCCATGCAGGTCACGGGAAGAACGTACAAACTCTGTACAGACAGCACCCATAGTCGGGATTGAACCCGGGTCTCCGGCGCTGTATTTGCTGTAAGGCAGCAACTCTACCGCTGCGCCACCGTGACCGGTTTAAGAGGAGTACAGTGGCTAGGAGCTGAACATGGCACATAGGATGTAGAAGGCCACAGCATTGGAACATGCCCGATGATCACAATGTCTGTGCCAAACATGATTCCAGGATAAACATATCTGACTTGCTTACCGATGTCCAGATCCCTCCATTCCAAGCATATCCATGTGCCTATCCAAACGCCTTTTAAATGCCACTATTGGATCTACTTCCACTACCACCCCTGGCTGCATGTTCCAGGAACCCACTCCTGTCTTTGTAAAAAATAATGTGCCCCCCCCACATCTCCTCTGAACTTTACCCCTTTCACCTACAGCAAATGCCCTCTAGGCTTTGATATTTCCACCCTGGCGATAACGGATCTGACTGTCGATGCTATCTATACCTCTCATCATTTTATATACTGCTAGGACCCAACAGCTTCCAACGTTCCAGAGAAAACAATCCAAGCCGGGTCAACCTCACCCCGTAGCTAATACCCTCCTTTATTCAGGCAGCACTCTGGTAAACCTCTTCCGCACCCTCTCCAAAGCTGCCACACTCTGTCATGAGGGTGACCAAAACTGCACTTAATATTCCATGCCAGCGCACAGATCCGCATCTTCCATAAGCGTAAAGAAGAGGGGAAATAATCAGTGAAACTTGTGGAATGAAGGATCCAGACAAGGAATCATCAATAGGGCTTGAGATGGAGGTTGACAGATGCCATGCTGTGTCAGCACAAAATGTACAGGGCTACCTGATCAGGAATAATTACTTTAAAACTTCTGGGTCTCCTCAATCAAGTGACTCTGAAAGTAGTCCTTTAAGATCCAGTCTCTGTGTTTTGGGCTAATAAGAGGGAAAAATATCATAGATGGAACTATGAAATACAACACTGGATTTGCTGGGAATGCTGGAAATATCTAGCTGGTCAGGCAGCATCTGCTGAGAGAGTAATGGGCTTCTTCGAGGAAGCACGGCGGCGCAGCGGTAGATTTTCTGCCTTACAGCGCCAGAGACCTGGGCTTGATCCTGACATTGGGGGCTGTCTGTGTGGAGTTTGTACGCTTTTCCTGTGACCGCGTGGGTCTTCTCCGGGTGCTCCCGTTTCCTCCCACATTCCGAAGACGTGTGGGTTTGTAGGTTAACTAGCTTCTGTAAATGGTCCGCCAGTTTGTAGTGTAGTTTAGAGGAACAGCGCAGAAACAGGCCGTTCAGTCCACTGAATTTGCGCTGTCTAGCAATCTCCGTACACTAAGACTATCCTAAATACGCTAGGGACAATTTACAATTTTACCACAGCCAATTAACCTACAAACCTGAACGCCTGGGATGAAACCAGAGAAAACCCACGCGGTCACAGGGAGAACGTACAAACTCCATACAGACAACACCCGTAGTCAGGATGGAACCCGGGTCTCTGGCTCTGTAAGGCAGCAACTCTACCGCTGCACCACCATGCTGCCCCTAGCTGGTTCTAGTTGGTCTGCGCAGACTCTGTGGGCCGAGACGCCCTTTTCCAAGCCGTATTTCTAAACTAAATTAAATTAAACTACTGCCTATCCCCATCTGCCTTGGTCTCCACACCCCCAGTGGGCCAGATGTGTGGGGAGCTCGCACCGAGACTTGTCAATCGAGGTCAATTTGCTTTAATTACTCTGATTTCCCTAATAAATCTCTGTCAATCTGACCACAGCCTAGCAAAACAAAGAGAGGGTTTGTGTTAAATAATTACAGCAGCAGAGAAAATAAGCTTGTGTCCAACTGAAATAAATGGAAAGCTTGTAAAAACAAACATTGGGATGCTAAGTAAACGAAAGCAAGGGACAAATGAACAAATTCCACCCTCGAACACCAGTGAGTGCTAAGCCTTGGGTATCTCTCTCATGCCTTCAGGGTCTCATCAGCGTTGGAAAAACATTGTTCACTCCAAGCTTATTATGAGGGCTTTCGCCCTCCATTGTTTTCTGTAGCCATTGCAGGCTTTCTCCGATATATCATCGGAATTATGATCAATGTCTACATTTGGGTTTGGAGCAGTGCTGAACTACTATCTACCTCATTGGTGATCCTTGGACGATCCCTGATCCGACTTTGCTTGCACTAAGCGTTATTCGCTTATCATGTATCTACACACTGTGAATGGCTCGATTGTAACCATGTATTGTCTTTCTGCTGACTGGATAAAACACAACAAAGGCTTCCCACTGTACTATAGGTGTTGATAAACTAAACGGGGCCTGAGATTTAGTTTTAAGTATATTATTGTCATGTACCGAGGTACAGTGAAAAACTTTGCTTTGCATGCTATCTAAACAGATCAGATATACCATACACAGGAACATTCAGTTTCAACTCAAGTACAATAGGTCAAGCAAAGGGGAAGTCGAGATTGTAGAATATATTTCTTAGCATTGTAGTGCAACAGTTCCATAGACAAAGTCCAATGTCCACAATGGGGTACAAGTTGAATCAGACAGTACCCTAGTTTATGGAAGGACTATTCAGAACCTGATAACAGAGGGGAAGAGGCTGTTCCCGAGTCTGGTGGTGCGCGATTTCAAGCTTCTGTACCTTCCGCCAGACAAGAGCTGGGAGAAGAAGGAATGACTGGGGTGGGACAAGTCTTTGATTATGTTGGCTGCTTTTCTGAGGCAGCTACACAAAGTGTGCAATGTAAAGTCAGTAACCAAGTCGCTCTTTAGAGTTTACACATTTATGCTTCAGTGATACAGCACGGAAACAGGCCCTTCAGCCCACCGAGTCTGTGTGGACCAGAACTCACCCCATTCACTACCACTATCCTGTCCACCAGGGGCAATTTACAGAAACAAATTAACCTACAAACTTGTACGTCTTTGGAGTGTGGGAGAAAACTGAAGAAAACCCACGCGGTCACGGGGCGAATGTACAAATTCCATACAGACAGCACCCGTAGTCAGAATCAAACCTTGTCTCTGGCACTGTAAGGTAGCAACTCGAACACTGTGCCACTGCGCTGCGCTCTGACCAGGATAAATCGAACAAGATTTTGATTTGTACAGTTTTATCTTTATTACATTTATTGTAAAACTGATCAAATGGGTATAATTCGATTGGTAACTGGGGAGCCATGCAGAAACAAATCACAGGTTAGCCAATGTAGATACACAAAGTGCTGGAGTAACTCAGTGGGTCAGGCAGCAACTCTGGAGAAAAAGGATGGGTCGGGACTGTTCTTCAGACTGAAAGGAGGGGGGAGGTGTTGGAGGAAGAAAAGGACCAGGACAATCGGGGCCAGCCACAAATAACCACAGGCAGGACCGTGCCAGGTAGGTCCATTGTTGACTAGGGAAAGTATGATCGCAAGAAAAACAACGTGGAGAACTGTGAAACTGGTTAAACAACTAGGGAGGAGGAAGGGGGCAGTAAGAGACAAAGTTACTTAAAATTAGAGAATGCAATGTTCATACCACTGGGCTGTAACCTACCCAAGCGAAATATGAGATGTTGGTCCTCCTATTTTCATGTGGCCTCACTCTGGAACATGTAGAGTCTGGACCTGCGACGTCACCTATCCATGTTCTCCAGAGATGCTGCCTGACCCACTGAGTTACTCCAGCACTCTGTCATTGTTGTTGCAGCCAACGTGATTACCACTACCCAAAAAAAACAAGATTTTAGAACTTGCCGCAATATACCTGATTTATTGTGACTTAATTGTTCATTTTACAATGCACAGATCATATACAAAATGCAAGCTTTTTTTTCATGCACCACAAGGCTATAATGCTGAAATCTCTAAAGATTTAGTTCGGCACAATGGCGCTGCTGGTAGAGCCACTGCCTTGCGGCGCCAGAGACCCGCTTTTGATCCTGAGCTTGGGTTCTGTCTTGGTGGAGTTTGCACATTCTTCCGGGTGCTCCGGTTTCCTCTCACACCCCACAGACGTGCAGGTTTGTAGGTTAATTAGCCTCTGTAAAATTGCCCCCTAGTGTGCAGGGAGTGGACATAGAGCTAGTATGAAGGGGGGGGGGGGGGGGGGGGAGGGAGATAGATAGGGGTGATGGTCCGTGGAAGGCAGGAGAAAAACGTTCCGAAAGAAAGCCTGATAAAGTCCAATTAAAGATAGTTCTTAGGTCTCCAGTGAGGTAGAGGGGAGATAGACACAAAATGTTGGAGTAACTCAGTAGGTCGGGCAGCATCTCTAGAGAAAAATAATAGGTGATGTTTCAGGTCGAGACCCTTCTTCAAACTGTGGCAGACAGGAGGTCAGGCCCACACTCCAGCATGTTGAGGGGACCGTTCAGTTGCCTGATAACAGCTGAGAAGTAGATGGAAAAATAGATACAGTAAAACTGCAAATGCTGGTTTACAAAAAAAAGACGCTAAGTGCTGGAGTAACTCGGGTCAGGCAGGCAGCCTCTTTGGAGAACATGGAGAGGCAATATTTCGGGTCGAGACCCTTTGTCAGACTGTGGTGAAAGCAGGGTAGGTTTGAGCGGAGGGTTGCTACATGTAAGGATAAAAAGACTCCCTTAAAACACGTACATTGGACTAACAGTAGAATTGCCCTATTATCTCTACTCCAACCTAATGGTATCTGCAAATTCAAGACACAATCCACAAGGCTGAAAGTACTTTTACACTATCGGGATAGTGTGGATACAGACGCACCCTGTCCGCGCCGGCCAGCGCTCATCCCATACACTAGCACTATCCTACGTACAAGGCATAATTTACAGAAGCCAATTAATGTGCAAAGCTGTACATGTTTGGAGTATGGGAGGAACCCATGCGGTCACAGGGAGAACGTACAAACTCCGTACTGACAGCACCCGTGGTTAGGATGGAACCCGGGTCTCTGGCGCTGTGAGGCAGCATCTCTACCACTGCGCCACTGCGCTGCCCTGATGGAAAGAATCTTATCAGAACATTAGTGCAGCCCAAGGCCAGAGATGTGGAATTAAGAGGAGAATGAAAGACTATTAAAGAAATTGCCCCAAACATTAGATTAAAGGTTTAAGATTAAAATCTGCCTTGTGGAGTGATTAATATGCTTGCACAAAATTGACTTTTCTAATAATTGTTAACCTGTTTGTTGTAATTACAGGACATTCTTTGTTAGGCTAATGACGGGCAGCACTTCATCAGAAATTGCTAATGTCTTATTCCTGGTGGCGCAGAGAGTAAATGTAAACCGCTAACATGTGAGCGGATCCATATCATGCCTCCAAGCAAAACAGATGGGGAATAATTTAAGGTTAAATCTGTAGGCAATTATCTGGGTTGACAGACCATTGCGAGACTTGGGATCCAAACTGCAGTCGGACAGCACCAGTCTGAGTGGCTATATTGTAATGTGAGTTTAGTCTATTGTCACATGTACCGAGGTACAGTGAAAAGCTTTTGTTGCATGCTAACCAGTCAGCGGAAAGACAATACATGATTACAATTGAGCCATCCACAGTGTACAGATACACGATAAAGAGAATAACGTTTAATCCAAGATAATAGCAGTATAGTCTGATCAAAGATTGTCCGAGGGTCTCCAACAAGGTAGATGGTAGTTCAGGACCGCTCTCTAGTTGGTGATAGGATGGCTCAGTTGCCTGAAAACCAGCTGGGAAGAAACTGTCCCTGAACCTGGAGGTGTGCGTTTTCACACTTCTGTACTTTTTGTCCAATGGGAGAGGGGAGAAGAGGGAGTGGTCAGGGTGCGACTGGTCCTTGATTATGCTGGTGGCCTTGCCGAGGCAGCGTGAGGTGTCAATGTAGTCAATGGAAGGGAGGTTGGTTTGTGTGATGGTCTGGGCTATGTCCACATTTCTCTGCAATTTTTTTGCCGTCTTGAATGGAGCTGTTCCCAAACCATGCTGAGATGCATCCCGATAGAGTGCTTTCCACGGGGCATCTGTAGAAGTTTGTGAGAGTTGTGGGGACACGAATTATTCAATCAGCTTGTATCTTAACACCTCTTTTTGGTTTTGGTTTATCACTGTCACATGTACCGAGGTACAGTGAACAGTCTTTGTTTGTGTGCTATCAAATCAGATAATACTATACATGTCAAGCCATTGCTTCAAAAAGACAGCTGATATCATCAAAGACCCACACCACCCCGGCCATGCTCTCATTTCACTCCTACCATTGGGAGGAAGGTACAGGAGCCTGAAAATCGTGTTCACCGCATTTAAGAATAGCTTCTTCCAAGGAATATTAGGCTCTTGAACACTGCACAACATTAACCTCAGCAACTATGAAGTTCTGTCTGAAGAAGGGTCCTGACCCGGAGCATCAAAACATTGTAAATTGTCCCTAGAGTGCGTAGTATGGTGTTAAAACACGTGGACGGCTAGTCTGCCGAAGGGCCTGTTTCCACACTGTATCGCTAAACTGAACTAATCACCTATCCATGCTCTCCAGAGATGCTGCCTGACCCATGGAGTTACTCTAGCACTTTGTAAAGCAGCATCTGCAGGACCTTGTTTCTAGATAAACTCCTGTGGGCTATGTCTTTGGTTGCACTACAGATTTAATTTTTTTTGCACTAGTATTATGTTTATTAATTGGTTGAAGTTTTTGATTGCAGGTATTGAGGTTCTCGGCCTGTTAAGCTGCTGCAAGTATGACTTTCATAATTATTTTATTGGTACATAGGACAATTAAGGACTCTTGATATTAATTAGCAAAGGAAAAGTAGCAGCATGATTACTTGATTAGTAAAGATATCAGGGGTTATGGGGAGATTGGGGTTCAGAGAAAATGAAAGATCAGCCACGATTGAATGCCAGAGTAGACTTGATGGGCCGAACAGCTTAATTCTGCTCCTATAACTTATGGACTTGAGCATTAGTTGATTAAATCCAGCAAGGAACTTATGTTGGAAGGAACTGCAGACGCTGGTTTAAACTGAGGATAGACACAAAAAGCTGGAGTATCTCAGCGGGACAGGCAACATCTCTGGAGAGAAGGAATGCGTGACGTTTCGGGTCGAGACCCTTCTTCAGACCTTCTCTCCAGGGAACATGTATTTGGTGTTGGATGTGCCGTGGGTTTGTTACAGAACTGCAGAACTGACAAGTGTATTAGTTCTGACTTGGAGCTTTTCTACTGTGGAGAACTGATAGATATGATGGGTGAAGGCCATGAGATCCATGCATGGTCAGTCCAGCTGGATGCAGTCAGTCCCATGGCTCTAATTCATTGCGTGCCATGAACTGAATACCATGCGTACAATTCCCATATAAAGCTGCTGGATTATCTCAATTGTTTCAGCCTTTAGGCATTGGAGATTCAGCGTGGGAACAGGCACTTCGGCCCATCAGGTCCGTGTTGCCCTGTGATCACCCCGTACACTAGCACTATCCTGCACAATAGGGACAATTTACAGAAGGCAGTTAACCTGCAAACCTGTATGCCTGTATGTCTCCCTGGTCATAGGGAGAACGTACAAACACTGTACAGACAGCACCCATAGTCAGGAACGATCTCGGGTCTCTGGTGCTGTGAGGCAGCAACTGTGCCGTCCAGAATTGTTATTCTGTTGAGGTTGAGATCGACGACCACAAAATTGTGGGATCAGGATGATTTGACTTGGTGATGTTAAGAATACATTTTCTATAATTTAGAACTACCATTTGTCATTCAGAATCCCTGTTGTGATGTGCTGAATAATCCTTTGGTTATGGAAAGCAACCATGAACATTCCTTGCTCATTTCTCACATATATCCATATTTTATGCAGAACATGCTTATGGCCTACAGAGATAGTGGAAGCAGAATCAAGCAGGGTTTTCAAGCAATTGCACGGGCTACATGAGACCAAAGTGTTTGTAGCTCTACGGGGAATGGAACTGACAGGAACCTCTGCTAAAGGCTGGCATACCTGTGATGGGCGGAATCACCTCCTCCAGTCTCAGAACATATCGCCATGCCAGTAATTCAATGGCGGAGTCCTATGTCCTATATAAATGAAGATGCTCTTAGTGTTTGTGTCTCCAAATGAGGATTTGTATTGTTGATGTATAAGACGATGGTGAAACCGCAGTTAGAATATTGTGTCCAGTTTTGGGCACCATGTTATAGGAAAGATATTGTCAAGTTTGAAAGCGTTCAAAAAATATTTACGAGGATGTTGCCAGGACTAGAGGGTGTGAGCTATAGGGAGAGGTTGAGTAGGCTGGGTCTCCATTCCTTGGAGCGTAGGAGGATGAGGGGTGATCTTATAGAAGTATACAAAATAATGAGAGGAATAGATCAGGTAGATGCACAGGACCAGAGGACATAGGTTCAAGGTGAAGGGGAAAAGATTTAATAGGAATCTGAGGGGTAACTTTTTCACACAAAGGGTGGTGGGTGTATGGAACAAGCTGCCAGGGTTGAGGCTGGGACTATCCCATCATTTAAGAAACAGTTAGACAGGTTAAACATGGATAGGACAGGTTTGTAGGGATATGGACCACGCGCGGGCAAGTGGGACTAGTGTATATAGTTTTGTTTATAGAGATACAGCGTGGAAACAGGCTCTTCGGCCCACCGGGTCTATGCCGACCAGCGATCCCCACACATTAACACTATCCTACACCCACTACGGACAATTTTTACATTTACCAAGCCAATTAACCTACAAACCTGTACGTCTTTGGAGTGTGGGAGGAAACCGAAGATCTCAGAGAAAACCCACAGGGAGAATGTACAAACTCCGTACAGACAGCACCCATAGTCAGGATCAAACCCGGATCTCTGGCGTCCATTCGCTGTAAGGCAGCAACTCTACCGCTGCGCCACCGTGACCGATTTATAGATAAATTATGCGCGAGCGTGCAATGTGTGTGTATATTTCAAGACATGACAATAAAACATTCTTGACTCTTTGCTTGGCTCTCTGAGTTTGATTGTATCTATGTAAGGTACATCTGATCGGTTTGAATAGCATGCAAAGCAAATCTTTCCAATGTACCTCGGTACAAGTGACGATAATAAGCCTAAATCTTAATTCGACAGCTTTGCACCCTCCAGCATGGTACTAACTAATACTGTTAAATCCTGAGGGATCCCTGCATGCACACCTAATCTCACACCAGTCCTTCCGGCAGCTGAACTCAATCTTGTGCACCTTTGAAGTTGAATTTAAATTAAAATTTGTGATCCTTATCATACAACAATTTATATATCCACCCTCATTTAATGGTTCACTAAGTTCCATATGGCCAGTGACAGCATAAATGCATTGATCCAGATGGGGGATTTCAGGACACACTAAACCATGAGAGATTGCAATCTATACATGGTTTGAGTTTGGCCCATTAAAGCTTTATAAATTAGAGATATTCATGGAATGCTGAGATTTAACAAATCCCCGGCATTGCTTTGAGCATCGTCAAGAAATGGAAACCGTTACTGTGGCAATGGCCCAAGTGTATGCTGGGATAGGCTTGGAGATCTGACTTCAAAATGGCTTCTTTGTCAACCAAGCGGGTACATGTGGTAAGTTTACTTTACTGAGAGCCCCAGGCGTTAGGGTCAGATGAAGAGTAGGGCTATTTGATTCAGAGACAGTAATTCCATCAGAATGTAGACACAAGGAACTGCAGAATATGGGGCATGTTGGTCGGTCAACAAACTGGGCTGAATGGCCTGTTTCCATGCTGTATGACTCTAACTCTGATCCAAATTCTCACGTATCCATCTCCTGAAATGCTGTCCAACCCAGTAATTACATCAACCTGGCATCTTGTTTGAGGCAGGTGCACAGCATCAAGAAAATAATTTATTTTACCGGGTTGTTTGCAAATCAAAGCGTTTCACTTCACCTAGGTACATGTGACAATGAATAAAGTATCAATGAATCATTATCATTAAATCACACGGCAGGTTCCATTTAATAGCAACGTGATAGTGACAGTCTTGGTTAAAAGTTAGTCAAGAGATAATTCATCCACAGGGTGTGAGGGAAAAGTCTTTGTGGAAATGGTGCTTGGAAGGATGCACAAATTCAGAAGGTGCTGTAGTTTAAAGATTCGTCCGAAAGATGGCACATTTGACAGAGGCACTGTATGGGGCCTGTCTCGCTTTCACGACCTAATTCACGACCTTTGCCGAGTTTGCCCTTGAGTCGTACTCGCAGTATGGCCGTCCCAAGGTCGTAGCAGGTCGTGATGCTAGTCGTAGGTACTCGTGGCATCAAGTAGGTCGGGCATTTTTTCCAACATGAAGAAAAATGTCCACGAGTAAAAAAGGTTGTGAATAATGCCCCTGTCCCACTTAGGAAACCTCTGGAGACTTTGCGCCCCACCCAAGGTTTCCGTGCGGTTCCCGGAGGTTTTTGTCAGTCTCCCTAATGGTCGAAAGTGGTTTCCTTCTTAAAAATCGGTAATTTTTTAGTCGAAGCCGGTTGCGATGCTAGTTGAAGGTGGTTGCCAGAGGACAAAAACCTCCAGGAACCGCACGGAGCCTTGGGTGGGGCGCAAAGTCTCCAGAGGTTTCCGTTCAGGTTTCCTAAGTGGGACAGGGGCATTAGTTTGTGAAAGTGGGACAGGCCCTTTATGGGTCACTGATTTGGTATCCAGCATAGTACTGGAGGAGCATTGAATATTCCCACTGTGGACCTCAATGTGGATTGCCATTGCTGTGTTGTCTCTCTCGCACTCTCTCAATCTCCAACAACACTAATAAGACAGTAAAGCAAAAGGTTGAAGGTGTTCACAAGAAGTTTACATCATTATCCCCAACACTGTGATGAGAGGACAGACACAAAATGCTGGAGTAACTCAGTGGGTCATGCAGCATCTGCCAAGTTACTCCAGCATTTTGTGTTTGGCTTCGGTGAAAAACAGCATCGGTTGTTCCTTCCTACACGCAGCGATCAGCGGGATTGATTGAGCTCTGGACTGCCTACGGGTCTAAGATGGTTTGAATTGTTTATTGTGGAATGCTATTCCACGTAGTGTACCACAGGGATTCTCTCATTCTCTTGTATTGATCATAATTAGAGAATGGATTGCTTCCTCTCTGGGCAGGAGTTGGCCCAGCTTCACTGTTTGCTGCAGCAGTGAAGTTTAACTATTTCCTGAGGTCAGGACATAGACAATGAGTGATCCCTAGAAGCCAGTGTCTCTCATCCGTTCATTAAGTTCCAATTTGAGAATCCATACAGCATTAATCCTTGCTTCCTTTTACCTTTCCCATTATTGTTTTGTTTCATACTGGTGTCGGGCATGTAGATGGTGCTAGAAAATGTGTTCCAGTTCCACGCATGTTTTGTAAATTAACAGTGGAATATGTACAGCGCATTCGGAAAGTATTCTGACCCCTTCACTTTTTCCACATTTTGTTACGTTACAGCCTTATTCTAAAATTGATTTTTAAAAATGTTTAAATCATCAATCTACACACAATACCCCATAATAAAAATGTGAAAACGAGCATTTAGAACTATTTGCAAAGTAATTAAAAAGAAATAACTGAAATATCACATTTACATAACTATTCAGACCCTTTACACAGTACTTTGTTGAGGTACCTCTGGCAGCGATTACACCCTCAAGTCTTCTTGGGTATGACGATACAAGCTTGGCACACCTGTATTTGGGTAATTTCTCCAATTCTTCTCTGCTGATCCTCTCAAGCTCTGTCAGGTTGGATGGGGAGTGTCGATGCACAGCTATTTTCGGGTCCCTCCAGAGATGTTCGATCAGGTTCAAGTCTGGACTCTGGCTGGGCCACTCAAGGACATTCACAGACTTGTCACAAAGCCACTCCTGCATTGTTTTGGCTGTGTGCTCAGGGTCATTATCCTGTTGGAAGTTGAACCGCCGCCCCAGTGTGAGGTCCAGATGCTCTGGAACAGGTTTTTATACAAGAATCTCTGTACTCCGTTCATCTTTCCCACGATCCTGACTAGTCTCCCAGTTCATGCCGCTGAAAAACCATCCCCACAGCATGATGCTGCCACCACCATGCTTCACTGTAGATATGGTATTGGCCGGGTGATGAGCAGAGCTTGGTTTCCTCCAGACGTGACGCTTGGCATTCAGGCCAAAGAGTTCAATCTTGGTTTCATCAGACCAGAGCACCAGAGAAAACAACTATTTTGGCAAACTCCAAGCGGGCTGTCATGTGCCTTTTACTGAGAAGTGGCTTCCGTCTGGCCACTCTACCATGAAGGCCTAATTGGTGGAGTACCGCAGATAGAGATGTCTTTCCGGAAGGTTCTCTCATCTCCACAGAGGAACTCTGGAGCTCTGTCAGAGTGACTATCGGGTTCTTGGTCACCCCCCTGACCAAGGCCCTTCTCCCCCGATTGCTCAGTTTGGCCGGGCGGCCAACTCTATGAAGAGTCCTGGTGGTTCCAAAGTTCTTCCATTTAAGAATGACGGAGGCCATTGTGCTCTTCGGGACCTGCAATGCTTCAGAAATTGTTTTATACCCTTCCCCATATCTGTGTCTCGACACAATCCTGTCTTGAAGGTCTACAGACAATTCCTTCGTCTCCGTGGCTTGGTTTGTGCTCTGACATGCACTGTCAACAGTGGGACCTTATATAGACAGGTTTTCCAAATCATGTCCAATCAAATTAATTTAACACTGGTGGACGCCAATCAAATTGTAGAAACATCTTAAGGATAATCAATGGATACAGGATGAACCTAAGCTCAATTTTGAGTGTCATAGCAAAGGGTCTGAATACTTATGTAAATATAATATTTCAGTTATTTCTTTTTTATTACTTTGCAAAATTTTCTAAACACCTATTTTTGCATCTTCATTCTGGGGTATTGTGTGTAGATTGATGATAAAAAAAATAATTTCATCCATTTTAAAATAAGGCTGTAACGTAAGAAAATGTGGAAAAAGTGAAGGGGTCGGAATACTTTTGGAATGCACTGTAGAAACTGACATGGAAACAACACTCAATCAAGGTATGGTTTCTTAAACATTCCAGGCCAACTCACGATGTTGCAATGCGCGTGTTGTGCGTCATGACGCGTAAATGACGCCCAAGTGGGACAGGCCCTTTACAACATAATTTGGCTGTTATAGTGTATTTTCAAACCCCATCAGTTCACGAGAAGTCACCAATTAAACGGAGGTTTCTGTTTTCAGTGGAAAAATGCTCGAAAACAAATGTATTTTGAAAAACGATTTCACACAGCAGAGGAAGTAGCTTATCTGTTGAGACCACATTATACGGACAATAGGACTCTGGCATGAACACAAAGTACATTGTTGAAACAATGACTGTCGCTTCCAACAGCCAATTTCTCTCCTTTATTAATGGACCTCTCCAGCTCGACCCGCATACAATGCGTTCACAAAGTGTTGAGTCAGATCGGCTTGAGTCACAGCTCTTTCTTCCTGTCTTCAAGAGCAGTGCACTATTTATAAGTACGTTTTAATGTGGCGTAACACAAATAATCTCAGTGTGTTGGGTGTGGATTTCCTGGGCCAATTTCTTTGGAGCTTTGCACACTGTTAGTAGTGGGTGAGATTAGTTGAGTAGTCCGGGTTAAGAGTCAAGGGTCAAGAATGTTTGCTTGTTATATGCCCCAGGACGGAACAATGAAGCTCTTACTTGTAATGGACTCAATGTTCTGGACTAACACCGCGGGCCAGGCAGCATCTCTGGAGAAACAGCATAGGTGTGTTTTGGGTCGGGACCTTTCTTCAGACTGACTCTAGTTTTTTTTCAGTTTTTGTTTTTAGTTTTTTCTGATACAGCGCGGGAACAGGCCCTTTGGCCCACTGAGTCTGTGCAGACCAGTGATCCCCATACACTAGCACTATCCTACTCACACTAGAGATCATTTACAATTTCATCAAAGCCAATTAACTTACTAACTGCTACATCCTTGGATTGTGGGAGGAAACCGGAGCACCCGGAGAAAACCCACGCAGGTCACGGGGAGGATGTACAAAGTCTGTACAGGCAGAACTCATAGTCAGGATTGAACCGGGTCTTCGTAAGGCAGCAACTCTACCGCTGCGCCACTGTGCCACCCCGGCCAATGAAGATATCGAGCAAACATGTCACTTGCTGGAATATTTCCCTTCTGAGCATTTGTTTCCTGCATCCAAATTTGCATGGTCCCATTCACTTCACTTGGCCTTGCCTTCACTGCAATTCCCCGACTCTCTCCCTCTTTGTAATGTAAATTGTCCCTAGTACGTGTAGGATAGTGTAGGTGTGCGGGGATCGCTGGTCGGCGCGGACTCGGTGGGCCAAAGGTCCTGTTTCCGCGCTGTATCTTTAAACTAAACTGTGTCTGTAATTGGCAATCTCCTGCCATGGAGCTAAGATCTCTAATCAAGGAGGCAGAACGATCATCAAAGGAAAGCTCTGTATAAATGCTAATTACACAACTCCTGTAAACTATTAATCTATTTGTATGTGAATTTACATCTGTGCAACAGAAATTCCTGTGGCTTGTTTGGTGGGAACCCTAATCAAGACCTTTCATCTTGCAGATGTTTAGATTAATCACCTTACGTTGCAAAAGTCTTGACTTTTCTGCCCGTGTCGGAACCAGAGACCGTTGTAAATAATTGGGGCAGGAAAGGATACTTTAATGCCGAAGGCGTTTTTTCCGCCAACAACAAGCTGTGAGGCATTGACGAACCTTTTCCTCAGTACCCATGTGTGAAAACCCACGACATCCAATTTTATGGGCTTCAACGTGTTCCCTTTGTATTAAGAAACTTCCTTTCTTTAATGGGGACACAAGGAACTGCAGATGTGGGAATGTTGAGCAAAACACAAGGTGCTGGAGTAAATCAACGGGCCAGGCAGCATATCTGGAGAATATGGATAGGTGCCATTTCGGGTCGGGACCTATCTTCTGACTCCGAGTTTGTTTAATTCGCCGTGTTTTCTGACCAGCATATGTTCAACATAACCTGACATTGTGACAATGGCGGCACAGCGGTAGAGCCGCTGCCTCACAGCGCCAGAGACCTGGGTTTGAACCCGACCTCAGCATGATCGACTGTCTGTGTGAAGTTTGCACGTTCTTCCTGTGACCGTGTGGCCTTCCCTCGGGTGCTCCGGTTTCCTTCCACATCCCAAAGACGTGCAGGTTTTAGATTATTTGACCTCTGTATAATCGCTACTAAGTTTGTAGGGAGTGGATGAGAAAGTGGGATAGCATAGAACTAGTGTGAATGGGTAGACACATAAAGCTGGAGTAACTCAGCGGATCAGGCAGTATCTCTGGAGATAATGAATGGGTGAGACACTTCTTCAGAGTGTGAGTGGGTGATCGATGGTCGGCGTGGGCTCTGTGGGCCTTGGAGGGAATGCTCCACTATTGTATCTGCCTCCACCACCACCTTTGGCAGTGGGTTCCAGGCCTCCAACACGCTCTGTAAAAATCACTTGCCCCGCACATCTTCAAACTTTTCCCCTCTCACCTTATAGCTATGTCCTCTACTTCTAATGGTGGACATTTCCACTTTGGGGGAAAAAGGTTCTGAATGCCGATCCTATCTACGCCTCTCATAATTTTATATACTTCTATCAGCCTCCAACACTCCAGAGAAAACAACCCAAGTTTGTCCCACCTCTCCCTGTAGCTAATACCAGCTTATCCAGGCATTACATCTTCTGCTCCCAGTCCAAAGCCTCCATGTCCTTGTTGTAATGGAGTATCCAGGACTGCACAAAATGCTTCAAGTGCGGCCTAACCAAAGCCCTATAATGGTGCAAAGTGACTTCCTGCATATCAAGTCTCAACTTAACCTCTCACGTTCCAAAGAAAGCCATCCGAGTCTGACCAGCTTCTCCCTGCATCTCTTTAGCTGTTTAGGATTGGCTTCCTTACTTGACTGCAGCATTATTGCCACAAAGCCCACACTGCACAGTGAAATGGCCTAACCCGGCTTTGCAAATGATGAATGACACATGAATGGAGGCCTCGGGTGCACGTGGAACTGAACTGTAACGTGACTCGAAGCCTCCAGGCTACGAGCGCGGCAAGGAAAGAAGGATTCTAACAACGTGGCGTAAATTGAATCGGACTAGTGTCTGCTCGCCACCAATTAAAGCTGGAGTTAGTTACGACATGTTTGGGTTAAGGTGCCTCGTTTCTTTGAATGATCGTCTTTCAAGTGGTCAACCTGGTGACTGTTCAGAGGGCGGTTTCTCATGTTTCTTGTTCCATTTGGAAAACAATGTGAGAGGTGCCTTCATTTTAGTTCTGTTGGAGATGAAGCTTAGTTTAGATTTGTTTAATTTCACGTGTATTGAGGTACAGTGACGTTTTTTTGTTGTGTGCTATCTAGTTAGCGGAAAGACTATACATGATTACAATCAAGCCGTCCACAGTGTACAGAGTGTGAAGAAGGATTTTGGCCCTATTTCCTTCGCTCCATAGATGCTGCTGCACCCGCTGAGTTTCTCCAGCACTTTTGTCTGCCACAGTGTACAGAAACAGGATAAAGGGAATAATGTTCAGTGCAAGTTCAACTCCAGTTAAATCCGATTAAAGATAGTCCGAGGGTCTCCAATGAGGTAGATGGGAGGTCAGGACTGCTCTCTAGTTGGTAAGATAGTGGTTCAGTTGCCTGACAACAGTTGGAAATAAACTGTCCCTGAATCTAGAGGTTTGCCTGAGGGGAGAGGGGAGAAGTAGAAACAATCTTCAGCCCAACATGCCCACACTGACCAACATGTCCTATCTAGTCCCACCTGCCTGCGTTTGACCCATATCCCTCTAAACCTGCTCTACCCATGCACCTGTCAAAATGTTTCTTAAAAATTGTGATAGTACCTGCCTCAACTTTCCATACCCTCACCACCTATTGTGTGAAAATGTTTCCCCTCAGGTTCCTATTAAATCTTTCACCCCTCACCTTAAACCCTTGTCCTCTGGCTCTCGATTCCCCGATTCTGGGCAAGAGGCTCAGCATCTCCTCAATCTATTTTTTTCTTGATTTTGGACACCTCCATAATGTGAGACGTTATTGATTACGGACTCTGAGTCCTAAATCAACATAGTGTCTCCACAACTATAAAAAGGTATGCAAGACCTATCTTTAAGTAAGAATGTCAGAATTCATGTTCTTGGAGCAGAATCAGACCATGTGGCCCTTCATCTACTCCACCATTCAATCATGGCCGATCTATCTTTAACTCAACCCCATTCTCCTGCTTTTTCCCCATAACCCTAGACGTCTGTACCAATCATGAATCTGTCAATCTCCACCTTAAAAATATCCATTGACTTGGCTTCCACAGCCTTCTGTGGCAATGAATTGCACAGATTCACCACCCTCTGACTAAAGAAATTCCTCTTCATCTCCTTTCTAAAGCCACATCCTTTTATTCTGAGGTTGTGGCCTCTGGTCCTCGACTCCCCCACTAGTGGAAACATCCTCACCACATCCACCCTATCCAAGCCTTTCATTATTCGGTGTGCTTCTATGAGGTCCCCCCCCTCATTCTTCTAAACTCCAGCGAGTACAGACAGGCCCAGCGCCCTCTTGTCTAACTTCAAAGCCTGATCAAAATACCTGTGCAGCCAAGTTAATTTAAAACTCACTACCATCACTAGAACGACACGATCCACAAAATATTCTCTGTGCCCATCAAACCAGTCACTTCCTCCACAATAAATAAGCAGTCAGGATTTTTATTAACTTTCAGCCCACCCAAAGTGAAATATCAGCAAGTTGGCTTCTCCGCAGCTGTTATAACTGCTGAGGAATAGTTTCTGTAATGTAAACGGTTCCATGGTACTTACTTAACGCACTGGATTCTGACATTTGAAGTAACAAGTAAAGTTTAGAAAGGCAGGTAGGCAGTATGTTTATGATGGCAGGTAATGAGCTGGGCACCAAAAGTATCTGTTAACAAGATGTTTTACAGCTTAGGGCGGTGTAGTAACAAGAATAAATGATCCCCTGTGACTGCAGAAAGTGGTTTAAGGCTATCGATATCTTATGCTGTAACAATGGGCTTTTGCTCACTCTAGTAGGCTTATTTCCAATGATGCGTAAATATGTCACATTTGCGAAGTGCAAACGCACAGTGTCATGTGTACCGAGGTGCAGTGAAAAGCTTTTGTTGCGTGCTAACCAGTCAGCGGTAAGTAAGACAATCACAAAATGCTGGAGTAACTCAGCAGGACAGGCAGCCTCTCTGGAGAGAAGGAATGGATGACGTTTCGGGTTGAGGCCTTTCTTCAGACTGTCTTCTACAATCGGAAGAAGGGTCTTGACCCAAAACGTCACCCATTCCTTCTCTCCAGAGATGCTGCCTGTCCCGCTGAGTTACTCCAGCTTATTGTGCCTATCTTCGGTTTAAACCAGCATCTGCAGTTTCTTCCCACATGGCGGAAAGACATCATATGTTTACTATCGAGCCATCCACGGTGTACAGATTCACGATACAAGAGAATAACACAAATAACGTTTGGTACAAGATAAAGCCAGTAAAGTCCGATCAAAGATAGTCCGAGAGGCTCCAATGACGTAGATGGGAGTCCTGGACTACTCTCCAGCTGTTGGTAGGATGTTTCAGTTGGCTAATTTAGCAAAATATACAAAATGTACAGATTAGCAAAATGTCTACTGATCCCGTGTGCAAGTCGTTTTCAAAGTCCAGTCTGCCCCCTGGTTGTTTCGAGCGGTGCCTGTTCCAGGCAAGCCCCAGGCTGCTGTGGGCCTCCAGTCATTACCTTCCCTGGTCGACCTGTGAACCAACGTCCCTCTCCTCGCACGTCCATCTTTGTGCTCCAGGGGCATCTTCTGCAGCCAACCATGAGGGCACGGTGGGCCAGACTTTGGTTCCCTCTCCTCTCCTACCGGCTGCGCTCCACGCCCATCACGTCCATCATCGTCACGGTGCCATCCTCCCGGTCTCCGGGCTTCAGGGGGCGAGCGTGGGGGGGTCTGCTGGGCCTTGTGTTAGGCTGCGGGGAACAGGCTCGGTGGCTTCCATTAGAACACGTTGAGTAGACATGTCAAGTCTCCAGAATTACCCAGGACTTTCCATGAATTACATATACTTCTCACGCATGCAGGCATCAAAATACTTATTTTTAAGTTACTTTAAATAGCATTGTCTGTAAATATGTTGAACTGGGGAGGCACAGTAGTGCAATGGTAGAGTTGCTGCCTTATAACGTCAGGCACGCTGGATCAATCCTGACAATGGGTGCTGTCCGTGCGGAGTTTGTAGGTTCTCCCCGTGACCTGCGCGGGTTTTCTCCGGGTGCTCCGGTTTCCTCCCGCACTCCAAAGACGTAGAGTTTCGTAGGCTAATTGGCTTGGTAAAATTGTAAATTATTCCTGGTGTGTGTAGGATAGTGCTAGTGTACGGGGATCGCCAGTCAGTGCGGACTTGGTGAGCCCAACGGCCTGTTTCCGTGGTGTATGTCTCGAAACTAAATACAGCGTGGAAACAGGCCATTCAGCCCACCAAGTCTGTTCCAACCAGCAATCACCCATACAGTTCTAACCTACACTGTCGGGACAGTTTTACAGAACTACAAATCTGTAGGTCTTGAGCGTGTGGGAGGAAACTGGAGCACCTGGAGAAAACCCACGTGGAAAATACAGTAGGTACAGACAGCAGCCACAGCCTGGATCGAACCCGGGTCTCTGGCGCTGTACAGCAGCAACTCTACCACTGCCCAGTTCAACACCTTTATAGACAGTGGGCAAAGCTGTTGAAAGGAACTTAAAAATAGCAATGTCTTTCATGCCTTGATGCATTGTACTCTTGCTATGGAGAAAAAGGGAGTTTGCTTTTGTTGGCTGTTGGCTGTTGGCTTTCTCTGAGAAAACAGTGTGTGAAGTCGGGGCCACACTGTGACAAAGCAGTGAAAGAGGACCAGGGTGGATCAGCCCAAGCCTCTTTCCTCCCACCATATGGAAACATTTTGCCTTCAATGCACTATGATTGTCAGAGAAACATAAAGAGGTCACTCAGCCCTTTGTTCCCAAACTCCCATTCAGCGATATTACAGTTGCTCTTTATCACCATGATACCCAGTGCACTCCTCAAATAAACATCTATTGATCTTGATGTTGACATTTGTATCCCACACCCTGCCTCAATCAATGTAATAAGAAAGGCTACATTTATTGCCCACGACCCTGTGATTGTACCCTTAACAAACATTCTTTGTAAGATTACATCCGACCCTTTATAGAAACTTTTCTTTCAGTGGAGGAAGCAATTTCTCTATTAATACCTCGAACACCTCAATTTGATATGAAAGACATACATGGCATTGTAGAGTGCCCCATCTACACTAGTCCTGCCTCTCTAAACCTATTCTATCCATGTGCCTGTGTAAATGTTTCTTACCACCCTGCCATAGTACCCCATCTCAATTACCTCCTCCGGCAATGCGTTCCACACACCCGTTGTGCAATAAAGTTATCCCTCGGGTTCCTATTAAATCTTTCCCCCCTCACCTTAAACCTATGTCCTCTGGTTCTTGATTCCCGTACTCTGGGCAAGAGACTGTGCATTTACCCGATCTCTTCCCCTCATGATTTTGTGCACCTGTATAACATCACCCCTCATCCGCCTGCGCTCCAAAGAATAGAGTCCTAGCCCGCTCAACCTCTCGCCATAGCTCAGTCTCTCGTGTCCGGTCAACATCCTCGTAAATCTTCTCTGCACCCGTTCCCAGCTTGACAACATCTTTCCTCTAACATGGTGCCCAGAACCGAACATTGTCATTCAATCCATCTAGACCACGCCAGCTCGCAGGGTAATCGTACTCCCTTGTAACCTTATTTTTCCATCAAGCCACCACATCACCCTCCCCCAAGATTCTGCTACTTACCACCACTGGGGAAGATATACAATGGCTAATGAACCGACCAAGCTGCGCACCTTGGCAATGTGGGAGGAAACTGGAGCACCCTTGGGAAATCCAATTGGCCCTAGGGTGAACGCACACACCTCACAACGACAGCACCGGAGGTCAGGATTGAACCTGCGCAGCCGGAACATGAGGTAGCAGTTCTACTAGTTGAAGGATTTAGTTTATTTTAGTTTATTTTATTGTCACGTGTACCTCGGTACAGTGACAAGCTTTTGTTGCTTGCTAACTAGTCAGCGGAAAGACTACATATGATTACAGTCGAGGCATTCATGGTACACAGATACAGGATAAAGGGAATACCATTCAGTGCAAGGTAAAGTCCGATTAAAGATAGTTTGAGGGTCTCCGATGAGGTAGATGGTAGGTCAGGACCACTGTTAGTTGATGATAGGATGGTTCAGTTGCCTGCTAACAGCTATGAAGAAACTGCCCCTGAATCTGGAGGTGTTTAAGAAGGAGCTGCAGATGCTGTAAAAATCGGAGACTAAAATGCTGGAGAAACTCAGCGGGTGGGGCAGCATCTATGGAGCGAAAGAATAGGCGACGTTTCGGGTCGAGACCCTTCTTCAGACTTTAGACTTTGACCCGAAACGTCGCCTATTCCTTCACTCCATAGATGCTGCCTCACCCGCTGAGTTTCTCCATCATTTTGTCTACCTTCTGAATCTAGAGGTGTGTATTTTTGCACTTCTGTACCTCTTGCCTGATGGGAGAGGGGAGAGGAGGGAGTGACCGGCCTGATTATGCCAAGGCAACGTGAGGTGTAGATGGAGTCGATTGAAGGGAGGTTAGTTAGTGTGATGGTCTGGGCTGCGTCCTCAATTCTCTACAATCTCTCGCGATTTTAGGCAGGGTAAATAGAAAGAATATTTTCTCACTCAAAGAGGGTTTAATGCCTGAGTTGTCAGTGGACTGAAGGAGACCAAATGTAAAACAGTGCCCCTGTGTTACTGCGGCGGTAAGCCCGAGGCAGATGTCCATGTCATCGAGCTTCAGTCTCCATGACCAACTAACCAGTGTTCGTGTGTATAGATATTAATTGGTCTTGGAGCCCTGAGTGAAGAGATGTTGACAGGGAAGGAAAAGATCATGTGGCTTGTTCACCTTTGTGACTTAAAATTACCAACCAACTAAACATGGGGAAAGACTAAGGCCATTGTATTAGGTTCCCTGCCCACCAACCATTTCCCCGGCAACTGTCTGAGGCTGGAGACAATTGTTTGCCCAATTCTTCCGGAGTTTTGCATGATCCCAGCCCTGCTTCGACTCACACTGTGGGCAGTTTGACTGTAATTATATATAATCTTTCTGCTGACTGGATAACAAGCAACGAGAAAGCTTTTCACTGTACCTCGGTACACGTGACACTAAACTAAACTAAGCCTTCATTTGTGTCTTTGTTTAATAGAGTCATAGAGTCATACAGTAGTGTGGAAACAGGCCCTTTGGCTCAACATGCCCACACCGGCCAACATGTCCCAGCTACACTAGTCCCGGCTGCCTGCGTTTGGTCCATATTCTTCCAAACCTGTCCTATCCATGTAGATATCCATGTAGACATGACTGTTCCAGCCGCTTCCAATCCACTGTCTTACCACCCATACTCCCTGAATTTTAACTCAAACTAAAGACCTCATAAATGGCGCAATCGTATATTTGCATCCTCCCTGGCAGTGCGTTCCAGGCCCCTAATGGCTCAGGTTCACTGTTCGCATCCCTGCATCCCTCTACCCCAGCCAACAATGGGCCATTGTGGGCTCCACCCTTCCTGAGGTCATCTGTGCCGGCCCTGATTTGTTCTGGCTGTTTCTTGCCTCCAGTCCCCCCCCACGCACCCACCTTTACTATTGGTCTGGAGAATGGTCCGACCCGAACTGTCGCCTACTCTTTTTCTCCAAAGATGCTGCCTAACCCGCTGAGTTACTCCAGCATTTTGTGTCTATCTTCTGTACTGTTCTATGCTCCATGCTCTAAAGACGGGTGATTTTAGTCTCGTGCCTTGCAGTTACAAACTGCCGAGGTCCGACAAGCTGCCGAGAGGGGCTGCTGTGTGATGATTCTCCCCCACATCTCCCGGCACATCTCCATGCAGCCTCTCACCGCCCGCTACCAATGATCTGCGAGGGAGACAAGGCTGTCAATGTGGGGACAATATCGGGAGCGGAAGATCAGATCAAAACGAAATTGATGGCAAATAGGCACTTGAAAACCTGGGCTTAATTTAAAGGATGAAGCATGTCAACCTGACATGCCAGTCTAATTATAAATGACTGGTGGCTGACATCTCTGTTAAAATGGTTCTCTTCTCCTTTCTACCTGAGCCACTCTCTCTCTCTCTCTTGGGACAAAATGATGCTCTTTCCTAACTCTCATCTGCAGTTCCTCCTTTCCACATCTTAATTCATTCCAACCAATGTTTGGGTATAACATTTGTCCAATAATATCTAAATTCTAACCCATGTGTCTGTAGCAGAGATTGACAGAGAGGGGTTGTTAAGTAGCCCCAGGAAAGCAGCAAGGAAATGGAATGCATAATATAATTGCTGCTGCAGAGAAATTGCCGATAAAAAAAAGTGCAAGGGCCCCATCGAGGTAGATGGGAAGATCGGGAATGCATCCTTAGGAGATCTGCTGCACATTTCTTTCTCAGTAACTCCAAAGGAAGCCATAAGGAAGCCCTCAGCTTTCACCTTACATCACTGCCCATTTCCATTCACACCTCACTGTCTCTGCCTCCAGCGCTGCTCTAATGAATCCTACACGAGCTTGAGGAGCAGCACCTCTTCTTCAATCTTTACAAACTCCTGACTCAATATCAAATTATGCAATCTGCATTCTCCATCTGTGTCAGGTTTGGCCATTACAGTTGTACATCACAGAAACAAGCACATCAGGCCACTGTGCCTAAACTGAACATCTTCAAATACAGTGCGGAAACAGGCCCACCGAATCTGCGCTGACCAGCGATCACCCCGTACATTCGCACTATCCTACGCACTAGGGACAATTTACAATTTTACCAAAGCCAACTAACCTACAAACCTGCACATCTTTAGGGTGTGGGAGGAAACCAGATCACCTGGAGAAAACCCACGTGGTCACAGGAAAACCATACAAACTTCATACAGACAGCACCCATAGTCGGGATTGAACCCAGGTCTCTGGCTCTGTAAAGCCAGAAACTCGACCACTGCACCATTGTTCACCCTTCTAACTTTGGTGTTAGGTGGCCCTGCAAACAGTTGAGAGCAGCCTGCTCCAATATAGGGGTTAGATTATCGGAGGTCTGTCAGAGGGTGTAGTCGGCTATCCCCCATTTAGGGAGTCAAAAAGGTCCAAATGTTATGGCATGGCATTAGAGTAAGGGCTGATGCACGGGAAGCGGTGGGATGGAGGGGAATGGGAATGAAGTAGCTTGGATGAGGCGGACACAGAAACTAGAGTAGTTCTTTTGTGGAAAATACCAGCTGAACAAACGGATGGTGTCCGGCGAGCTCTGACAGCTCGGGGTGAGTTATGTGTCAGATCTGCCAAGGACTGAGGTGTAAATGCTACAGAGATTAGTCGATTTCATCACCTTCCCTAGATTTATGAATGGGAATAGCCCAGAACTCTCTTGGAATTCACAGGACTCCTGTGCTGAGGGGAAAGCAGGCATGGTGTTAGATGAAAACCACAGCTAAACACGTCTTCACCACCAGAAATAAATAAAGTGACAATGTTTAAACACAGATAAAGGAGACCAAAATATACTTGGACACCTTTGCTGTCTGACTCAGTGTTGCATTCCATCTCTCTCCATCCCTCCCTGTCTTCGTCGTTTCATTGTTTGTATCTCTTTTGTTATCACCTCGACCCAGCCAACAATCGACCATTGTGGGCTCCACCTTTCCTGAGTCATTGATGCAGGCTCTGCTTTGTTCTATACCTTCTGATACCTCTAGTTTACCCCTCCCTGACTCTCAGCCTGATGAAGGGTCTTGACCCGAAATGCCAACTGTTTCTTTTCTCCAGAGATGCTGCCCGACCTGCTGAGTTACTCCAGCACTTTGTGTCTATCTCCAACTAAAACCAATCTGAATCTAACGGAGCCCAAGGGCTTGTAATTCATTTGATAATGAACTCAGGCCTGATCCATGGACTCAGATTCTATTCTCCAATTTTAGGTAACATCTAACTAATCCTCCCCTTTCTTCCACCTCACTTCCCACCCCTGTGCTCTCCCAGGACCCACCTATTTCTCGCCTCGACGCACCCCCTCCCCCTCTCCCTCTGCTACTTTCCTCCATAATCAACAGCTCTTCATAACCTGTTTCACACCTGTTGTTCTTGTCTCTGGCCTTTGTTCCTACTGTCTGATGGTCAAACCATCCCCCTCGCCTGCGGGTTTTCTCCGGGTATTCCGGTTTCCTCCCATACACCAAATCTAAATTGTCCCTAGTGTGTGCTAGTGGACGGGTGATCCACTGGTCGGCATGGAGTCGGTGGGCTGAAGGGCCTGTTCCCACGCTGTATCGCTCAATTCCAAAGTCTAAACATCTTCAGCGTGAAATGATATCCAAACCAAATTCTGGCAATCTCTTTTAAAGAAAAGTTGATCATTAACAAGCAAATATGAGACAGTATTCCACTCTGGAGCCTTCAGCACTAAATCCAGACTAACGTTCTAGTAATGTTCGAGGCATGGAATTCCTGGTGGGCCTCATCCACCTTCCCAGGTCAGTGGAAAAGAACCCATGGCACTATTTTAAAGAGGACAAGGGGATGGACTATTTTTGGGGTCCTCACAAATATGCATCACTGAACTAAATTTCCTGGTGATGAATGCACTGCTGTTTGTGGGGGTTTGCTCTGCATAAATGTTGCTGCAGTCCCCCAATTGCCGCAGTAACATCACATCGCCGATAAAATGTGGCTTGTTTATTAGTTTAGTTTAGAGATATACAGCGCGGAAACAGGCCCTTCGGCCCACTGAGTCTGCACCGACCAGCAATCCCTGTATACTAGCACTACCCTACACACAAAGGACAATTTTACAATTTTTACTGAAGCCAATTAGCCTATAAACCTGCACGTCTTTGCAGTGTGGGTGGAAACCGAAGCACCCGGAGAAAACCCATGCGGTCACAGGGAGAACGTACAAACTCCACAGACAGACGGCACCCGTAGTCAGGATCGAACCAGGATCTCTGGCACTGTAAGGCAGCAACTCTACCACTGCGCCACTGTGCCACTTGTGATTGTGAATGCCAAGTGTTTCTGCCTTTGATCTTCGTCCATCCCTCTCCAAACAAGATGAGCGTCGGTATCCAGGACATTTCCTCTCAAAACCTGCCGGCATTTCATTCAGATTTCCCTTTTCTGCATGAATAAAACATAGGCAGGAAAAAATTCACAGGAATTAACAGTAGGAACTGACATCCCTCCTAACCCTACTCCCCACCAGAACTTGGAAATATTTCATGCCGCAGCAGATCCCTGTGGTTGAAAACAAAATAAAACAGTGATTCTGGGAATCTGAAATAAAAGCAGACAATTCAATAAAACCCAGCAGGTTCAGTAGCTTCTTTGCAAAGCGATTTAAATTATTTCCGTTCAAAGGCTCTTGGTCAGAACTTATCCTTGACCTGAAACATTAACTCTTCTGTCTCCATCAATGCTGTCTGGAGATATGAGATCCTGCAGATGCTGGAATCTTGAACAAAAAACAAACTGCTGTAGGTACTCAGAAGGTCAGGCAGCATCTGTGGAGAGAATGGACAGTCTTTCAATTATCTCCACAGATGCTGCCGAGCTGCTGAGTTCCTCCAGCAGTTTGATTTTTGTTCAGGAGTCCAGCATCTGCAGTCTCTTGTGTCCTCACTGTACAACTCCAACCAACACTTCCTCTAACACAAGACACAACGTGCTGGAGTAACTCAGCCGGTCTCTGGAGAAGATGGATAAAAATTGGACCCCAAACGGCTCTGACCATGTTCTTCAGAGATACTGCCTGACCCGCTGAGTTTAGTTTAGTTTAGCGATACAGCATGGAAACAGGCCATTCAGCCCACTGAGTTCACGCTGCGGATTGATCACCCATTCATGCTAGTTCTATGTCATCCCACTTTCTCATCCACTCCCTGCGCACTAAGGACAATTTACAGAGGCCAATTAACCTACAAACCCGCAGGTGAATTAGCCTCTAGTGTGTAGGGAGTGGATGAAAAATTGAGACAACATGGAACTAGTGTGAACGAGTGAATGATGGGCGGCATGGACTTAATGGGTTGAAGGGCCTGTTTCCAAGCTGTATCTTTCAATCAATTAATATTTGCACGACAAAGTTTAGTTTAGTTAATTATCACATGTACCAAGGTGAAAAGCTTTTCCGTTGCGTACTATCCAGTCAGCGGAAAGTGTACACATGATCACAATCAAGCCATTTGCAGAATACAGGCAGAGGATGAAGGGAATAACGTTTAGTGTAAGTCCAAGTCTAGTAAATTACGATTAAAGATCATCCGAGGGTCTCCAATGAGGTCGATGGTAGGTCAGGACTGTTCTCTAGTTGGTGGTAGGATGGTTCAATTGCCTGATAACAGCGGGGAAGAAACTGTCCCTGGATATGGATGTATGTGTTTTCAAACCTCTGTATCTCTTGCCTGATGGGAGAAGGGAGAAGAGGGGGTGATCAGGGTGAGACATCCTTCATTATGCTGATGGCCTTGCCAATGCAGTGTGAAGTGTACAGTTGCCGTGCGTGATAGTCTGGGCTGCGTCCACAATTCTCTACAGTTTCATGCAGTCTTGGATGGAGCTGCTCCCAAACCAAGCTGTGATGCATCCCGATAAAACGCTTTCTACGGCGCACCCTGCAGAGGTTGGTGAGAGTCGATGGGGACATGCCCGAACTTCCTAAGCCTTCTGAGAAACTAAAGGGAGGAATCAAAGAGTTTACTGGCAATGTTAAACATGTAAACACTGCGGTTACTTTTGTTTCAGACCTGCTGACTGCCAATAGATCTGTTATCTTCTTTGGCCACCGCGGATTCCTGGATTTCCGTTCCATGTTTCTGGACGAGTATCGTGATGAGCTGTTCATTGGAGCCAAAGATACCTTGTACTCCCTTCAACTTGACCAGCCAGCCATTGATGCCAAGGAGGTAACTCACTCTCTGTCTCTTTTATTTCATTTGTGTGCTCTGGGGCATACTTCTCTGATGGAAGAATTACTGACATTTAGTTTTAGAGGCCAAGAAACCGGACCAATGTCTCTTCTTTTATAGAAGACACAGGAAGTTTGGCATGTCCCCAATTTTCTACAGATGTGCCATAGAAAGCATTTAATCGGGATACTTCGCAGTATGGTTTGGGAACCGCTCCATCCAAGACCGCAAGAAATTGTAGAGAATTGTGGACGTAATCTAGACCGTCTCACAAACCAACCTCCCTTCCATTGACTCCATTTGCACTTCCTGCTTCCTCAGCAAGGCCACCAGCACAATCCAGGACCGGTCTCACCCTGGTCACTCGTTCTTCTCCCCTCTCCCAACAGGCAAGAGATTGTTTGAGGAATGGATCTTCCTATCTTTATTAAGGATTATGGAAGGAGAGTCAACCGGGATTTTGGATAGACACATGAGGAAAAACTATTTGCAGGGCCCTGGGGGAAAGGGCAGGGAATTGGTACGAAGGTAGAAGCAAGAAACTGCTGATGCTGGTTTACACAAAAGGACACAAAGTGCAGATGTAATTCAGCGTGTCAGGCAGCATCTCTGGAGAACATGGATTGGTGACATTATTGGTCAGGACCCTTCTTCAGACCCTGTCTATCCAATGTCCATCTGAAGAAGATCCACAACCCGATATGTCACCTATCCATGTTCTCCAGAGCTGCTGCCTGACCCACTGAGTTACTACAGCTCTTTGTGTCTGAAGGAGGTTCCCAACCCAAAAGTCTCCTATCTATGTTCTCTTGGGATGCTGCCTGACCCACTGAGTTACTCCAGCACTTTGCATCCTAATTAGAAGGAAGGGGCTGCTTTACAAGAAGCTGGCACCACCGTGATGACTGAATGGCCTCCTTCTGTGTCGCAATTAATCAAACTCTGTTCTTCGATTCCATGGAGCTGAATCAAATTGACACAGGAGGGGAGGGGGGATTAATGTAATAATCAAGTAGACATAGAGGCAATGTTGAAACATAAAGTGAGTTTGAGGTGATTCAGGGGGGTCATTAATCAGGTCGTGGTCTTTCATTGTATTCCTGGTCCAGCAAGAAATGTAAGGAATAGAACGCATAATTATGTATGTGTTGCATCGTAAATCAAATGGGCAATGTTCTTCTAATTAGAGGAGGTAGTGGTATGGGTAAAGGCAGCCCTCAGTGGGACTGTAATAACAAATGTTAAAAGTTAGCCCAACTTATCCAAACATACAATGGAATGATATCAATACAGGACCACACACAGCTCCCACACTCCCATCAAAGTTTTAAAACCATGTACAAGGCGTGATTCAGGAGTGTGATGCACTATGCCCCGTGTCTGAAGAAGGGTCTTGACCCGAAACGTCACCAATCCTTATTCTCCAGAGCATCTCTGATCCACTGAGTTACTTCCGTACTTTGTATCTTTGTGCGTAAACAAGTATCTGCAGTTTCTTTTTTCCTACCTTCATTCCAACTCCCTGCCCTTTTCCCCAGGTCCCTGCAAATAGTTATCCTTCCCATGTCTATCCAAGCCCCTGGTTGACATTGCGCAGCTTGCAGATCCAACAAGTCTGAGTGATTCCAAACGCATTTAGGACAAACTGATTTGGCACTCAATCCACTCAAAGAATTCCTTCTTCCACAATTAGAGCAGAGTGTGTAGTATCTACAAATATATACTGCGGCTTCTCGTCCAAGCTAATCTGCCAACATCTCACAAACCCACAGCCTCTAACTTTAGATTTTAAACTTTTAGACTTTAGAGGTAAACAGGCCCTTCAGCCCACTGCACCATGCTGCCCAGCGATCACCACACTATCCTACACACTGGCAACAATTTACAATGTTACCAAAGCCAATTAACCTACTAACTTGTACATCGTTGGAGTGCGGAGGAAACCGCAGAATCCGGAGAAAGTCCACGTGGTCACAGGGAGAACGTACAAACTCCGTACAGACAGCACCCCTGGTCAGGCTCAAAACCGGGTCAAAGAGCGCCAGAGATCCGGTTCAATCCTGACTGTGGTTGCTGTCTGTATGGAATTTGTTCTCGCTGTGACCGTGAGGGGTTCCCTTGGTTTTCTCCCACACTCCAAAGACGTGCAGGTTTGTAGGCTAATTGACTTGGTTAAATTGTAAATTGCCCCGTGTGCGTGTAAGACAGTGCTAGTGTACGGGGATCGTGGTCAGCATGGACTCGGTGGGCCGAAGGGCCTGTTTCCGTGCTGTATCTCTAAACTAAACTAAACCCAAATCCAAGAAAATGCTCCCCAACAGGACTGTGGGAAGACTTCACCAGAGGAAGGTGGCTCCCCACCACCTTCTCCAAGGGTAATAAGAGATGGACAACTAATACTGGCCTTGCCAGCAATGCTCAGATTTAAAACAAATAAAATGTTCAAAAAATGTATGAATTAACGCTGGAAACCATGGTTACATTGGGCATTGTTGGTGGCTTTGTCATCTCTTGTTGCCAGGAATTGGGCCAACAGAGCATTTAATCCCAACGCAAGGAAATGCACTCAAGTGAAAACGGAGAACAATGAGTGATTAGATCAAGATGATTTTCAAGATGATGATTTTCTTTGCTACTGTGGTTGCTTTAGAAACGCCTAACTCTCCCATTTCAGTAAATGTTATTCCACGGAGCCCAGCAAGCAGTTGAGGCCAGCACTGAAACTAATTGGAAATTGTCCGTCTTGCCAGAGTAAATAGGCAGGAAGCCACTTCTCAATCAAGACTCTCCTTGCACTCAGAGATGATGTGGAGGCTAAGGCCCCAAGTCTCTCCCGGCCGTTCCTCAGGCAGGGTCACCGGGATGGCTGGAGCTACTGTACCTCAAACGCAGTGCAATCCCCCGCCCCGACTCCACAAGACAAACATGCAACCCCCTGCGGCTCCACTGGTGTTGTTTATGTTTTTATAATCTCTGTTTGTTGCGATCTCTTCCCAGAAGTGTTGACTTCCTTGTTGACTTAGTCTTGTCAACCTATACAGCATTCCCTGTCGGAAACCATGCGTATTATCCCCATGAGCTGGTGATAAAACAAGCAAGCCTCACGGGGCTGCACAATGGTCATCCATACTTTTCAAAAGCACTCCAAAGAAAAGCATTTCTAAAACAATGTTTCAACGTTCTCTGGAATGTCAGAAGTTGAGCGGAGACTTGAGAGAAGTATAAAAATATATGAGAGGCATAAATAAGGTTGACAGAATCTTTCTCACAGGGCGGAAATATCCAACGCCCAGAGGCCATTGCTATTAGGTGAGAGGGGCAGAGTTGAAAGGAGATGTGCGGGGCAAGTATTGTTACACGGCGGGTGGTTGGAGCGTGGAACACACTGCCAGGGGTGGTGGTGGTGGTGGAGGCCGATACAATAGTGGCTTTCAAGAGGCTTCTAGATAGACACGTGGAAAAGCAGGGAATGGAAGGATATGGATCATTTTCAGGCAGATGAGATCAGGTAAGTGCAGTATCGTGGCACAGCAGTAGAGTTGCTGCCTTACCCGGGTTCAATCCTGAATACGGTTGCTGTCTGTACAGCAATCAAATCTGCGCGTCTTTGGAGTGTGGGAGGAAATTGGAGCACCCAGACAAAACCCACATGGTCACAGGGAGAACGTATCAACTCCATACAGACAGCGCCAGTTGTCAGGATCGAACCGGGCTCTCTCACGCTGTCAGGCAGCAACTCTACCTCTGCGCCACCGTGCTGCCCTTATCTGCCTGCACATAATCCATATCCCTCCACTCCCAGCACATCCGTGTGCCAGTCCAGAAGTCTCTTACAGGGGTAAGAGATGGGCTTATTCTTGTGGGAGCTAGTATAGACCAAAAGGGCCAAATGGCCTGCTTCTGTACTATACTAAGTTTATGTGTAGAAAGGAACTGCAGATGTTGGTTATATATCAAAGATAGACACAAAATGCTGGAGTAATTCAGCGGGCCAGGCAGCATCTCTGGAAAAAAGGATGGGTGATGTTTTGGGTCGGGACCCTTCTTCAGTCTGCAAGTTTACCAACTTTATGATTCAATGATTCTATGATTCAGTTCAGCTGTTAAAGCGTCTACCCGTGACCTCTCAGGAATTCCATTCGACAATGATGTCCATTCATCATGAAGCCATCTTTGGGCTCTATTGTGTTGGCATGAACCATTGGGTCTATGCCAGGGAGAGCTCTGCTGGGGGGAGGGATGGAGGGCAGTTCTGCAAGGCATGTCATCCTTCACACTGATCAGCGCTGGAGTATAGCGTGCCGAACTGTTATAGAGAACTTCTAATTTAAGATCCTATCACTTGGAAGTATTTAGCTGGGTGCTGGTGAAAGGAATGAGGCTGTAGTTGCTCAAACCCAAACCAGATTATCATCTTGCAGATAATGGAAACCTGCAGACAGACCTGTGATGTGGCAAGGTGCGGGAGCTAATACCTGGAAACAATCTCCCTCGGGCCCAGTTCTTGTCTTTTCCTATTCCGGCTTTCCCCTGTTAAAATGAACAGCTGCTAAAATGTAACGCAATTCCTGCAGTCTTGCTGTGCCATATCCCATCCATCCCATTCCTCCCGCACTCGCCCCCTTTCATATATTGACCAAGTAACACAATGTTTCCCCAGGTCCTTGTGCGTTTGAGGCATGTGAAACCAAACTCCCGGCTGCGAGATCGCCGGGGGCTGTAATTAATCTGAGGTCATCGTGGCCCAAGGCAAACGGCGAAGTGAAATTTAATTAACTACGTGGAAAAATGAAGCAAAGCCAAACATAAATAACCTTCAAAACGAAGGGAAACTGATCTACCAGAATCACTCCCATTATCCAAATCTCTCGTCTTATACTAATTAGTTGAGTCAATGTTTGGCTTGGCTTTTGAGTGCCTAGCATTGGAGGACGTGGATCACACATGGACCTCCGGTGAAAGATGCGTTCAGCACTTTCCCTGAATGCAGCTTCATAGGATTCACGAGAGACCAGTGCCTGGGACATTGCTGGGTGGTGGGTGTATGGTAGGAGCTGCCGGAGGAGGTAGTTGAGGCAGGGACTATCACAACGTTTAAGGAACATTTAGACGGGTACTTGGATAGGACAGGTTTAGAGAAATATGGACCAAATGTGGACAGGAGGGACTAGTGCAGATGGGACATATTCGCTGATGTGGGCCTTGGGCCGAATGGCCTGTTTCCACACTGTATGACTCTGACTATGACATTCCAAACATGTCATGGTTTGGCATCTGTAGTCTGCAAAAGATCTCGCTGAAACTATCATAGACTCATAAAGTCATACAGCACAGAAACAGTAACGTCTGATTAAAGATAGTTTGAACGGCTGACCAAGATACCCCATCTATTAGTCTTTCCTCGAGCAGCTCGTTCCAGATATTCACCACCCTTTGTATCAGAAACCTACCCCTCAGACCTTATTTAAGTCTCTCCCCTCTCACCTTAAAAGCCCCATCCAAGACCGCAAGAAATTGCAGAGTTGTGGACTCTGTGAGTTGTGAATTGCAGAGCCAGTCCATCACGCAAACCAACCTCCCTTCCATTGACGCTCCCTCAAGGACCGAAAATCTGATGTGCCACCTACCTCATTGGAGCCCTTCAAACTATCTTTCATCAGACTTCACTGGGCTTTATCTTGCCCTAAACATTATACCCTTTATCATGTATGCGTGCACTAGATGGCTTGATTGTGATCATGCGTAGTCTTTTCGCTGACTGGAAAGCACACAAGAAAAAAAGGCTTTTCACTCTACACGTGACAAGAGTAAACTAATCTAAACCTGTGTACTGGACCTAGTTCTGGACATTCTCATACTCTGGGGAAAGAAAATTCTGACTATCTGCCCGATTTATGCCCCCTCATAATTTTATAAACCTTTCAGCCTTGAATATTCCAGTGGGAACAAAGCCAGCCCATCCAATCCCTCCTGAGAATCACAACCCTAATTCTGGTGAATCTGTTCAGCGCTCTCTCTCTCGCTCTCTCTCTCTCTCTCTCTCTCTTACTCTCTCTCTATTTGCCACCGTATCTATCCTGTAGCGTGGCGACCTAAACTGTACACCTTATTCTAAGCCATCCTGTATCTCTGGGTCTGACCATCACAGTGTCTGCTTGTCACAATGTCTATCAGTAACTAAACATTTGAAAGCAAATGTGGGGCAACTTGGCAACTGGAGTGGACTTCATGAAGGGGCTGTTTCCATGCTGTATCTTTAAATTAAACTAAATTGTATCAATGATGCACACTCCATTTGCTGCTGTCAGCTTCCCTTTTATTCCACCACTCAGCGCTACACACAAGGATCCCGTTAACACAAGGGTCCCGTTACAGCGGGCCAATTAACCTACTAATGAACCATTTGCATAGGCTTGAGCGGCATGATGGCGCAGCGGTAGAACCTTTTTCCCTGGAGGGCATAGTTTTAAGGTGAGAGGGGCAAAGTTTAAAGGAGATATGCGGGGCACGTTTTTTTACACAGAATGTGGTGGGTGCCTGGAACGCGCTGCCGGGGTGGCTGTGCAGGCAGATATGGTCGGGTCATTTAAGAGACTTTTGGATGGACGCAACAGTGTCCATGGAATGGAGGGATAGGGATTAAGAGAAGGCAGAGGAATTGGTCTTGCAATCATGTTCAGTGCAGACAATGTGGGCTGAAGGGCCTATTCTTGTGCTGCGCTGTTCTATAAGTGAAGTCATGTCAGACTGCACAAGATCTCAGTCTGGGCAGCATGGTGGTGCAGCGGTAGAGTTGCTATCTTAGAGCGGCAGATTCCGGAATCTGATAAAGACGGATGAAAAATGCAAGTCACTCAATATTAATGGTAAATAAAAGTCCCGTTGCCGCGACATCGTGAGGTAAGGTTAATTAGTGATTAACACGCTTTAAGACAACAGCCAGCAAGATGGACTTTTGTGCGTGAATCGCTTCATTGGATTTATTGTTATTTAATTCTAGTTTAACGATTCTTTTCCTTATTCTCTTGCAGATTTACTGGCCTGCGCTGCCCGGTCAGGAGCAGGAATGTGCTCTCAAGGGAAAAGACCCATTTGTAAGTGTAAGGCATTTAATGTCTATAATAAAGTCTAATGGGGAAAATATCATTCATTCTTTTCAATGGATTTGCAATGAAAAGGACATAGGTTTAAGGTGAAGGGGGAAAGATTTAATAGGAATCCGAGGGGTAACATTTTTCACACACCATGTGGTGGGTGCATGGAACGAGCTGCCTAAGGAGGTAATTGAGGTAGGTACTGACGCAACGTTTAGACAAGTACCTGGATAGGACGGGTTTAGAGTGATATGGGCCAAACATAGGCAGGTAGGACTAGTGTCGACGAGTCATGTTGGTTGGTGTGGGGAGATTGGGCCTAAGGGCCTGTTTCCATGCTGTCTGACTCTATGACTATACGTGTTTTAGAACAGTTCCATGTACAGTACCTAGGCATTGAACTCTTCCCATTCATGCAATTGGGGTGGCACAGTGTTGCAGTAGTATAGACGTTGCCTCAACGCCAGGGACCTGGAATCAATCCTGAACGCGGGTGCTTTGTCTGTACGGAGTTTGTTTGTTCTCTATGTGATCACGTGGGTTTCCTTCGGGTGCTCTGGTTTCAACCCACATTCCAAAGACATGCAGGTTTATAGGTTAATTGTTCCCTAGTGTGTAGTATGCGGGGTGATTGTTGGTTGGCACGTACTCGGTGGGCTGAAGGGCCTGTTTCTATGCTGTATCTCTAAACCAAACTAAATCTGGGTTCGATCCTGACAGCGGGCGCTGCCTGCACTGAGTTTGCACTGTGACCACGTGGGTTTTCTCCGGGTGCTGCGGTTTCCTCCCACATTCCAAAGACGTGCGAGTTTGTAGGTTAATTGGCTTCTACAAATTGCCCCTAGTGTGTAGTGTGTGGGTGTGAAAGTGGGATAACATAGAACCAGCGTGAACGGGTGATTGTTGGTCTGCATGGACTCGGTGGGGTGAAAGGACCGTTTCCTCGCTGTTCTCTAAATGAAACCACTAAACTAAACTAAATTAAACTAAACTAAACTAATCAGCATTGCTTCTGATTTCCTCTGGGAATTTACTACCCGCTTACATCCTAATCTTCATTAGTAATGACCATTCACTCTCCCTTGTGGACTATTTAATGGTTTCCTGCAATCCCAGAAGATGCAGGGAACTCAAGGCAAACACTTGGGAGCCCCAGCCTTCACCACCAAGAAAGAACAAAAGAAAGAGTCCCAGTGAGGTTCACAGTCGACACGTTGGAAGTGTGGTCACAGCTGTAATGTTGCACTGCAGCCAACAGTGCACCACAAGTTACAAGATGAGAGAATGATTAGATCATCTCTTCTTGCACAGGGATACAAGCTGATAAAACAGCACAGAGTCGCTACCTCACAGCTCCAGCGACCCCAGATTTGATCCTGACCTCAGGTGCAGTCTGTGTGGAGTTTGCAAGTTCTCACTGCGACCGCGTGGGCTTCCTGCAGGTGCATCGGTTTCCTCCCACATCCCAAAGATGCTCAGGTTGAACGTAGAACATAAAGCAGAGGAAAAGGCCCTTCGGCCCACAATGTCCGTGCTGAACAATGCCAATACCCGTAACGCATCTGCTTTAAGGTAATCCATATCCCTCCATTCCCTGCATATCTATATGCCTATCCAAAAGCCACTTAAATGCCACTATTATACCAGCAGCCACCACCACCCACTGCAGTGTGTTCCAGGCACTCACCACCCTCTAAAAAAACCTGCCCCTTACACCTCCATGAAACTTTGCCTTAAATCCATGCCCTCTAGTATTAGATTTTTCCATCCTGGGAAACAGATTCTGACTCTCTACCCTATCTATGCCAGATGTGAATTGGTAGATTAATTGGTCAGCTGTAACGTGCCCCTTGTGTGCAGGTGAGTTGTGGAATCTGGAGACCACCGAGAGCAGTAAATGAGGTGTGTATCATCGATACAATTTAGTTTCGATTAAAGATACACTAATTCCACGCTAACCATCAATCACCTGTTCACACTAATTCCTTGTAATCCCACTTTCTCATCCAACCCAAACACACTCTGGACGATTTACATGGGCCAATTAACCTACAAACCTGCACGGTTTTGGGATGTGGGAGGAAACCGGAGCACCTGGAGGAAACTCGCGTGGTCACAGGAAGAACGTGCAAACTCCACACAGACAGCAGCCAAGGTCAGGACCAAACCCAGGTATCTGGTGCTGTGAGGCAGCAGCTCTACCCACTATGCCACTGTGCCACCGAGTTGATGAGAATGTGGGGAGGATAAGAGATTGTAGGCCCAATGTAGTTTAGTGTAAATGGGTGTTTGGCAGTCAGCATGGGCTCGGTGGGCTGAAGGGCCTGTTTCCATGCTGTATCTCTATAAAAAGGGAGCCTATCCTGGTATTTATGAATGAGCCTAAATGAACCTTTACATTTTTGGGACATGGGAGAAATCTGGAGCAGCCGAGGAAGCCCATGGGGAGAACATGCAAACTCCGCACAGACAGCACCCGAGTTCAGGATCAGACCAAAGTCTCTGGTGCTGTGAGGCAGCAGCTCTACCAACTGCCCTCTAACTGTGCTGCCCTATTCTGAGGGTCTTTATTTGAGACGGGGTCTGCATCAATGATAATAGGGAAGCCTTAAAACAATATTTGGATGTGTAAGAGAGAGAGAGTTACATGAGCCAACCCTTCTATTTCCATTCCTCTGCACCCTAGCCTTCATAGAAACATAGAAATTAGGTGCAGGAGTAGGTCATTCGGGCCTGCACCGCCATTCAATATGATCATGGCTGATCATCCAACTCAGTATCCCGTACCTGCTTTCTCTCCATACCCTCTGATCCCCTTAGCCTCAAGGGCCACATCTAACTCCCTCGTAAATATAGCAACTCCCTCTTAAATATAGCAAATGCCGAAACCCGGGATTGAACCAGGGACCTTTAGATCTTCAGTCTAACGCTCTCCCAACTGAGCTATTTCGGCAGATGACTGGGTGAGATGTGAGATTCTACTGCTGACTGGGTTCCTTTGGCCTGCACTAGGAACTGATCTCTGCTCCTCTGTTCCTAAGTGTGCCCTGTGTGATTTATTTGGCAGTGATGATATAATTTCATTTCTATTGGAGATTTTGATTCCCGTTTTCCAAGCTCAGCAAAGACCCTTTGGCAGCTCGGGAGGGGTTTCTCCAAGGGTGCTGATCGCTAACAGGAGTACATACCTTCCTTAGAAGGTTTATGAAGTTCAGCATGTCCCCAGCAACTCTCACCAACATCTCCTGATGCACCGTAGGTAGCATTCTGTCGGGATGCATCCCAGCACGGTTTGGGAACAGCTCCATCCAACACTGAAAGAGATCGCAGAGAGTTGTGAACGCAGCCCGGACCATCACGCAAACCATCCCCCCTTCCACCCCGGTCACTCCCTCTTCCCCCATTAGGCAAGAGGTGCAGAAGTGTGAAACCGCACACCTCCAGATTCGGGGAGAGTTTCTTCCCAGTTGTTATCAGGCAACTGAACCATCCTCTCACCAACTAGCGAGTGGTCCTGACTTACCATCTACCTCATTGGAGACCCTCAAACTATCTATAATCAGACTTTACTGGACTTTATCTTGCACTAAACGTCATTCCCGTTATCCTGCATCTGTACACTGTGGGCAGCTTGATTGTAATCACGTAAAGTATTTTCCGTTGACTCGATATCACGCAACAAAAAATTTTTTCGCTGTACCTCAGTACACATGACAATAATAATAAATATTATTATAATAATAAACTAAATACTAATAAACTGAACATGTCCGAGGAGTAGACTGTGTATCTCGATGGTGGTTGCTGCTGTACAGGAACACGCTATAACAAAAGGCTGACCATTTCCTCCCTGGAGACGGGGCAATGGGAAGGAGAGCGGTTACATTGAGAGCATCATCAAGCCTTAAATGGCAAAGAGGTTTAGTCCAGGGGCCTGGGTGAAACAGCTGGCACAGTGATCTAACAGTGGTTACATTTTCTCAAACACTCTATTGCTTCCCTTCATTGGTTGCTGGCCCTGAGAGACCACAGTAGATGACCGAGCCCCACAGAACAAAGACTTCCCTGGGGTCTGGTCACACAAGCCCCACAGAAAAAAAGAGCAGGTCAAATAGTCCATCCACGACCGCAGGAAATTGCAGAGAATTGTGGACGCAGCCCAGACCATCGCACAAACCAACCTCCCTTCCACTGATGTCATCTACAGTTCACGCTGCCTCAACAAGGCCACCAGCAAAATCAACAATGCGTCCCAACCCGGTCACTCCCCTTCCCCCCCTTTACCATCCGGCAAGAGGTACAGAAGTGTGAAAACGCACACCTTCAGATTCAGGGACACTTTCTTCCCAGCCAGTAGAGAGCGATCCTGACCTCCCATCTACCTCATTGGAGAAGCTTGGATTAGTTGTAATTGAACTTAAGTGGACTTTTTGCACTAAACGTTATTCTCTTTATCGTGTATCTGTACACTGCAGATGGTTCGATTGTAATCGTGTATTGTCTTTTCACAGACTGTTGGCACGCAACAAAGGCTTTTCACTGTATTTTGGTACATGTGACAATAAACTAAACTAGTCACACAGCACAGAAACAGGCCCTTCAGCCCAACTCATCCATGTCGAGCAGATTTTGTAACTGTGCTAATCCCACTGCCTGCATTTGGCTCATATCCCTCTAAATCAGGGGTTCCCAACCCTTTTCATCCTGTTTACCCCAGGCAACTTTATTAGCACATAACAATCTTATTTCACTGGGTTACACAAAAAGCTGGAGAAACTCAGCGGGTGCAGCAGCATCTAAGGAGCGAAGGAGATAGGCGACGTTTCGGGTCGAGACCCTTCTTCAGACAGGGTCTGAAGAAGGGTCTCGACCCGAAACGTCGCCTATCTCCTTCGCTCCTTAGATGCTGCTGCACCCGCTGAGTTTCTCCAGCTTTTTGTGTAACCCTCGATTCTCCAGCATCTGCAGTTCCTTCTTTAACAATCCTATTTCACTTATTTATGAAACAACTAATGATGAACAGATACCGGTATACCAGAACCAAACACAGTCAGTCAATGAGAAAAAATATGTACAAATCCAGAATCGATAATTTTACCCCCTAGGTGGGCGATATTTACCCCCGGGGGTAAATTTACTCCAGGTTGGGAACCCTTGCTCTAAATCATTCCTATCTTCGTTCCCATCAAAATAACTTTCAAATGCAGCCGGTGCACCTCCTATCTTAAGCATCTACACGAGGCGTTGCCTCAAGAAGGCAGCATCTATCATCAAGCATCAAGCGGGGTTACTTTCTAAATGAGGTCAAGTTGGGAAAAGGGGAAGTACAACGGGACCTGGGGGCCCTTGTACATCTATGAAAGTAAGCATGCAGGTACAGCACGCAGTGATGAAAGCGAATGGCATGTTGGCCTTTATAACAAGAGGAATCGAATATAGGAGCAAAGAGGGATTTAAGAGATAGTTAGAATTGATTTAAGAGAGAGTTAGAATGGATTTAAGAGTTAGATAGAGCTCTAGGGGCTAGTGGAGTCAAGGGATATGGGGAGAAGGCAGGCACGGGTTATTGATAGGGGACGATCAGCCATGATCACAATGAATGGCGGTGCTGGCTCGAAGGGCCGAATGCCCTCCTCCTGCACCTATATTGTATGTTTGTAGGTCCTTCTGCAGTTGTACAGAGCCCTAGTGAGACCACACCTGGAGTATTGTGTACAGTTTTGGTCCCCTAATTTGAAGAAGGACATTCTTGCTATTGCAGGAGTACAGCGTAGGTTTACAAGGTTAATTCCCGGGATGGCGGGACTGGCATATGTTGAGAGATTTGAGCAGCTGGGCTTGTACACTCTGGAGTTTAGAAGGATGAGAGGGGATCTCATTGAAATATATAAGCTTGTTAAGGGCTTGGACACACTAGAGGCAGGAAACATGTTCCCGATGTTAGGGGAGTCCAGAACCAGGGGCCACAGTTTAAGAATAAGGAAAAGCCATTTAGAACGGCGACGAGGAAATACTTTTTCTCACAGAGAGTGGTGAGTCTGTGGAATTCTCTGCCTCAGAGGGTAGTGGAGGCCGGTTCTCTGGATGCTCTCAAGAGAGAGCTAGATAGGGCTCTTAAAGTTAGCAGAGTCAGGGGATATGGGGAGAAGGCAGGAACGGAGCACTGATTGGGGATGATCAGTCATGATCACATTGAATGGCGGTGCTGGCTCGAAGGGCCGAATGGCCTACTCCTGCACCTATTGTCTATACTCACCATCCGCCATTCCCTCTTCTCACTGCCACCATCAGGCAGGAGATACAGAAACCTGAAGGCCCACACCGCTAGGTTCAGGAACAGGCACTTTCCCTACAACTATTAGGTTCTTGAACCAATCTGTCCCAATCATACCTGAACAGTGGGACTCTACGGATCAACTCTAGCGCATTCACGGACATGTTTTCCAACTGCATTAATGTCTTGCTTTTTGTTTGCACAATTTCCTTCATTTCACTGTCTTGTAGAAGCGACATGTTTAGCTCAGAGATCCAGCGCGGAAACAGGCACTTCAACCCACGGAGTCCAGCGATCCCTGTACATTAACACTATCTTACACTATAGGGACAATTTAACTGGGCTGAGATCCCCGGTATGTTAATGCCTCGCTCTCCTTTCCCCTGCAGAGTGACTGCGCCAACTACGTGCGGGTTCTGCACCCGTACAACCGCTCCCACCTGCTGGCCTGTGGGACGGGCGCCTTTGAGCCGCTGTGTGCCTTGGTGTACATGGGCCACCGAGGGGAGGTAAGCGACTGTCCTGCTCCCTCGTACACCAGTGATTGTTGGGAATGTGGGGGTGGGGGGGGGGGGGGGGCACTGAGCTGGGTGGAACAATCGAAGGGCGAGGGACTCGGAGGGACGTTGAGGGTTAATCTCCTCCCATGGGACCTCCTGCACGGCCAGGTTTATGTGTTTTTCCCCACTACAAACTGCTTTTAGAATTGACGTTCATGTTATAGGAGCAGAATTAGGCAATTCGGTCCATTAAATCTACTATGAATCATGGAACATCTACAACATTGGTGGCCATTCGGCCCATCGATACCGTGCTAACTAGTCACAGCCTCTCCCTACAGTGGCATTCCAGTGAATTCAACAGCAACTGATTTAATATAGACTGAAACATGACTGTGGATTTGAACCTAGAACAGTATTAAATACAGAGCTGCCTTTAGTTTAGTTTATTATCAACATGATCACAGAGATAGAGGGAAATCTTTTTTGTAGCATGCTATTGAGACAACGAAAAAATTATATGTGTGTACAGTCAAGCCATCCACAGTGTACAGATACAGGATATAAGGAAGATAGAGTCCAATAGAGTCTGAATAAAGATAGTTTGAAGGTCTCCAATGAGGTAGATGGGAGGTCAGGACCATTCTCTAGCTTGTAGGAGGATGATTCAATTGCCTGATAACAGCTGGGAAGAAACTGTCCCTGAATCTGGATGTGTGCGTTTTCACACTTCTGCATCTTGCCAGATGGGAGAGGGGTGACGAGGGAGTGACCGGGGTGAGCCTCATCCTTGATTATGCTGGTGGCCTTATCGAGGCAGCGTGATTATAGAATCTTAGACAATTGGCAGTCAGCGTCTTATTACAGAGAGCTGCCCCTGTCCCACTTAGGAAACGTGAACGGAAACCTGAATGGAAACCTCTGGAGACGCCCATCTAAGCTAATCCCACTTGCCCACCTTTGACTCATATCCCTCTAAGCACATAGCTTTATCTTAACTGCAGTAGCAGCTTCTACATAGGATTGTACTCCACAACTGGATTTTTTAAAACACAAGCCTACTTGTATAATGAGATTGCCTTGCATAAAGGGCTACCATTAACAACCAGCCACATTTTGTCAAGATTAGTTTATCTAGTAATTCTTATGAATATATACGCACCTAATTTTGATAATCCACTATTTTTTAAGAAAATATTTAATAGTATTCCTATATCCACCCAATATAATTTAATAATTGGAGGTGATTTAAACTGTACTTTAGATAATTATTTGGATAGATCTTCTACAAAAAGTAAGGCTCTTTCTAAATCAAGTAAGCTTATAAATTCTTTTATTAAGACATCGAATGTTAAAGATATTTGGAGATTGGATAATCCAACCGGACGGGAATATTCATTTTTCTCGCCGGTATTCGGAACCTATTCGAGGATAGATTATTTCTTAGTTGACTCAAAATTACTCCCCTTTACGTATGATGCAAAGTATCATAATATTATTATCTCAGATCATGCTCCATTAACATTTAAGATAAAATTAAAAGATATAGTTAATAAAACTAATATTTGGAGATTCAACACACAGATATTAAAGGATAAAGACTGCTGTAACTATGTGGAGAAACAGATTAAATTATTTTTTGAAACTAACGATAAACCTGAGACTTCCCCATTATTATTATGGGACACATTTAAAGCATTTATGCGCGGTGCAATAATATCAGCACAAGCTCATTTTAACAAAGAAAATCGAAAAATGGAGCAAAAGTTAGAAAAAGAGATAAAACAATTAGATAGTGAAAATATAATACATCCTTCTAAAGAGTTGAGTAATAAAATTGCTATATTAAAATATAGATTAAATAAAATTTACTCTGATCAAGTGATAAAACTATGTCAACAAACTAAACAAGTTCATTTTGAATTTGGTGATAAACCTCAAAAATTATTAGCACGACAACTCAGAAGATTAGACGATGAAAAAACTATACATAGTATTAGATCGGTACAGGGAAATACGTTGACTATACCAAAAGACATTAATGACACATTTTTACAATATTATCAAAATCTTTATTCATCTAAATTAACAGGGCAAACAGATGAAATGGAAACATTTCTAGAAAAATCTCATTTTAATAAGCTAGATTTTGAGAGTAGGCAATTATTAAATGCTGAAATATCGGTAATAGATATCGAAGAATCAATTGGATCGTTAAAAAATGGTAAAACAGCGGGCCCCGATGGCCTGAGTGCAGAATTTTATAAAAAATTTCATGATCTACTTTCATCAAGATTACAAACAGTGTATAGACACACCTATGAGTTAGGAAAATTACCAGAGTCTTTAAATGAATCTACAATTACATTAATTCCTAAATTAGATAAGGATCTGGAAGATCCTGGATCATATCGAGCGATTGCCCTTTTAAATACTGATCAAAAAATATTAACTAAAGTACTGTCTCGGAGGCTAAGTTTAGTGATTTCCAAAATAATACATTATGATCAAACAGGTTTTATTCCAAAACGTTACTCATCACATAATCTTAGACGCTTGTTTAATATTATATACTCGAGAAGAAGGAGAGATAATGAATTAGCAGTTATATCGTTGGATGCTGAAAAAGCATTCGACCAGGTGGAATGGTCATATTTATTTAATATAATGGAAAAGTATCAACTGGGGGATGGATTTTGTAAATGGGTAAGAATATTATATTCTAACCCTACAGCAAGAATTTTAACTAATCAAATACTATCACCTAAATTTAGACTTTTTAGGGGATGCAGACAGGGATGTCCGTTATCCCCTTTATTATTTGATTTGGTGATAGAACCTCTGGCCGAAAGAATCAGATCAGAACCCGAAATATATGGGTATAATACTGACACAACAAATAGTAAGATATCTTTATATGCAGATGATATTCTGATTTATATTACTAAGCCGGAATGTAGTATTCCCAAGTTATTCAATGTTATAAATGAATTTAGCGTATTTTCAGGATATAGGATTAATTGGAATAAAAGTGACATTATGCCTATAACTGGTATAAATGTAAATATACTACAAAAATACCCACTAAAAATAGTTACAGATAAATTTAAATATTTAGGAATCAATGTGTCTAAATCCTATAAATTATTAATTAAAGCTAATTATTATCAATTATTAGAGAAACTTAAAAAAAACATTTCATATTGGAAAACACTCCCTATATCTATGATCGGTAGGATTAATGCTATAAAGATGATTTTTTTACCACAATTGTTATATTTATTTCAGGCAATTCCTTTTTTTCTCCCAAAAAGTTTTTTTTTAAAAATTGATACTATAGTTAATAATTTTGTCTGGGATTACAAAAGTCATAGAATAAGTAAAAAACACTTATGTAAGTCTAAGATAAATGGAGGGCTGGCACTTCCAAATTTTCTATACTACTTTTGGGCAGTCCAGATTAAGAATATGAATTTTTGGTGGGTAAATATGGATGCTGAACCAATGTGGTTAAAAATGGAAAAGGAAGACTGTTTACCTTTCAATATAGAGTCGATTATTTTCGCACCAAAGGAAGTACAAAAAAAGACTTATAGGGACAACCCTATAATTCATAATAATAGGCGTATTTGGAAACAGATAGTTAAGACCCTATATCTGGATAATCTTTCTTTTAGGTTACCAATTAGGAATAACCCACTGTTTAAACCCTCAATCTTAGATGCGGGGTTTAGACTGTGGGAGGATTCAGGAATTAAAAGGATAGGACACCTTTATAGAAATGGAAAATTTTTATTATTTGAAGAGTTACAAGATATTTTTGGATTACCTTCACAACACCATTTTAGGTATTTACAAATTAGAGATTTTATTAAATGTAACACACAAGACTATAAAAAAAAAGAACCAGGCTTATTAGATGAGCTGTTTAATTTACATCCAAATACGGATAAGCTTATAGCTTATATATACAATATTATTTTAGATAAAGAGAACTCAACAACTGAAACATATCGTCAAGCATGGGAAAATGAAATTGGATTACCTATAACAAAAGAAACTTGGGAAGAATGCTTACAAAGAATACATTGGTGTTCTTTGAATGCCAGACACACACTGATACAATTTAAAGTTATATATAGATTACACTACTCGAAAACCAAATTAAAAAGTATCTTTCCTAGTCTCTCCTCTATTTGTGATAAATGTAAGAATCTTGAAGCAAATGTAATACATAGTTTGGTAACGTGTCCACGGTTGAATTATTATTGGATTGAAATTTTTAAAGTTATTTCGGAAGTTCTTAAGGTTGAACTCGACCCAGACCCAAAATTAATAATATTCGGAATCCCGGAGCCAAATTTGGTACTCACAGTTAATCAAAGAAATTTTTTTGATTACTGTTTAATAATAGGGAAAAAAATGATACTTAAATTTTGGAAGGGAACATTATCCCCAACAATTAAAATGTGGAAAGCAGAGATGTTGGAGACGTTGAATTTGGAAAGAATTAGATTTGTCCTTTTGGACAGGTATAATTCTTTTGAATCGATATGGTCTCCATATATACAGTATTTAGAGAAGTAGCTATTCTTGGAATCACGGCTCGACGGACACCCTACGGATCCGATGCGAATAACTTACTTATATTTGATATTATTGTGCATTTATTAGAGATATTTCTGAATGAAATAGTATTTCGTATAATGACTTTCGTTTTTGTTTATATATATGTAATATTTTTGTTTTTCAAATTTTCTTTTTTTTACGGTTGAAGTATGTGGGAAGAATTTTTTATTCCTTTTTATTTACTCTTTTTTCTTTTCTCTTTTATATATCCTTTTCTTTATTTCCAAAAAAATAGAAGATATTAAGTATTGATATGTTATTTGTAGTAATATTGAATTAAGGTGTTAGTTTATAAAGTAAGCTATACATTGTAAACGGTTTACTTCAAATAAAAAAATATTACACATAGTTTATCTAGTTTATTCGACACGGACATTGTGGGCCAAAGGGCCTGATCCTGTGCTGTACTCTTTTATGTTCTGCCCTCCACTACCACATTTGCGGGTAAAAATAGACGGTTGAATGATCGATGCATAAAAACTGGAGTAACTCAGCGGGTCAGGCAGCATCTTTGTAGAAAAGGAACAGGTGAAGTTTCAGGTCGAGACCCTTCTTCAGACTGAGAGTCAGCGGAGAGGGAACGAGAGATAAAGACGGCACATAGATCAAAAGAATGAAAAATATGCAAAAAGCAACGATGATCAAGGAAAGGTGGAGCCCACAATGGTCCATTGTTGGCTGTGGGATAGGCGATGACGAGAGTTATACAGAGAGTGAAACTCAGCAGGACAACAGTGAAACTAGTACGGCGACTAGGGTGGGGGTGGGACAGAAAGAGAGGGGATGCAAGGGTTACGAAGTTAGAACAATCAATATTCAATAATCAATGATCAACCCGCTGGGTTGTGAGCTGCCCAAGCAAAAGATGAGGTGCTGTTCCTCCAATTTGTGTGCGGCCTCACTCTGACAGTGGAGGAGGCCCAGGACAGGAAGGCCAGTGTGGGAATGGGAAGGGGAGTTTAAATGTTTGGCAATGGTTCTTCATATTATCGCATGTACAGTGAAATTCTTTTTTTGCATACAGTTCAGTAAGTTTTCACGGTACATAAATACAATCCCATATTTAGTACAGAGTGTATGGAATCAGCCCACTGAGTCCATATGCAAGAATCGGCAGGTCCTGGCGTCATTTTCAAAGTCCCAGTTTCACCGGGCGCTTTGATTAACTCGAACACCCTAGAGACGTGCAGGTTTGTAGGTTGATTGGCCTCGGTAAAATAATTATAAATTGGCCCTCGTGTATAGGATAGTGCAAATGTACAGGGTGATCGCTGGTCAGCGCAAACTCTGTGGGCCAAAGGGCCTATTTCCACACTATATCTCCAAAGTTTAAAATTCCAAAGACGTGCAGGTTTGTATGTTAAATGGCTTCTGTAAACTGCCCCAGTGTGCAGGATAGAACTAGTGTGCGGTCGTTGGTTGGCGCGGACACTGTGGGCGAGGGGACTGTTACCACGCTGCATCTCTAAACTAAACTAAAAGCAGCTTGATATTTAATATTGATTTAGATTCAACCGCAGTCTCGTATTCTTTGTGTAGTCAGCTGCTGGATCCCACCCTGATGGCTAGTCTGGGGCTAACAGTGCAGTGATATTGTGTTTATTTACAAGCCAGCATGATGCGTGACTTGGGAGGAACTGTTTGTTGATTATTGGACAGCCTCAAAGCTGAACTGCAAACAAGACTGAAGCAATTCCAGGAAAATTATATTTGCTTTTAAAAATTGCTGCAATTTGCATTTTAGATATTTTCAATTCTCGAATGATGGGGGAGAACAACATAAATGATCGAAGCACTCCTCATATAAAATCACCATGGTCACACTCTCTCAACGAGTGTCACTCCCTCTCACCCCGTCACTCCCTCTCACCCCGTCACTCCCTCTCACCCCGTCACTCCCTCTCACTCCCTCCTCACCCCCATCACTCCCTCTTCAACCCGGTCACTCCCCCTCACCCCGGTCACTCCCTCTTCTCCCCTCTCCCATCAGGCAACAGGTACAGAAGAGTGAAAACGCACACCACCAGATCCAGGGACAGTTTCTTCCCAGATGCCATCCTATCACCAACTAGAGAGCAGTCCTGACCTCACATCTACCTCATTGGAGAGCAAACGACCTTTAATCGGACTCTACTGGACTTTATCTTGCACTAAACATTATTTATTTTATCCTGTATCTGTACAAGGTGGGCAACTTGCTAGTAATCATGTATCGTCTATCCGCTGACTGGATAGCAAGCAGCAAAAATGGACTAAATTAAAATAAATTTAATTAAAATTAAAATAAGCTAATAATAATAAACGAGACATTTAAAACACGTGGGATAACTACCTGCAGCTTCTTTATTCCGTTGTGCATTGCTCGGAGCTCTGTCATTCATTGCTGTAATCCAGGGAGGTGTCTGCTCCGTGATCTCCGAGCTTCTGCAGAACCAAGGGACCTGGGCTTCAGGGGGGTCCCAGGGACTGGTTAGATCGCCTGGCTGATTGAAGTTCAGTATTTGTCATCATCACAACTTGGGCGGACCTGTGTGAGCCCTGTCCAGCAGCATTGGTGGTACGTGATTAGTTTGGTTTCCCTGTAAGTGGCTCTTTATTCACTGGCACCCCCCCCCCTCCCACCCACAACTCCGGGGTGTGGAGGGGACAGGGTTTAACACCAGTGTGATTAGCTTGTTCACTGCAGTGCATCAATCTCAAGCCTCTCTTGCAGTAACCTTGTACCGTGCTTTGGCCAGATGTATATCACCATTCTTCCCATTCTTTCCTGCCCATCCAGCACCGTCATGCTTAACTTTAATTCAATTAATTTCTTGAATTTTAAATCCCCTGAAATGCCGTGGAGAGATTTGAACTCATGCCTTCGGGTGAATTTGTCCACAACTCTCACTGCTAGAATTGCAACTTAATGTTTATTCTACCTTAATCTTTACTTACCTTTGGAGTGGCACAGTGGCAAGCGGTAGAGTTGCTGCCTAACGACACTAGAGACCCAGGTTCGATCCTGACAATGGGTGCTGTCTGTATGCAGTTTGTACGTTCTCCCCATGACCGCGTGGGTTTTCTCTGGGCTCTCCGGTTTCCTCCAAAGGACAAAGTTTGTAGGTTAATTGGCTTCAGTAAAAAATGTAAATTGTCTCTAGTGTGCTGGATAGTGCTAGTCAACGAGGATTGCTGGTCAACGAGGACTGGGTGGGTTGAAGGGCCCGTTTCCACGTGGTAGTTCTAAAGTCCAAAGGATGGGTCAATGAGTCCTTGTGTAGGAAGGAACTATTTAAACAGAAGATAGCCACAAAAAACTGGAGAAACTCCGCGGGACTGGCATCATCTCTGGAGAAAATTAATGGGTGATGTTTCAAGTCGTGACCCTTCTTCAGATGGACGATTCAGACAGACCCTTCTGAAGAAGGGCCTCGACCAAAAACGTCACCCATTCCTTCTCTCCAGAGATGCTGCCTGTCCTGATGAGTTACTCCAGCTTTTTGTGTCTATCTTCGGTCAATGAGTCCTTCCTTGTTGTACGCATGTTCTTCAAATGTTGTGTACTTATTTATATGAATGTGAGCAGTAGTCAATGAATCACTGCCAATGGGTCATTTCTATTGGCACTGCCCTGTGAGTTGTTGATGTCTGAACTACCATGGTTTCTGAAACCTCCACCCACTTCTCTCAGACCATTTCAATCGGGGTCGGCAGCTAACCAGTCTTATTCATCATTCTCCAGAGGCTGTGTTTATGTAAAAGCTTTCAATTGCATGGATTTATCATTGGGCACTGTGACAGTTGGCCATCTATATGGTGCTCACTGCCCTGACGTCTGGCTGAGTCTGGTTAACAAATCGAGCCTGGAACTCCCTCCCTCCACTCCCACAACTGGAAGCCCCGGCCACGCGGCGTGAGCTTGTGGGGTATCCTGGCAGAAGCGGGGGCAGGAGGAACGTTAGAACGGGAGCCTCAATCCCCTCGAATCCCCTAGAATCCATTATGTAGCAGTCCGTTGTTGCGGGGTTTTACTGTATGGGTTAAAAATCTGAATGCACCAGGGTCGCGGCCAATGGGCTGGAAGAGTGTGTGTTCCACGTGTACATGGAGTGTGTGAGGCTGCAGCCCCTGTTCCAATACCTCAAGGGGCTGCTCCTTGCCTTCTGGCTGCACCACATCCACCATCCTCATCTTTGGACACCCTGTGCGTGGGGGAGAGGGTAGTGCCAAAGATGTCTTGGTTGACTTGCTCCTAGGCCTGGCCAAGTTGGCCACCCGTGAGCACGGCGCCAGGCGGAAGAGGACTCCGTCTGAGCCGGCTGCCTGCCCCTTTTCCGGGGTTACATCCACGCGCGGGTGGTATTAGAGAGGGACTACATGCTGTGGGGTTTGATGGTGGGTTTGTTTTGAATAATTTCGTATGTAAATACTTGAATAAATCTATTTTCAGTTTTAAAAAAAGGTCAGGTGACAACTGTACAAGGGAGTGGTCAAGTCACAGCGGAGTACTGTGTGCCATTCAGGTCAGCACGTTCTAGGGAGGAGATTCAAGGAAGGTTTGCCAGGGTTGGAGACATTTGGCTTTGGAGAACGATGTTCCTTGGCCGGGGTTATTTTCTTTGGAAAGCAGGAAGCCAGAGAGAGATGTTTAACTGAATGCAATTACAAGAGGCCTAATAGGTTGAATAGGAAAGACATCATTCCCCTATTAGAGAGGTCAGTAGGCGAGGTAATTGTTAGAATAATTAGAGGGGCGATTTTGGCGATGGCTTTCAGTCAATTTACTTTGGACTTTAAATAAGTACTCAAGCTTTGAACAACAGGACTAATCAGCCCATCCTTTTAGGCTTTAGATTTTACTTATAGATACAACGTGGAAACAGGCCGTTCGGCCCGACGAGTCTGCTCCGACCAGCAATCACCCATACACTGAATCAATCCTACACACCAGGGACAATTTGCAGCAGCCAATTAACCTATAAACTTGCATCTCTTTGGGATGTGGGAGGACACCGGAACACCTAGAAGAAACCCATGCCATCACAGGGAGAACAAACAAACTCCGTACAGACTGCACCCATAGTCAGGATTGAACCCGGGACCCTGGCGCTGTAAGGCAGCAACTCTACCGCTGCACCACTGTGCCGCCCAGTTTATCGATGACGTGATGAACCTTCTCTTAAAGTGAAAGTCTATGGATGTGCACCCCCAACTTTATGGAAACACCTATCTTGGATTTAAAATATTTTAAATATCTAATATTTACACCTACCTTGGAGATAAAATATATTTAATTCCCCCTGCGCCCCCTGAACTTTTGGTGAATGAATAATGGTTCAAATCTATTCCGGTTTTGAAAGATTATTCATCCCCCAGTAAAGCACAGCAATATATTTTCATTGCTTTCAAGTAAAGTTTAGTCAATTAAAAACATAAGCATTCAGAAACATCAAATGGGAGAATCAACAGCCTGCTTTTATCGATTTTCCATTTGTTAATATAATTTGAAATTGCTTTATTTGCTATAAATTAGTTATAATTATTAAAAGTAAATGAGGGACATAAAACCCTCACCAGCACTTGCCCCCTTGATTGTAAATGGGGTTGTGCCATGAATACTAGTTGTCCATTTTTCCAGAAGGTGCTGCCTGACCTGCTGGGTTTACCATAATTCAGTTTAGTTCAGTTGTTAAGTGATACAGCATGGAAAAATGCCATTCGGCCCACCGAGTCAGTGCTGACCAGTCGAGAACACCAGTTCTATCCTACCCACTGAGAATAATTTACAGAAGCCAATTAACTTTGGAGTGTGAGAGGAAACTGGAGTAAATAGGAAAACGGAGAAAACTCACGCGGGCATGGGGATAACATACAAACTCTTGTACCGACAGCACCCGAGGTCAGGATCGGACCCGGATCTCTGGCAGGTGAGGCAGCAACTCTACCGCTGCAACACCATGATACCTGTAGTTACTCCAGCACTTTCTGTCCTTTTGTGTATTAACCAGCATCTGCAGTTCCTTGTTTCCACATTACATCCAGGGCTCTTCAGATCCTCCCAGCAGTAGGCAGCCTGTGATGCAGCTCAACGACTCTTCCTATTGAATAGATGTGGACTGAAACATTAGCTCCTTTCCTCTCTCCTCGGATGCTGTCTGACATGCTGAGTATTTGAAGCATTCCCTGAGGAATTTTTGAACTTTCCAATGTTTTGGTTTTGGACACGATGTTCAATCTTGATTTGCCCCCCGTGAGTGAAGCAAAAGTTCCCTTCATGCAGATTTAATCCTGCGAAAGTTGGCTGAGATGTATCATTCACGTTAACTATTGTAGCAGATGACTGCATACCTTGCTGGAATCTATCACGCCTGTAAAACAGCCGACTTGCAAATGATTGAGTACAGTTCAAAGTTAGCTGTGAAACGCCTGCATTAATCTTCATCAGTTGGTATTCATGACTGTGAACCAGATTCTACACAGAACAGGAAAAGATAGCTCATAAGTTCATACGTCACAGGAGCAGAATTAGGCCATTCGGCCCATCAAGTCTACTCCGCCATTCAATCACGGCTTATCTATTTTTCCCCTCTCACCCCATTCTCCTGTCGTCTCTCAATAACCTTTGACATACTAATCACGAACCTGTCAATCTTTACCTTAAAAATATCCATTGACTTGGCCTCCACAGATGTCTGTGGCAATGACTTCTACCGATTCACCCACCCTCTAGCTAAATAAATTCCTCCTCACCTCCTGACCAAAGATACCATCCTTTTATTCTGAGGCTGTGGCCTCCGGTCCTAGACTTTCCCACTCTCTCATCCTCTCCATGTCAGCTCTATCCAAACCTTTCACAATACGGTAAATTTCTGAACTCCAGCGAGTACAGGCCTAGTGCCATTAAACGCTCATCATAAATTAACCCAATCATCCCCAGGATCATTCTCGTAAACCTCTCCAATGACTGCATATCTCTCCTTAGATATGGAGCCCAAAACAGCTCGCAATACCCCAAGTGTGGTCCGACCAGTGACTCGCAAAGCCTCAGCATTACATCCCTGCTTTTATATTCAAGTCCTCTCAAAATTGAATGTTTGAGAGGACTAGAATATAAAAAAACAGGGATGTAATGTCAAGGCTTTATAAGGCACTGGTCAGTCTGCATTTGGAGTATTGTGAGCAGTTTTGGGTCCCATATCTTGAGGGAATTTAACCAAGTTACTATGTTAATCTTTAAAGATCTCCCTGTAGTCTGTCATCAGACAAACTCCCATTCTGGAATGGGCTGGGTTGCAATGATGAGGTGAGACTAAACGTTCTGGGATTGTTCTTCTTTGGGAATGAGAAGGTTAAATGAACTTTTCAAAATCAAGGATGGCATTGATAACATAATTACGGAGAAACGGTGGCAGAAACTGTGTACAAAATCATGAGGAATAGATCGGGTAGCTGCACAGCGACTCTTGCCCAGAGTAGGGGAATCGAGAACAAGAGGACATAGGTTTAAGGTGAGGGGGGAAAGGGTTAATTGGAATCTGTGGAGTATATTTTTCACACAAATGGTGGTGGGTGTATGGAACAAGCTGCTGGAGGAGGTAGTTGAGGCAGGGACTGTAGCAACATTTCAGGAATATTTAGACAGGTACATGGAGAGGACAGGTTTAGAAAGAATTGTGCCAAATGCAGGCAAGTGAGACTAGTGTAGATGGGACATGTTGGTCGGTGTGGACAAGTTGGGCTGAAGGGCCTGTTTCCACACTGTATGAGTCTATAAAACATGGGCAGAGGACACAGACCCCAGTTCAAAGGCAAAAGGACATGATAGAAGCACTGTTTGCATTGTGATCTGGAATTCACAGCCTCAACAACTGATTCAATGTGATCTTTCTAAAGCCATCTAAGCATATACCCACAACAGGAAATAAAATGTTGTGGAAACATTTAAGAGGCTTTTAGATGGTCACGTGGATAGGCAGTGAATGGAGGGATATGGAGCATGTGCAGTAAGGTGAGGTTAGTTTATCTTGGCATATTCGGCATGGACATTGTGGGCCGAAGGGCCTGCTCCTGTTCAGTTGCTATAATGAGGAAAGACCAACCGAGTGAAAGGCCTATCAGGGCAAATTACCTCTACGTTTTGTGTCATGTTTCTAATTCTCACCCAAATCCCCCTCAGCTGTCACAGACCCAATCCCAAATCCAATCAGTTGATTTATTGAAGGAAAAACTTGGAAAAGCTGAGTCTGTGTGGATACATCCAACTGTAAAACAGTATTACTTATGCGGCCAAATGCTCCTGGACATCGCCCTGTCTGCCTACCCTCACTTGAGCATTATGAGGCTGGACTTAATGAGCAGATAGATGTCAACATTCAGACTGGGACCAGGGTTAGATATCACTGCCGACAGCAATCAGTTACAAAGATTACTGTTCATCCCTGGGGCTGGAAATCTGTACGCAACATCAAGTGAGCATTGGAGATGAATGAGGGAAGTAAAGCATGCCAAGCAAGCCCTCAGAGGCAAGAGGCCCAGAGAAGGAGAGGAACACAGAGAGAGGCGCAAAACAGTACATGTACAGGACACAGAGAGGGACATAGAGAGAAAGAGTCAGAGGGAGAGAGAGAGAGAGATAGTGACATGGAGAAAGTGACAGAGGGATGTGGAGAGAGAGATGGATGAACATATGTGGAGATAGATGGACATTGGGAGAGATATAGAGACAGAGATAGATGGACATAGAGAGAGAGAGATAGAGACATAGAGACAGATAGGGAGACATAGAGAGCGAGATAGGGACATAGAGGCAGAGATAGATGGACATAGAGGGGACAGAGAGGGGCAGATGGACATACAATGAGAGAGAGAGAGGGACAGAGAAAACATCTATTACCTGCCATGCTTTCTCCTGTCTCTCCTCTCTTCCAGCTCTCTCACCCCATCTACAATCAGTTTGAGGAAAGGGCCTGACCCGAAAGGTCACCGATCCATGTTCTCCGGAGGTGCTGTCTGACCCACTCAGTTAGTCCAGCACATTGTGGCTTTTTGACATAGAGAGAGGCATAGAGAGAGACAGAGGGGATATCAAGAATGACAGAAAGGGAGATATTTTGATAAAGAAGGAGATGGAGAGTGATGGTGATAGTGAGAGACATGGAGAAACATATAGAGAGACATAGATTGGGACATAGAGGGAGACATGGAGCTGGACAAAGCGAGAGGCATCGAGAGAGGCACAGAGTGACAAAGCAAGGTACATGGAGAGGAAAATGGAGGGATCGTAAAGAGGGATGACAGAAGGATTACAGAGAAGAGTCACGTAGAGAGACCGAGAAATGAACCCAACGAAGAACGCACGCACACCAAGGGGAGTTCACAGGGATGAGTGCAGTGAGAGGACAGAGGGAGAGGCTTGTAGAAGGGCTCATGGAGGCTTATAGAGAGGACAGAGACAGAGCGGTCACGGAAAAGAGAACACCAGAGACAGACAATGAGAAAAAAATAGAGTGCAGCACAGATAAAGATGCATGGACAACAGGACATGGGACAATGACAAGTATCTTTAAATAATCTTAAAATCTGCACTTACTATTGACAATGGAATAAAGTAAACACTGCAGAGGACATGACGGAATGAATAGCGTGGACTCCGTGACTGTTGTTGCCAGCCGGTCACAACAAAACCAAGAGCCACAGTTCACAAGAGGTTGACTGCATCATTTGGTCGATCTTTATCAGATTGAATTCCTCTTGGGAGATGGGGTTAAATGACAACAAATACGATCAAAGCGCTGGCTTGGATTTGGCGCTAACAGAGATTTATTTGGTAATCAACAGCCTAAACTCGTAAGCAATCTGCTTTTGATACAGAGCCAGTTTAGAAATGTGTGTTCTATAAGATGCAAGTCCTCTGTGAAGTCTTAAGCTCGTACATCCAGGCTTTGCAGATTGCACTACAGTATGAGGCATAAGCTGTTCGGGCAAGGTACATCCATTTTATTCACATGTGCGTGCAACACTGTTTGGATTTTATTAGTTTAGTTTCGAGATACAGAGTGGAAACAGGCCCTTCAGCTCACCAAGTCCACGCTGACCATCAATCACCCATACACTAGTTTTATCTATACAATAGGGACAGTTTGGAGAAGCCAATTAACCTACAAACCCGCACCTCTTTGGAGTGTGGGAAGAACCCGGAGCACCAGAGAAAACCCACGGGACGTCGAAGGACGAGAAGCTGAAGCCAAGAAGCGGAAGCCAAGATACCGAAAGTACATCACGCCGAAAGGATATGAACCCGGACGGACACCACGCCGCAGAGACAAGACGCCGAACGGACATGACGTCGAAAAGCCGCCGAATGGACATGACGACTCCGGGAACGGGTTTTTCCAAAACCTTGTCAGCAATTGGTCCAGACCCCCGCGTCCATCACATCACTGGCCAGGGGGAGACGGGGTGGGGAGCTTGAGGTTGCGTTTGTAAATTGGTGGCAGTGACTCCAAGCTGCTGTGATTGCCATAGAGGCAGTGATGTGATGGACACCGCAGGGGTCTGGATCAATCGCTGACCTTTGTCGGTGACTGACAAGGTGGCGGACCAATCCCGTCCCCGGAGACGTACAAGGTATAACAAGTTAACTATTTCAAAATGTAACAATTCTTGCAGCAAATATAGATTTTTAAAAGTGTTTCAGTGTTTCATACCCATTTATCATTTTGGCTTCCTGTGCGTTCGGTGTCAGATTGTTTTTTGGCTAAAATCTGTGGCAATCGCAGCAGCTTGGAGTCACTGCCACCATTTTACAAAGGCAAGCTCAACCTCCCCCCACCCTCCCGTCTCCTTCCCGTCTCCTTCCCGTCTCCTTCCCGTCTCCCCACCAGCCAGTGATGAACATCACTGCCTCGGTGGCAATTGCAACAGCTTGGGGTCACTGACACCATTTTACAAAGGTAAGCTCAAGCCCCCGCGCCTTCCCGTCCCCCCAGCCAGTGATGCACAACACTGCCTCTGGCAATCGCAGCAGCTTGGAGTTACTGACACCATCTTACAAACGCAAGCTCAACCTCCCCCCGCCCCCCCCCCCCGTCCCATCCCGTCCCATCTCCCCGCGACCAGTGATGTGATGGACGCGGGGGGCCTGGACCAATCGCTGACCTTTCTCGATGACTGACAAGGTGTCGGACCAATCCCGTCCCCGGAGACGTCATGTCCGTTCGGCGGCTTTTCAATGTCATGTCCGTTCTGCGTCTTGTCTTTGCGGCGTGGCGTCCGTTCGGTTTCGTATCCTTTCGGCGTGATGGACTTTTGGTATCTTGGCTTCCACTTCTTGGCTTCGAGTTCTCATCCTTCGCCGTCCCGTCCGGGTACCGTGCCGCCCCATGTTTAGTTTATGTTTTTTTTTGCTTAGTTTAGTTTATTATCATGTGTACTGAGATACAGTGAAAAGCTTTTTTTTCAGTCAGCAGAGAGACCATGTGTGACAGAACATGTTTTAAATCACAACACGGAGAAAGATGCAATCGGAGATGAGATACATTTGAGTTTGGATTTTCGTGCGTTTATATTGCCACTCAAGGAACACTCAGGGAGCTGCACCCTCACAGCGCCAGAGCCCTGGGTTCAATCCTGACCTTGGATGCTCTCAGTGTGGAGTTTGCACATTCTTCCTGTGACCGCGTGGGTTTGCTCCGGGAGTTCCGGTTTCCTCCACATCCCGCGCCCCAAAGACGTGCGGGTTTGTAGGCTACTTGGCCGTTGTAAATTGCCCCTTGTGTGTAGTGGGATAACATAGAACTAGTGTGGATGGATAATTGATGGTTGGCATGGACTCAGTGGGCCGAAGGGCCTGTTTCCATGCTGTACCTTTCAATCAATCTATCAATCATTCAATCACAAAAGGTTGAAGGACTGGAGAAGATTATAAACAGACAAACTTCAAAATCCACCAATTGAAACACCAATATCGACTGGCTAAAGAAGGTTAGTCTTTATCCCAGGGTAGGGGAGTCCATGAATAGTGTATAGGTTTAAGAAGAGAGGTGCTGTCGTATGCTGTCGCTGTTGGGGTCCTGGAAATTGTGACGTCGGCTGACGCAGATTGTTGAAGCTTGACGTCAACTGTGTCGTCGCCTGTCGTAGCTTGTCGTACAACTTGACGGTTTTTCGGCAACTGCGGGCGTCTGTCACTGATGCCCGCAGTTGCCGAAAAAAATCGCAAAGAGGGACAGGCCCTTTACGATGACATTGCCTGGACTTGAGCTATAGGGTGAGGTTAAGGACTTTATTCCTTGGAGCGCAGGCGGATGAGGGACGATCTTGGACGTGTATACGATTATCAGAGGAATAGAGTGGGTAAATGCACACAGAGTCTTTTACCCAGAGTAGGGGAATCAAGAACAGAGGACATAGGCTTAAGATGAGGGGGGGAAAGATTTAAAAGGAACCTGAGGGGTAACTTTTTTACATAAAGGGTGGTAGGTGTATGGAACGAGCTGCCGAAGGAGGTAGTTGAGGCAGATACTATCAAAATGTTTAGGAGACATTTGAACAGGTACATGGATAGGATAGGTTTACAGGGATATGTGGCAAACGCAGGCAGGTGTAAATGGGAGATGTTGGCTGTCGTGGGCAACTTGGGGTGAAGGGCCTGTTTCCCCACTGTATGACTCTGTGACACAGTACTCAGCGCTGGAGAGTACAGCAGGGTGGGAGAACGCCAAGGGGCGTATATCAACTTAGATTTTGTTTTATGACCTCTCGAATGGCTTTGTTGTTTGATTTACGTGCATTTTTAATTGATTTAACGGCTCACTTAGGTGGTCCTGCCTTGCACAGAAACAAATCAATAGTCGCCCTTCAGCCTCCATATGCTGAGACACAAAGCACGGACAGAGAGAGAAGTCTCCTCATCCACCAGGCAATGATTACATCGCTCGGGGAAACAGACCTTGACTTGCAATCGCTAAACGACGGGTTGGGAGATTGGAGTCCCTTGAGAAAGGCATCTGCTATGCCCGAAGGGATGAAGCCATCAAATGTACTTAATCTATTGTAGAGCACGATAGACAAGACTGAGTCTTAGGAATTCCCATGTTCTTGTATTGAAATTATTTAAAAATGCAACATCTCGCCGATTTTAATGGGCAATAAAATGTTGAATGAAGGGGAGGCATTCAATAAAAATAGCTCACCAAATGGTTCTTCCGTCCTCCCATCATGTGTAGCATATTATCTTCATTTCAGTATTCGAACACAAAGTGCTGGGGTGACTTAGCGGGTCAGGTAGCATCTGTGGAGGACATGTACATGCGACCTTTCAGGTCAACCCTTCATACCTTCTTAATTCCAGCATTTGATTAACTGAGATGCAGCATGGAGGCAGGCCCTTTGGCCCACTGAGTCCACACTGTCCATCATCCACCCATTCGCACTAGTTCTATATATCCCACTTCCGCAACCACAGGGACCATTTACAGAGGCCAATTAACCTTCAACCTTGCACGTCTTTGGGATGTGGGAGGAAACCCGGAGAAACCGGAGGAAACACACTTGGTCACAGGGGGAATATGCAAACCACACAGAACAGCACCCGAGGTTGGGATTGAACCCGTGTCTGTGGCACTGTGAGGCAGTGGCTCTACCAGCTGTGATTATTTCAGGTTTAAAATATATATAAATTGCAATATGACACCAATGTTTCAGATTCCATCAAACCAACTCTACAAGCCAAAGAAATGGAGTGGGACGATTCGCTGATAGAACAAGGACTGGGAACATAGATTTAAGGTTTTTGGAGCTGATATCAGAGGAAGAGAGAAAGATATTTTTCTCACAGTGACCTGGAGACAGAGAAGAAGCATAAGCATTGAACATAGCAAGCACACTGGGAATATTTGTCTGTTTTTTCCTATTGGAAATTTTGTAAATACAGCCTTCAAACATTTGAGAGAGGGGATTTTGTCGACATTTCTGGTCGAGACCCTTCTTCAGACTGATATCGGAGGGAAGGGAGGGGGGGCGGGAAAAAGAAAAGGAAGTAGGCTCTGGGAGAGCTGGGAAGGGGAGGGGAAGGAGGGTGAAACTAAGGACTACCTGAAATTGGAGGTCAATGTTCATACTGCTGGGGTATAAACTACCCAAGCGAAATATGAGGCAGTTCCTCCAATTTGCTTATTCCTTCACTCCATAGATGCTGCCTGACCCGTTGAGTTTCTCCAGTTTTTTGGCTACTTTAAAACATTTGATATGCTTGCCACAGAAGAAGATCAATGATAATTAATCAGACTGATATAATTTAGTTTATTATTATCACATGTACCGAGGTACAGTGAAAAGCTTTTTGTTGCATGCTATCCAGTCAAAGAAGAGACTGTACAAGATCACAATTAAGGCATTCACGCAGTACAGATAAAGGATGAAGGGAATAACGTTTAATATACGATAAAAGATAGTATAAAGGTCTACGATGAGGTAGATGGAAGGTCAGGACCTCTCTCTAGCTGGTGACAGGATGGTTCAGTTGCCTGATAACAGCCGGGAAGAAACTGTCCCTGAATCTGGAGGTGTGCGTTTTTACAAACTTCTGTACCTCTTGCCTGATGGGAGAGGGGAGAAATGGCCTCGCTGTTGTATGAGAGATTTGCTCAATTAGGCCTGTAGTCACTAGAGTTCAGAATAATGAGAGAGGGGGGTATCATTGAAACATATGGAATTCTGTTAGAGTTTTAATAGGGATAAGGTTTTCCATTGAACGACTCAAAATGCTGGAGTAACTCAGCGGGTCAGGCAGTATCTCTGGAGAAAAGGAATGGGAGACTGTTCAGGTCGGAACCCTTCTTCAGACTGAAAGATGGTGAAGGCCGGAACAGGGCTGGCAACAGATAACCCCCCCCCCCCCCCCCCCCCCCCGGAAGGGTAGAGTCCATAATAGCCCATTGTTGGCTGGGGAAGATGTTTTCCTTTCTTGGGGTTCAACAAGGGGTTATTGCCTTGTGGTACGGCAAAAGAATGTGAAGAGGAGAAATTCCTTCAATCAAACTGTGGAAGCCTTTGGAATTTTCAATCGCAAGCGGCATGGGAGGCCAAATCAACAAATGTAGGTCCACCACCGATTATGGCAACTGATGGTCCGGCAGCTCCTTTAATCCAGATAAAATTACGAGACCATACTTGAAATCCCACCCGGATTTCCCCCAAAAATGTGGTGCCCCCTGCGGAATTTGCCCCCTGCGGTCGGGGCTCTGGAACCACGGGCCAGTCGGAGCTGGCAGATCCATTCCCATAGCCCACCTCCGTGATCAACATTGCGCGCCGGTATCTCGCCTCCCCAGCAGCCTAGGCGGCCCTCTCCGGTACCGTTGGACTCCGCTCGGAGGCCTTGACCTCTGTTGGTCCGGCAAAACGGATAATCCCGAAAGGCTCTGGATCCAAGGCTGTAGGAAAATCGATGGTGGACCTGTACATTAAAGTGATAGGTTGACAGAGTTTGAGGTTCACAATGCATTAAGATGCACGGAGAGAGAACGACAGAGACGGAGACAGAGAGAATATGATATTGCGATATAGAATCAGTCACAATGACCTTGAGTGATGTGGTGCGCTCAAAGCCCGAAACCTGCTCCTATCCTTTTCTATGTTTCCATGTACGATTTGATGGAAGCAGGAAACATTCCTCAACTCTTACTGTGTTACCACGGCAACCGGATGGAATCTCCTCCCTCAATGAGCCACTTTAGTGACTGACTGGAGAGTCGTGAACTTTCCACAAGACCCAGGCTCTGAACTCCAGACAAGCGTGGGCCCAAATGCAACCGGGAGATATTAGAGTCCTTTATAATCGTCAATTACTAGACTTGTCCCAATAATAGCCGCCGCAATGAGGTAATAACTAGTTCGGAGATCCGCAAAGAGCTCTTTATGTTTCCTTTGGTCTTGGAAGATTGGAATCACTCAGAACCTTTGCAGGCAGCAGACTGTACGACATCTGAACATGGTTTGAGTTTCTCCCTCAAGTTTCACATGTGCACCTCGCGTTGTGAACTGTAACTGTTCCCACAGGGTGGAAAATTTTGAATGAAAGGATCTTTGTCGCAGCTTCAAGAGCTGGCAAAGTGGGACTCAAGTTTCTTCAAGCTGAGGAGAGCAGGTTCCTGGAATTCTCAATAATTAAATATGTTCAGAGATAGGTTTTGTAGATATCTGTGTGTCGAGAGCACCAGGATGCTGGGATAGATCAGGAGTGTGGTTAACGTAGACAGGCACAAAGTGCTGGAGTAACCCAGCAGGTCAGGCAGCATCTCTGGAATAGGTGGCGTTTCATGTGGGAACCCTCTGCAGACTGAAGGATAGAGAAGAATGGATCTAAACAAGGCAGGCTACAGATGACCCCCCCCCCCCCCGCGCGGAAGGGTGGAATCCATAATGGCCCATCGTTGGTTGGGAAAGATTTGCTAACAACAGGGATACAAGGATATGAGCAGTGGAACTAGTAGGATGGCTAGGGTGGTGGTGGTGGGGAGAGAGGGGGGCGGGGAGAGGGGGGGTAGAAAAGAAATGCAAGTGGTACTTGAAATAAGAAAAATCAATATTCATTCCGCTGGGTTGTTAGCTGCCCAAGTGAAATATGAGGTGCTGTTCCTCCAATTTGCGTTTGGCCTCACTCTGACAGTGGAGGAGGCCCAGGACAGAAAGGACAGTGTGGGAATAGGGAGGGGAGTTAAAATATTTGGCAACTGGGAGATGACGTAGGCCAAGCAAACTGAGCGTGGGTGTTCAGCAGAACGATTGCCAAGTCCACACTTGGTCTCGCCGTTAAGTTGGAGCCCGCACCTGGAGAACCGGATACAGTAGACGAGGTTGGAGGAGGTGCAAGTGAACCGCTGTCGCACCTGAATGGACTGTCGGGCTCCCTGGATAAAGTCAAGGGAGAAGGTACAAGGACAGGTGTGGTTAATGTAGTTCAGTCATGAATGCTAGAGCAATCCAGAGGTTAGAACACAGGAACAGAACCTTCAGTCCACAATGTTAGAGTCATAGAGCATGGAAACAGGCCCTTCGGCCCAACTTGCCCATGCCAACCATCTACACTAGCCCCACCTGTCCAGGGGTTATGGGGAGAAGGAAGGAGAATGAGGTTGAGGGGGAAAGATAAACCAGCCAGGATTGAATGACAGAGTAGACTTGATGGGCCAAATGGCCTAATTCTGCTCCTACATTTAGGAATTTGTGAACGTATAAACCTTTCCCATCCATGTACCAGTCAAAATGATTTTTAAATGTTGTTATAGTACCTTTCTCAACTACCTCCTCTGGCAGCTTGTCCCATACACCCATCACCCTCTGTGGAAAAAGAATGTCCCTCAGACACAATGAACTGCAGATGCTGGTTTACAAAAATAGAACAAAGTGCTGGAGTAACCAAGCGGGTCAGACAGCATCTCTGGAGAACATGAGGTGATGTTTCGGGTCGGGACCCTTCTGCAGTATACACCATTTGCTTCCTCATGGTCTCAACTCGAAACTTCCATGTGAAGACGTTGCCTTCACATTCCGTGATGGGGGGGGGGGGGGGGGGGGGGGGGGGGGAGAACAAAGAGGACCCAACGTGGCGAGAGCTGCCGAGAACAAGACATTATCAAATGCCACATTTGATAATAAACTATCATTCATTCATACATTCGTTCGTTCGTTCGTCCCTATTAAATCTTTCCCCTCTCACCTTAAACTTATGACCTCTCATTTTTTTGATCCCCTTCCCTGGCAAAAGGATGCCCTTTGTTCAAAGACTGGTTCCAGATCACCCCGTCAAGGGAAGCATTCTTGTGTAGGAAGAAACTGCATATGTTAGTTTAAATCGAATATAGACACAAAATGCTGTAGTAACTTAGTGGGACAGGCAGCATCTCTGGAGAGAAGGAATGGGTGATGGTTCGGGCGTCTGAAGAAGGGTTTTCCAACGTCTGAAGAAGGGTCTCGACCCGAAACGCCACCCATTCCTTCTCTCCAGAGATGCTGCCTGTCCCGCTGAGTTACTCCAGCATTTTGCGTCGATCTCAGGGAAACAACCTTGCTACATTTACCTTGTCGAGCCCCTTGAGAACCTTATACGTTGAGGTTACTTTAGGGGAGAATGTATTCAGCTCTGATGTACAGTTTTACAACCTTATTATTTGGCTGAGGGCTTGTGGACAGGAAATATTTGACACTGACACCCGTGAGGAGGGGAAAGCTATAATATTATCTGTCAACTGGGAAGGAGTGGGCTCTGATGGTTCATATGACATCTCGGCATATAAAGTAGCATAATTGATGAATATTTGCCTGACGTTTACAAGTGTAGATGGGAATCTCTTCCTCATAATAGAGTTTAACAGTGGTGAACAAATTCTACACATGGCTGTTGACTTTGTGAGACTAGAGGGTGGGACCATTAACTTCAATAGAAGACGAGGTCAGGCTAAATATTATTTCACCCAAGGGACTGGTTAAGGAAAGACTGGTGAAATGGAATGCTCTTCACACTGAAGAAGTGCTGCAAATTGTTTTGAGTAGAACTTCATTCGTACAGGGAAATTGTCCAGTATTGTTGAGTCCAAGCCTTATGGTTTGTCGTGGAATCCTATTTGAGTTTTACTCCTCACCAAGTGCTCCATCCACTCTGAGAATACATGTACTTTAGAGGTTTAGTTTAGAGACATGGCGCAGAAAGAGGCCCTTCGGCCCACTGAGTCCGTGCCGACCCCCGCTCCCCGTACACTAGCACTATCCTACACTCTAGGAACAATTTACAATTTTTACCGAAGCCAATTAACCTACAAACCTGTATGCCTTTGGAGTGTGGAAGGAAGCTGGAGCACCCAGAAAAAAGCCACACGATCATGGGGAGAACGTGTAAACTCCGCACAGACAGCACCCATCAGAGTCAGGGTCGAACCCGGATTTCAGCAACTCGACCATTGCGCCACCATGAGATTGAGATCTGTTGAGTTCAATTCAATGTTCTTCCAATCTAATTCAAAAGTCCAACTGAACTGAACTGATCTAAACTAAACTAAGCCAAGCAACATGTGGAGAGAGAAACAGAGTTAATGTTTCAGATTGATGTCATCAGAACCGGAAAATATTAAAAATCAAGTATTAACACAGGGAAAGAGGAAAGGGGAGGAAGAACAAACGGGGGAGGTCTACGATATTGTCTGAGGCCAGGAGAGTGTGAATAACATCAAAGCTGGTGAATAACAAAAGGGATGTTTGAGGGCAATGTAAACAGAGGACAAATTATATCTAAGGAGGACAAGAAGAAACGCTGAATTTCAAGTAACCCCTGCATTTCCTCTCTCCCCCTTCCCCCACCTTGGTCGCCCCACCAGTTCCACAGTTCACATCGATATATCCCTTTGTGGGCTCCACCCTTGCGTATTTATCTGTTGCCACCCCTGATTTGTTTTCGCCTTTTCCTACCTCCGTTTACCCCCCGCTACTTTCAGTTTGAAGAACAGATCCGACCCATCCTCTTTCCCCAGAGATGCTGCCTGACCTGCTGAGTTACTCCAGTACTTTGTGTCTCTCCAGTACTCCAGTACAATATAAACCAGCATCTGCAGTTCCTTACTACACAGCAAAGCTGAATGCTAGAAATAGCAAAAGCTGGATATCTGAAGCACCTCATATTCCGCTTGGGGAGTCTACATCCTCTGGGCTTGAACATTGAATTTTCTCAATTCTGTTAACCCAGGCTGTCTCATCCCCTTCCCACCTCTCCCTCAGCCCTCGGGCCCTGGCATTCCCTCTCTCTCTCTATCTCTCCCCCACCCAAGTCGCACTAGCTTCTCATTTTCACACCACAAACAGATTACAGTGGCCTTTTTCCTTTATCATCGATACTTTTTTGCATATCTTTCATTCATTGTCCTTTATCTCTCCACATTGCCGTCTATATCTCTCGTTTCCCTGATCCCTGACCAGTCTGAAGAAGGGTCTCGACCCGAAACGTCACCTATCTCCTTCGCTCCTTAGATGCTGCTGCACCCGCTGAGTTTCTCCAGCCTTTTGTGTAACCTGGATATCTGAAACTGTCTAATTCATTGTTCAGGTCTCTGGGATGTACTGGGAGAGGTCAGAAGATGAGGTGCTGTCTAGAGCTGACACTGGGCTTCATGAACCAAAGACAGGACAGAGTGGGAGTTAAATTGGGATTGGGAACTAAATTACCAAGCAACTGTTACTCTTGTGGACTGAACTGGTGCAGTGCATCTCTCTACAGACGCTGCTTGACCTGCGTAACACTAATACTTCTAGTATCACACTAGTATTTCTAGCATTCGCAAAATATTGCTCTTGGACTTTTGTTTTAGTTTGGTTTTGTTTATTATTCTCACGTGCACCAAGGAATGGTGAAAGGTGCTATGTTGCATGTTATCCAGTCAGCGAAGACCATTCATGATTAAAATCAAGCCGTCCACAGTGTACAGATACCGGATAAAGGGAATAACGGTTAGTGCAAGATAAAGTCCAGTAATGTCCAAACGCATGTGTTTGTTTAAAGGCGGCTTGGTGGCATAATGGTAGAGTTACTTCCTTATAACATCAGAGACCCGGGTTCGATCCCAACTACTGCCGCTGTCTGTATTTAGATTGTGTGTTCTCTCCGTGACCACATGGGTTTTCTTCGGGTGCTCCGGTTTCCTCCTACACTCCCAAGACGTACTAGTTGGTATATTAATTGCCTTCTGAAAATTGCTCCTAGTATGTAAGATAGAACTAGTGTACGGGTGATCGCTGGTCGGCACAGACTCGATTGGCCAAAGGGCCTTCTTCCACACTGTACCTCTAAAGTCTAAAGAGAGTTCAAAGGTCACCAGTAAGGTAGTTGGGAGGTGAGGACCGCTCTCTAATTGGGGCAGCATTTGCTATGAACCATGCTGTTTAGATTCTTGCCATCATTAGTCATACTAGGACCTCACTCAAATTCTCTGTGTTGTGTTTCTCAAGCGCGCCTTCAAGATGGAGATCAACAGTGTGGAAAATGGACGAGGCAAATGTCCTTACGACCCGAACCGACCTTTTGCAAGCATCTTTATTGGTGAGTAGCAAGTTCTAATATAATCGTACAATCCATGTTGGGAGTGATCACGCAAATGATTACAGTTGGTGGAATAGAAACATAGAAAATAGGTGCAGGAGGAGGCCATTCGGCCCTTCGAGCCAGCACCGCCATTCATTGTGATCATGTCTGATCGTCCCCAATCAATAACCCGTGCCTGCCTTCTCCCCATATCGCTTGATTCCACTAGCCCCCTAGAGCTCTATCTCACTCTATCATAAATCCATCCAGTGATTTGGCCTCCACTGCCCTCTGTGGCAGGGAATTCCACAAATTCACAACTCTCTGGGTGAAAAAGTTTTTTCTTACCTCAGTCTTAAATGGCTTCCCCTTTATTCTAAGACTGTGGCCCCTGGTTCTGGACTCGCCCAACATTGGGAACATTTTTCCTGCATCTAGCTTGTCCAGTCCTTTTATAATTTTATATTTTTCTGTAAGACCCCCCTCATCCTTCTAAACTCAAGCCTAGTCTTTTCAATCTTTCCTCATATGACAGTCCCACCATCCCAGGAATCAATCTTAAGCAAAAAGTACTGGAGGTGCCCAGCAGGTCAGGCAGCATCTGTGAAGGGGAATGGACACATAATGTTTCAGGTCGGGATCCTCCTTCAAACTGCTTTGAGCAGAACATCTTCAAAGTATCAGGAAGGAACTGCAGGTGTTTCTTTACATCAAAGATAGACATATAATTCTGGAGTAACTTTGCGGGTCAGGTAGCATCTCAGGAGAAAAGGAATAGGTGACGTTTCTAGTTGAGACCCTTCTTCAGACTGAGGAAGTGCTGCCTGACCTACTGAGTTAATCCAGCACTTTGTGTCTATCTTTTTTCAAAGTAGCAATATTCTTGAAGAGATTCCACAGTGAAGCAGTAGAATGGAGACACAAGAGAATGCAGAAGTTGGAATCAGCGGGTCAAATCGCATCTGATGAGGGGTGATCTTATAGAGGTCTACAAATCTATGAGAGGAGTGAATCGGGTAAATACACAAAGTCCCATGCCCAGAGTAGGGTAATCGAGAACCAGAGGACATAGGTTTAAAGGTGAGGGGGGAAAGATTTAATAGGAACCCGAGAGGTAACTTTTTTACACAAAGGGTGCTGGGCATATGGAATGAACTGCCGGAGGAGGTAGTTGAGGCAGGTATTATCATGGCATTTAAGAGACATTTGGAAATGTACGTGGATAGGATAGGTTTAGAGGGTCAAAGGCCAAGAGTGGACAGGTGGGACTAATGTAGATGGGACATATTGGTCGGTGTGGGCAAGTTGGGCCGAGGAGCCTGTTTCCGTGCTGTATGACTCTCTATGACTGTGGCGGGAAATGGACAGTTGATGTTTTGGGTCAGGACCTTTCACCAGACTGAGAGTTCCTCTATAGTCCATTCCATCATCAGCTGACAAATCAAAGGGCTTAATGTGGTGTCAAAGAACTGCAGATGCTGGTTAATTCTCAAAAGGCCACAAAGTGCTGCAGTAACTTTGCAGTTCAGGTAGTGGGTTAGGCAGCATCTTTGGAGAACCTGGATAGTTGACGTTTCAGGTCAACACCCTTGTTCAGCCAGGCCTTCCTGTACGTATCAATGAGATCCCCTCTCTTTCTTCTCAGCTCCAGTGAACATACGTAGTCCCAATCTCCTTCAGGACAGACCCACCATCCCAGGAACAAGTCTGGCGAACTTTTGTTGCACTTTCTGGTGACGAGTGATTTCATAGACTTGAGCACAACATCATAAGATGATGCCCCTTGAGGATGGGCGGGTAATCGTTTTTGAACCAGGTGTTAATCCATGGTCCCAACTACGTTTTTCAGGTGGATGTAAAAGATCTCACTGCATGTTGTAGAAAAACAGAGGAGCTATTCTCTGTGGAAAGGTCAATCTGTACCCTTCAATCAATTTCACTATAAACCACCTTCCCTCAAAGCTCTCTGTGGATGATTGTAAATTAACGGTCATGTTTTCTCAATTATAACACCAGCAACGCAGAGCAATGGCTGTGAGGGGATTTTGTTGATGTGAGGATAGGGGAATATGCTGTAGAAACACGCGGCTCGTTCCTCTCGCTGGTGTAAGTCCCTCACTGTGGCTGCTCAATGCCGAGATTCTTCCTCCTTAACCCCTCCTGCTGTTGAGATCTCCGTTTCAGAAAAAAAACCTGATCATCAACTCGGTCTTTGAATAAGATCTCAGGCTCTCAGGACATCCTAGATACCCTGCACCATTTATTATCCAGTCTGAGGCCAGAATTCTGCTCTACTGCCATCTCTCTCTCTCCCTCTCCCCCTTTTTTTTCATGACTAATTAACCATAACTTTAATTGTAACAATGATGATTATTTATCCTCTGTCCATCTGTTTCCCGTTCAAAATACGTTTAACTATCGCAATATGAAGCATGGGGTTACAAGATGCATCTTCCCACAAGGCCAGAGACCAAACCCTTATCCCCCCTCCTCCACCTCACTCTCGCTCTCTCTCTCTCTCCCTCTCTCTCTCCTTTCCCCCTCTCTCTTTCTTGCTCTCTCTCCCTTTTTTTTTTTTTTTTTTTTTTTTTCATTTCAAAAACTTTATTCAACACAAATCATAAAATACAACACATCAAAACACAATCAAAAATCACACTATAATGAACAGATCATTGTAGTACAGCAGTACATTCATTTATAATCGCCTCAACCCCACGCGGCGACCAGCGCTGACGGAAGGCCTCCAGAGTCCCCGTGAACACCGCGTGTTCCCTCTCCAGGGACACACGTGCACGGACGTAGGCCCGAAAGAGGGGCAGGCAGCCGACTCTCGCCAGACCGTCGACCGCCCGCTGCCTGGACCCACGAATGGCCATCTTGGCCAGGCCAAGGAGCAAACCGACAGGTAAGTCCCCCCCCCACACTCGGCTCTCCCCACTCCCCGCCTTGTGTCCAAACACCAGGATTGTGGGGCTAAAATGCAGCCAGAACTTGAGGAACAGCCCCTTCAGATATTGGTACAGGGGCAGTAACCTCACACACTCCATAAACACATGGAATACGGTCTCCTCCTCTCCGCAGAAAATACATGCGGCAGACGAGCCCGTGAACCGACTCAAAAGTTTATTACAAACCACCGCTCCATGCAGCACTCTCCACCCCAGGTCCCCAATATAAAGGGGTACAACTCCCTTATAGAAGGACCCCCACTGGGGCCCCCCGCCGCCTTCGGATGGTAACACCGTCCTCCATGGTGAGTCAGGACGGGAGACGAAGGCACGGTGGTTCAGAATGTGCAGGAGCATCCTGTACAGTGCGCGTCTCCTTGCATCACAAAATGGCATGCTGGTCATCTCAGAAAGGCAGCTCAGATTATGCGGAGCCGGAGGCCGAGAAATATCCCGAAGCCTAGGCCCGATGAGCAGATCTGACGGAGCAGGGGTAAGCTCTATCTGAACCACTCTAGGCTCGCGCCTCTCCTCGACAACCACCATGACAGGATGAGGACCAGCCACACCCGCAGCCACAACATCCCCCTCTCCTCGTGGAACAACACTCTGGCTGAACACCACCAAATTCCTCACTCTTAACACATCCCTATAGAAAACAGGCAAGCCCCTTAGAGCGGGTCGACTGACACCCGCCACCGGGAGCCGCGAGACCCCCCTTAGGCAACGACCCTGACGAAAAAAATACGTGGCCAGAGCGTGCCATCTGGGAGGGTTCTCTACATACATGTATCTCCGCAGAGTCCTGAGACGGAGAGCCGCCACCTGGGTGCGCACGCACACCAAGGACTGGCCGCCCTCCTCTAACGGAAGACTCAGGACCGCCGCGGAAATCCAATGCTTCCTATTTCCCCAAAAGAAATCCACCAGCTTCTTCTGTATAGCAGTTACAAATATAGAGGGCGGGACAAGAGTAGCCAGCCGGTACCATAACATAGAGGCCACCAGCTGGTTTATGACCAGCACCCTCCCCCGAAAGGAGAGAACTCCAAGCAGGCCTGACCAGCGCCCCAGCCGAGCAACCACCTTCGTCTCCAACTCTTGCCAGTTTGCCGGCCAAACATCCTCAGTGGGACTCAGGTACACCCCCAGATAGAGGAGGTGCGTGGTACTCCACGCATACAATGCCATCTCCTCCGGCAGGGAGTCTACCCGCCACTGACCCACCAAAAGTCCAGAGCACTTACTCCAGTTAATCCTAGCAGAAGATGCAGCCGAGAATATCTCCTGGCAGTCACGCATCCTCCGCAGGTCACCAGGATCAGTGAACATAAGAAGTACGTCATCGGCATACGCCGATAGAATCACCTCAACCCGCGGGCCAGGTAGGGCCAGGCCTGTCAACCTCCTCCGAAGAAGACACAGGAACGGCTCCACACAGACCGAATACAACTGGCCCGACATAGGGCACCCCTGGCGGACCCCCCTCCCAAAATGAAAAGGAGAAAGCACCGCGCCATTAACCTTTACAAGACACTCCGCCGCAGCGTACAAAAGCCGGACCCGGGCCACGAAGTGTGGTCCAAACCCAAACGCTTGCAACGTCCCAAATAGGTATTCATGCTCTACCCTATCAAAAGCCTTCTCCTGATCAAGAGACAGAAAAGCAGCTGACTCACCAGTACCCTGGACTAAATGAATCAGGTCCCTAACCAGGTGGATGTTATCCTGGATGGACCGGCCAGGGACTGTATAAGATTGATCAGGATGAATCACTTGATGCAGCACGGAGCCCAGGCGATTTGCCATTGCCCGTGCAAAAATTTTATATTCTGTGCAAAGGAGAGAGACTGGACGCCAGTTCTTCAACAAACGGAGTTCGCCCTTCTTAGGCAGCAAGACAACAACCGTCCTACGCCACGAGAGAGGCATCACTCCAGTCGCCAGGCTCTCCCCCAAAACCAACATATAGTCACCCCCTAGGACGTCCCAGAATGCTCTAACAAACTCCACCGTCAACCCATCCAGCCCGGGGGACTTACCCCTCCTGAGCTGATGCAAGGCGCAAGTCAACTCCTCCAAAGATAAGGGGCCATCAAGAAGATCAGCCTCCCCCCTATCTACGGCCGGTAGACCCTCCCACAGATCTTGCTGAGCCTCCACACTGAATCCTTCCGCAGAGAACAGGGTCCCATAAAAGGACCTAACCAAGGCATTAATCCTCTCTGGATCAGTGACAGAGGAGCCGTCATCTGCAAGCAACTCCACGAGCTGTTTTCGAGCTCCCCGCCCCTTCTCCAAAGAGAAAAAGAAAGGCGACGCTCGGTCCAGCTCGTGCAGCATCTGGACCCGAGACCTCACATAAGCGCCTCGAGATCGCTCAAGCAGCAGACTCCTCAAAACCTCCTTCTTCCTCTGAAACTCTCCCCATTCGCTGGAGTCTTCACCAAACTGACCCAGGCGAGACTCAGCGTCCTGTATCTCCCTCTCCAGCTTCGCGACCGCTGAGTCCCGCCTCCCAGTCGACCCCCATGTATATTCCTTACAAAAGAGACGGATGTGAGCTTTACCCACATCCCACCACTGCCTAAGGGAAGAGAAGCACCTCTGCCTCTCTCTCCACTTCACCCAAAACCGAGTGAATGACTCCCGGAAACACCGATCCTCCAGCAGCCTGTTGTTAAAGTGCCAGTACGCGGACCCAGCCCGAGCGCACGCTGGATTGAAATCCACACGCACCAGACAATGGTCCGAGCACGGCACCAGCCGCATTGAGGCCGCTGAGACACGGGAAACAAACGCTCGGGAAATATAAAACCGATCAATGCGGGAACCACCGCCCTCAGACCTCCGCGAAAAAGCAGTGGAATCAGGGTGAAGGTCCCTCCAAACATCAACCAACTCAAAGGAGTCAATCAAGCCTCTCAGCTTCTTCGCTACAGCAGGCGCACACTGAGTACCAGAACGGTCCCGCACCTCAAGTGTGCAATTAAAGTCCCCACCAAGGAAGACACACTCTCCCCTATCAATAGTGCCCAACAGAGCATTCACCTCCCGAAGCAGGCCGGCCTGCATCGTGCCGGAGCTAGGGGCATACACGTTAATGAAATGCAACGGCATGCCATCCAGGCTCACGGCCAGATGGAGCAAACGTCCTGGCACCACTTCCTGCACTTTTAAAATGCTTGGCAGAAAATTTGGGGCCAACAAAAAAGCCACCCCACTCGAATTTGAGCTGAGATGGCTCATATAAACCCTCCCTTCCCACTCCAGTTGCCAGGTAGGTTCATCACTAGCAACGGTATGTGTCTCTTGCAGATAACAAACTGCAAATCTCCCCTCCCTTAGGGCTGATAAGAGCTGAAATCTTCGAAAACTCGCTCTACTCCCATTTAAATTTAATGTAGCTACTGTGAATGTGTAGACACATTAGATTGTGACCCTCACACTCCCTGTAGTCACAGGAGGTCCTTTTCTGAGGACCTTCAACAAACCCCAAAACTGCCCCAAATCCGAGTCAGAAAGACCACTATCCTTGTTACTAAGGATAGCCTCGAGACTCTCCCGCACATCTGGCCAATCCTCCCATCTCCTTGTAATGGCCCACCATAATGTTTTGGGAGCACGACTTATTTTTAAGAACTCTCGCACCTCAACAATAAGCTTCGCCTCAGACACGGCCTTGGAGTCTGGGCTCTCAGCCAACCCGCTCGCACCTGAATCAACAACCTCAGAAAGACCAGAACTGTCTGACACATCACACTCTGAGCCCCCCCCACTGGCCGCATCGCTATCCTCCTCCACAGCCATGACACGACCACCCGGATCAATGCTGGGGGTGGGTCCCAGCACCCCTACCTGAGACTCGCAGCCCTCTGAATGGCTGGGCTCCTGCCCGCTACCATCACCCTCCTCCTCTGGGCCTGGGGAAGCAACAACAAGAGGCATCCCCAGGGCCTGTGGAACACTGGCACCCTCGGAGTCTGAAAGAGGATCACGTCCCATAACAGCCCTGACCTCCACATCATCCAGAGTGCCCTCTCCACAGGCATCACCCAGAGAATCACCACCTGCCATTAACCTCACCCCAGACAACTCATCCGGTGAGGCATCCCGCCCCCCAGCACCTCCACTGGCACTGATATGGAGCACAGACTTGAACGACAACACCCCCGAAACTCCCCCCTCAGCCTGACTCTGCCCATCCCCCGTCACAGAGGGCACACTACCAGAGGAGCCAACCACGTCATCTACCGTGCTAGCACCCTCAGTAGGCCTCTGAAACGAGGGGACCTCATCCGACCCAGAGGGTACACACCCAAGGGAGCTAACCACAGCATCCGCCGAGATAACTCCCTCAGAGGGCCCCTGAGATGAAGGGACAGACTCCCGCCCAGTGGACACAACTCCACCGGAATCAACTTCAGCACCCAGTCCGGTGACACCCGCTGTAGATCCATGAAGAGAAGGCCCAACCACCGACCCAGAAGACACCGGGTCAAGACCACTTTCAGCCACCTCAGTGGTGGAAAGCTCGGAGAAAGACATCCCCTTCGCTCTGGACCCACGCCCTTCCTCCTCTTCACCAGGCAAATGCCTCCTTTTAGTCCCACTCGCATGCGGAGGTGCGGTAACCTCCATAAGGGAAGGGTCATCCGCCTCCACATTACCCCCAACCACTTTGCCACCCACACGTTTAGACTTCTTTCCCCCCTTCCGAGCCACCACAACTCCCCCCTGGGCCCCAGCAGGTGCAGTCTGCACCACACTGGAGCCAAACTCACCCGATTGCACTTTCTTCGCTTGGGCAGCCCTATCCCTCTCCTTCTTCTTATTATGCTTCCCCTGCTTCTCCCAAAACCCCCCCTCAACACTCCCCTCCTCCTGCGCCCCACCTCCATCCACCGCCACAGGCGCAAGACGTAGGGGACGTGGGGGGCTTGGGCTCTCACTGCCCAGGGTCCCCAAAGCAGAACCTCTGGACCCAGAAGGCTTAGCACTGCCGCCCCGGGTCACCAAGGCAGAACTGGCAACCTCAGCCGGGTCAGCAGTACCACCCCGCGCCGCTGAGGTTTTACCAGCCACCCCAGATGGGCCAGCAGCGCTTTCCTGGGCCACTGCACTAGAACCTCTAGCAGTGCCCCCGCGAAAAAGACACTCCCTACGGAGATGTCCAAATTCGCCGCACGCATGACACCGTGCCTTTCCCCAACTCCAACGCACGGTTCTGGGTACCCCCTTATGCACCACCTCAAAACTCCCCTCGGCACCATCCCCCTCACCCACCTTCATGAACACCCTCCTCTTGAAACTGAAGACCCCTTTTTCCTCCGGGTCCCCCCCAGGATGCAAGAGCCTAAAGCACTTAGACCGCACCTCCCCGAACTTGGACAGGTGTGGAATAAGCACTGCATCCGAAAAATAAGTGGGGCAGCTCCGCAGGAGAACCGGTCTCACCCTGGATACCCACGGATCCACCTGTACGTGGACCCCCCCCACTGAGATCCCCTCCTCCAACGCTCGGGCCACACACTCCCGGGTCTTAAGTATCATCTCCACCTTTCCCCTTTCGAGCTCAGAAGAGACAATAGCCCCCCTCCCAAGAAGTTCATTCATGGCCTTCGTAATTACCCCCCTAGACATCATAGGCCCAGTTTGAACAGAAATACCAAAACTGTCCCCATCCAAGTCAACATGAGGCTCAAGCTCAGATGGCCTCGCACCCGCCACTGATGCCGTCGCTGCGTAGGTCCGGACCTTCGGCCGCGCCCCTTCCATCGCCATCCTCACAGAGGCACAAACCAGCTCCAAGCCCCTCAGCAGCACAGCTCCAAGTTAAGTCCCAGAGACAGTCACAGTCAAAGACAGGCAGCAGAAAACAGAAACCTCCAGCTGAAGCAGGAAAGTCCCCAGGTTCGTCCACAGCCAAGAGCAGCTTACGGGAAACTCGATCCCAGTCGCGCTGGACGCAAAAGTACCTTCTTCACATTAAGCCAGGCAGCCGCACTGACAAAATGACTTTAGGGCAGAGAAGCGGAGCCAAAAACGACAAAGACACCACACAACTTCAGCCCACTGAGATCACAGGCACTCTTGGCAATCCGCCAACGCCAACCGCACCCTCGACAATGTGGAGAAACTCAGGAATCTTCACACAGATGGAGGCTCCCCAGACCAGAGAAAAGCTTCAACAGCCCAACAATAAGTTGAACTATGAAGCCCCCCTGGGTCTGTGCCCTCTCCAACGGCAAAATCCTGGAAAGGCTGCTCCAATCCTTCTCAACTGCAGAGCTGAGAAGAAAACACGACCTCTCTCTCTCTCTCTCTCTCTCCTTTCTCCCTCTCTCCCTCTCTCTCTCCTTTCTCCTCTCTCTCTCCCTCTCTCTCTCTCCTTCCCTCTCCCTCTCTCACACACTCTCTCCCTCTCTCGTTCTCTCTCTCTATGTCTCTCTCACTCACTCTCTCCCCCTCTTCCTCTCCCTCTCTCCCTCTCTCAGAGAGAGACATAGAGAGAGACAGATCAGGCCAGAGTCGGCTGCCTGCCCCTCTTTCGGGCCTACGTCCGTGCACACGTGTCCCTGGAGAGGGAACACACGGTGTCCACGGGGACTCTGGAGGCCTTCCGTCAACGCTGGTCACCGCGTGGGGTTGAGAGTATTGTAAACAATGAATGTACTGTTGCACTACAATGATTTTTTTTTGATATAGTGTTATTTTGATTATGTTTTGATGTGTTGTATCATATGATTGGGTCGAATAAAGTTTTTTAAAAGGAAAAAGAGAGACAGAGAGAGAGAGTGACGGAGAGAGGGAGAGACAGAAAGATATTGGAAGTGATTACACAATGCTGGGAAGGTTTGCAGAGATTGACTCTCTGGATTGTGCTTTGCTCCAATCTTCAGGTGGTGAGCTCTACTCGGGCCTGACTGCTGACTTCCTGGGGAGGGACCCCGTCATCTTCCGCAGCCTGGGGCCTCGCTCTGCCATGAGGACTGAGCTGGACCAGCGTCTGTTGCAAGGTAACTGACGGCAGACGTCTGCAGTGATCTCGCATGTGGCACAAACTGTAAGTCCATAGGATGCAACGCTACTGTTGATTGATCGATTGATCAATAGTTAGATTGACTGATTGACAGATTGATTGATTGATCGATGACCGATTGATTAATCGCTGACCGACTGATTGAAAGATAGATACAACATAAAAACAGATCCATCAGCCCACCAAGTCCATGCAGACTGTCGATCGCCAGTTCACACTAGATCTACGTTATCCCATTTTCTCACCCACTCCCTACACGCTAGGAGAATTTGCAGAGGGCTGATTAACCTACAAACCTGCACGTCTTTGGAATGTGGGAGGAAACCAGAGCGCCCGGAGGAACTCACGTGGTTTCACGGAGAACGTGCAAACTCCACACACAGACAGCACCCGAGGTCAGGATCGAACCCAGGTCTCTGGCGATGTGAAGCAGTAGCTCTACCAGTTGTGCCACTGTGCCGCACAACTACAAATTAAAAACATGCAGAACAATGTTCAGAATTGAATAGAAAGTGTCCCTCACACCATGCAATATGAGGTGTGCTCGGACCCTGTACGTTTTTAGGTGGGGAAATTTGCCAGATGCTTCAATATGTGATGTGAAGTTACCCAAAAATACAAATAGAAAGCGAACAACATACTCAGCAGGTCAAGCAGCATCTGTGGAAAAAGAAACACGTTTAGCACTTAAGATTAATGATCTTTCATCAGAACTGGGAAATTTAGAAAAATATATGTCGTTGGTCAAGGGGAAGAGCGGAGAGGGGAGAGATCTACGATAGAGTGGAGCAGCAAAGACTGAGCTGTCACCTCATCCCTGCTCAGTTGTTGTACATTGTATCCTGCATCAAAACTCTGCCAGTGAAGTTGATGGAACCATCTTTTGGGCACGGATTAAAGAAGGCACCCTAACATCTGTAAATGTGAGCGGCACTAATGCCCAGAGTTGGATTTCTAGACTTGGCCCATATCAAATTCAGGGTAGAGAAAATAAAGCAATTTATACCCCGATAGTTTAGTTTAGTTTATTATTAGTTTAGTTTAGTATTATTGTCAATAGTACTGAGGTACAGCGAAAAGCTTTTTTGTTGCGTGCAGTCTGTGAAAAGACTATACACAATTACAATCAAGCTGTCCACAGTGCACAGATACAGGATAAATGGAATAATGTTTAGTGCAAGATAAAGTCCCGTAGAGTCGATTAAAGATAGTCTGATGGTCTTCTATGAGGTAGATGGGAGGCCAGGACCACTCTCTAGTTGGTGATAGGATGGTCCAGTTGCCTGCAAACAGCTGGGAAGAAACTGTCTCTGAATCTGGAGATATGCATGTTCACACTTCTGTACCTCTTGGTTGATGGGAGAGGGGAGAGGAGGGAGTCACCAGGGTGGGACAGGTCCTTGATTATGCTGGTGGCCTTGCCGAGGCAGCGTGAAGTGTAGATGAAGTCAATGGAAGCGAGGTTGGTTTGTGTGATGGTCTGGGCTGTATCCACCAGTCTCTGCAATTTGCAATTTGCAACTCTCTCAGGAAATGGCAGAGGGAGATTCTGTTTCCTGCTGGCACCAGAGATGGCGACACTTTCCCTGGACATTTAAGACAGCTCCGAGTCTCGGAGGTGGAGGTGGACTCTTAACTTGAAACACTTAACACTTGTAAGTGGTGTTTGAAAATGGATTGTGTGCTAAATTTGTTGAGGATGAAGGATCCCTGATAACTGGAGAATGGAGAATCTGTAGTCAGTGTAGTCTCAATTAGTTTAGTTTAGTTTAGTTTATTGTCACGTATACCAAGGTGCAATGAAAAGCATTTTTTTGTTTAGTTTAGTTTAGTACAGTACAGTTCAATGTATTGTCACGTGTACCAAGGTACAGTGAAAAGCGTTTTTGATGCGTGCTAACCAGTCAGCGGGAAAAGCTATTCATGATTACAATTGAACCTTCCACAGTGTACAGGTACATGGTAAAAGGAATAAAGTCCTGTAAAGTCAATTAAAGATAGTCCGAGGTTCTTCAATAAGGTAGAGAGTAGGTCAGGACTGCTCCCTAGTTGGTGATAGGATTGTTCAGTTCCCTGATAACAGCTGAGGAGAAACTGTCCCTGAATCTGGAGGTGTGTGTTTTCATACTTCTGGCAGAGGGGAGAAAGAGGGACTGGGGTGAGACTCATTCTTGGTTATGCTGGTGGTCTTTCAATATACTACCAATAACTAAACTAACGTAAACTAATTGAGACTACACTGACTACCGATTCTCCATTTTCCAGTATGCAAAGGTCCTTCAGAACAAATCTAGCACACATCCCATTTCCAAACACAAGTGTTAATTATTTCAAGTAAAGAGTCCACCTCCACCTACAAGAGCCCGAGCTGCCTAAAATGTCCAGGGAAAGTGTCGACACCTCTGGTGCCAGCAGGAAACGGCATCTCCCTCCTCCATTAGCAGACAGAAATGCAAATTGCAAATCGCAGAGAGTTGAGGATGCAGCCCGGACCATCAGACAAACCAACCTCCCCTCCATTGACCCATCTACACTTCACGCTGCTTCGGCAAGGCCACCAGCATAACCAAGGACCAGTCTCACGCTGGTCACTCCCTCTTCTCCCCCCTCCCGTCAGGCAAGGGGTACAGATGTGTGAATGTCCCCTCCACCACCACCATCTCAGTGTTCTTGTTCCTCCGTCTTTCGCAGATCCCAAGTTCGTGGCGGCTCACCTCATCCCGGACAACATTGACCGTGACAACGACAAGGTCTACTTCTTCTTCACCGAGAAAGCGATGGAGTCAGAGGGCAAAGTGCGGGCCATATACAGCCGGATCGGACGCATTTGTGCGGTAAGTTGGAGACTTAGGGCAGAAAGGTGGAATCATAGAGAGATGCTGAGAAATTCTCCAGAGATGCGGCCTGACCCACTGAGTTTCGCCAGCATTTTGTGTCCATCTCAATATAAACCAACATCTGCAGTTCTTTTTTATCTAATGTTTGAACGACGTTTGGACAGGTACATGGATAGGAAAGATTTAGAAGAATATGGGTCAAATGTGGGCAGATGGGACTAGCGTAGATGGGACATATTGGTTGGCGGTGCACCTGTTTTCATGTTGTATGAGAAACACAAGCAACGAGATCTTTGACTTGAAACATCTGTGAACCATCCTATCACCAACTAGAGAGTGGTCCTCACCCCACATCCACCTCGTTGGAGACCCTTGGACTACCTTTAATTGGACTTTACTGGACTTTATCGTGCACTAAATGTTATCCCCTTTATCCTGTATCTGTACACTGTGGACCAAAGATCTTAGAGCGGATCTTTGCTGTGGACGGGATGATTTTAACCATGTATAATATTTCTGCTGACTGGATAGCACGCAACAAAAAAGCTTTTCACTGTACCTCGGTGCATGTGACAATAGTAAACTAAACTAATCTAATGTAAATCAAATTAAATTAAACTAATCTAAACAAAACTAAACTGAACTAAACTAATCTAAACTAAACTAAACCTAATTAAAGCTAAGCTAAGGGTTACACAAAAAGCTGGAGAAACTCAGCGGGTGCAGCAGCATCTAAGGAGCGAAGGAGATAGACGACATTTCGGGTCGAGACCCTTCTTCAGACTAAAGCCTGAAGCTAAGCTAGGTTAAACTGAACTGAACAATGCTAACTGATCTCACTGCATATTCTGGTTTTATTTCAGATTTCCAGCATCAAAGGTTTTGTTTATGATTTTTACAAGCAAACATTTATCACACATTCCCTAAATCACCCCACCCCGGCAGACAGCATCCCCACTCCACTGGCGTCCCTTCTTCCAATAATCTTTGCCAGATGTTTATTGTTTATTGCACTTGTCCATTTGTTATTTAAAGTTCAAGTCTGAAGATGATTAAATTCTTCTTGCAGCCAATGTTGTCATAGCTGCAAAGGCACGGACAAACGGTGCGACCAAACTCGAGGGTCACATTTTCAATGCAGGAAATACCTCAGTAGATGTCAGGAAGTTTTTTATGAATTTGACAAGAGTTATTTTACTTTTAATGGAATTTTCATTTGTCTGAGTGTGGATTCTTATTTAACAGTTTTGACGGGGTTATTCCTTTCATGGGATTTTCCAGGAAGCTAGTGATCCTTTTCTCCAGCTCCGAAACCATTCCCTCAATGAATGTTCGGAGCTTTGTTGCTGTCCCACGACATGGAAGCACGTGAACGAGCTTTTTTTCCGGAACCTTCTGCAATACCTCGGTGTGCATCTGAGCTTTTCCTTTAATTTATGCCTTGGAGTCCAGGGAAAAGGTAGCAACTTGCAAAGTCAGACTCACAGAGTCATACAGCATGGAAACGGGCCCTTCGACCCAACTTGCCCAAGCCGCCCAACATGCCCCATCTACACTAGTCCCACCTGCCTGCATTTGGTCCAAATCCCTCTAAACCTGTTCTGTCCATGTTCCTGTCAAATGTTTATTTTATGTTGCGATAGTCCCTGCCTCAACTACCTCGTCTAACAGCTTGCTCCATACACCCACCACCAATGTGTGAAAAAGTTACTCCTCGGGTTCCTATTAAATTTTCCCTCCTCATCGCAACATAAAATTTTCCACCCTCATCAAGTCCTCTAGTTCTCGCTTCCCCTACCATTGGTTAAAAAAAAAACTTACCTTCGATTGTTCCAACTGCAATGAAGAAAGACTCCTCAAGGGGTCATTGGGACCTGGATTTTATGACATTTTCAGAAGTAATGAAAGTCGCTGGGTTTCACTTATTTATTTTGCTGGTGGTCGCTGGTCGACGGGGACTCGGTTGTCCGATGGGCCTGTTTCCATGCTATACATTTAAATTAAAAATTAAATGAATCAAACTAATTTAAATCAGATTGGAGATAGACACAAAATGCTGGAATAACGCAGTGGGACGGGCATCATCTCTGGAGAATAGGTAAAAGGTGACTTTTCTTGTCGATGCCGTTCTTCAGACTGAGCGTCTGGGGAGAGGGTCACTGGAGGTATGAGTAGGTGCAGAGCAAATCAGAGCCAGCAGCAATGATTTGGGAAAGGTGGAGCCCACAATGGTCCATTGTTAGCTGTGGACAAGGCAACAACGAAGGGATACAAACAGTGAATCTAGGAGGATGACCAGGGTGGGAGAGGGATGGAGAGAGAGAGGGAATGCAAGGGTTACTTGAAATTATAGAAATCAATATTCATCCCGCTGGGTTGTAAGCTGCCCAAGCGAAATATGAGATGCTGTTCCTCCAATTTGCGTGTGGCCTCACTGACAGTGGATGCTGTTTTATTGGTTGGTGTCAGAGGTCACGAACCGTGGCTGAGATGTTTCTGATGGTCCTGTTTCAGAATGACGCTGGAGGCCAGAGAGCGCTGGTGAACAAGTGGAGCACATTCATCAAAGCCAGGCTCATTTGCTCTGTGCCAGGACCTGACGGCATAGACACCCACTTCGACGAGCTTGGTAAGTAGATGCTTCGTCCTTATTACCGTGCGCATAATGGGAGTTGATTTTTTGTCCCTAACAAGGAGTTTTTATTCATTTAATCACAAATACAGAGTAGTGAAAAAATCAAGACTGCCATTGGGTCAACAACTAAACAGTTATCAAATTATAATGTTGTCAACCTTATTCACAATCCACTTGGCCTCCCGTGGCAACCAGCATTCACGGAAGGTCTCCAGAGTCCCCGTGGGCATCGCTTGCTCCATCTCCAGGGACGTAGGCCTAGAAGAGGGGGCAGGCAGTCGACTCCGGTAGAACCCTCGCTGCCTGGACCTGCAAATGGCCATCTTGGCCAGGCCCAAGACAAACCGACAGGGAGATCCCCCCACCCCACCCGACCGCCCCCCCCCCCCCCCCCCTCTGTACCGGGTGACCAAAGATCAGAAGCATGGACTGAAGTGCAGCCAAAACTTGAGGAGCAGCCCCTTCAGGGATTCAGAATGGGAACAGCGGGAGAGGGAGAGATAGATCAACCATGATTGAATGGCGGAGTAAACTTGATGGGCCGAATAACATAATTCTGCTCCAATTACTTATGATCATATGGAACACAATGTCTGTGGTGAACATGATGCCGAGTTAAACTAATCTCTTCTGCCTGCACATGATCCATACCTCTGCATATCGGTGCGGCTGTCTGAAGAATGTCACCTATCCATGTTCTCCATGGATGCTGCCTGGCCCACTGCGTTGCTCCAGCACTATATGTATTTTTTTGTAAACCAGCTTCTGCAGTTTCTTGTATCCACATGCTGTCTATATATCTCCCTCCAGCAACACCCCTGGCGGTGTGTTCCAAGGACCCACTGAATCTCTGTTAAAAAAAACCTTCCCAGCACATCTGAGGGTGGCACAGTGGCGCAACGGTAGAGTGGCCGCCTTGCAGTGCCAGAGACCTGAGTTTGATTGTATCTACGGGTTCTCTCTGTACGGAGCTTGTGACCACGTGGGTTTTCTCCGGGTGTTTCCGTGCTATCGCCTCTGTTTTGGGTCAGGACCTTCCTCAGACACTTTTAGATAGTCACATGAATATGGATCATTTGTAGGCAGAAGAGATTAGGTTGTGGATATCAGGGCCTGTGAAGTATAAAATCTCCTTTAAATTGCCCCTTTAAAGCTATGCCCTCTTGGTTAGAATGGCCCTTGGAAAAAGCTTCATACTTCCCCTGATCTGGTGCATAACAATCAGGTTATCCCGTTCTTATTGCCTTAAGTTTGAACCCATGGGGACATTCTCAAACACTATCTCTGCCCCTCTCTCAACAGAGCTGAGAGAGCAAGTCTCAGTTAGAATGCTAACTTCAGAGAACAGATTCACCCAATGGTTCAATAGTTCATAACTTCTAGGAGCAGAATTAGGCCATTCAGCCCATCAAGTCGTCTTCGCCAATTAATTATGAGTGATCTATCTTTCCCTCTCAACCCCATTCTCCTGCCTTTGTCCCCTGACCCCTGACACCCGCACTAATCAAGGATTAAGAACCTGTCAGTCTCCTATGGTCTACATTGTAACATTGCACCTGTCTGATCTTCTGTGTCATAGAGGATGTCTTTGTCCTAAGGACCAAGGATGAGAAGAATCCTGAAATCTATGCTATCTTTAGCACAATAAGGTAAGAAGCCATTTTAGTTATTGCCAAATTAGTAGGCAATGGTGGACAGAGATGCAGTGGGGGTGATGGGCACATTCATACTACACTTTAATGGGGCCCATCACAGTCCCAGGCATCCCAAATTGTTGTCCATTCACTCTGAAGTTGTTCATGCCTTTGTTGTTCATACTTACAATCGTTACTTGAGGATGATGAATGACTGTTAAAACACAAGGTACTTGTGCCGTGACACCAGGCTAAGCAGGCTAACCAGGAAAACCAAGCCCAATGCCAAAGTGGTATCTCCACTACCTATAGACACTTATACAACAGGACAATCATTAGCTCCATATCCAATTAGCTATCTACATATTAACAAACACACAAGCTAAATGTTTCACCAAGAAGCCCAATGCCACGTGAGAATCTAGCAATGTTACAAAATTCTGAGATTTAAAAAATCAAGTCTGCAATTTATCCCATCAGATAAAGCATCAAAAAAGTTTAATTTGACACCTAATTCACTTTCATATCTTCAGTATTAAAAAAGTTATGGCCATTTTCATACTCGGAAATTAGCATCTTGTTCCCTATCGCTTTTCCATTGACTTAACTCAAAAGCTGTGATCGAGGACAGTCAAAAGCCCATAACTTTCTTAAAAATTAAGAGAACTGAAATAACTTTTCAGTTATTATAGATTGAAGCATTCTGAAACAAATATGAAACAATCTTACTTGGATGACCTGAAATTAAAGCATATAATTAGGTAGTTACCTACATCGTGAAAACAGGTCCTTCAGTCCACCAAGTCCAAGTCAATCATCACCCCATACACTAGCGCTATCCTACACACTAGGGACAATTTACAATTCACAGAAGCTAACTAATCTACAAACCTGCACGTCTTTGGAGTGTGGGAGGGAACTGGAGCACCTGGAGAAAACCCACACGATCACGGGGAGAACGTACAAATTCCGTACAGACAGCACCCGTAGTCAGGATCGAACCCAGGTCTCTGGCTCTGTAAGGCAGCATCTCTACCACTGTCTCACTCTGCCACCCATATTCCAGATACAAGCCCACATTAGTATACAATCTTAACAATGCTCTTGTAAATATGACAGGACACACGTATGTAGGGTTAGTGTACATGGGTGATTGAGAGAGTCGGCGTGGACGGTGGACTGAAGAGCCACTTTCCATGCTGTATGTCTCCATGTCACCAAGCAACTACTAGTATCAGCATCGGTCACTTCAACTTTCATGCTATCTATGATTAGGAGTGACAATTAAGTTCACTAGTTTGTTTAACATAACCAAGGAAAGCAGATGTTTTAGTGATATGAGCCTAGATGAAGCAATGTCACTCTTTGTGATCATAGTGCAACATACAATAGAAGAGGAAGAAGGGTCTCGACCTGAAACGTCTCCCATTCCTTCTCTCCAGAGATGCTGCCTGTCCCGCTGAGTTACTCCAGCATTTTGTGTCTATCCGGTTTAAACCAGCATCTGCAGTTCCTTCCTGTACAATAGCAATGATTGTTACCGCTGGCTGCTGAGTTTGCTGACATGATAGCCGGTAGATCTTAGATCAGTACAGCACATGAGCCGGCCCGTTGGCCCACAATGTCCCACTGTCTGTGCTGAATCTGATGCCAAAACCAACTTTTATCCATAGCCTGATCGGTGAGACCAAGCGGAGGCTTGGCGATCATTTTGCCGAACACCTCCGCTCGGTCCGCAATAACCAACCCGACCTCCCGGTGGCTCAGCACTTCAACTCCCCCTCCCATTCCGTATCCGACCTCTCGGTCCTGGGCCTCCTCCACGGCCAGAGTGAGCAACACCGCAAATTGGAGGAACAGCACCTCATATTCCGCTTGGGGAGTCTGCATCCTCTGGGCTTAAACATTGAATTTTCTCAATTCTGTTAACCCTTGCTGTCTCCTCCCCTTCCCACCTCTCCCTCAGCCCTCGGGCCCTGGCATTCCTTCTCTCTCTATCTCTCCCCCACCCAAGTCGCACCAGCTTCTCATTTTCACACTACAAACAGCTTACAATGGCCTGTTTCCTTTATCATCGATACTTTTTTGCATATCTTTCATTCATTGTTCTTTATCTCTCCACATCACTGTCTATATCTCCCGTTTCCCTGATCCCTAACCAGTCTGAAGAAGGGTCTCGACCCGAAACGTCGCCTATCTCCTTCGCTCCTTAGATGCTGCTGCACCCACTGAGTTTCTCCAGCCTTTTGTGTACCCTAGATTCTCCAGAATCTGCAGTTCCTTCTTTAACATTTTATCCATAGCCCTTCATTCCCTGCATATCCATGTGCCTATCCCAAATTATCTTAAATGCCTCCACCACCACCTCTAGCTGCCCTCTATTTTAATCGGACTTTACTGGACTTTAGCTTGCTCTAAACATTATTCCCTTCATCATGTGGACGGCTTGATTGTAATCATGTATAATCTTTCTACTGACTGGATAGCGCACAACAAAAATGTTTTCACTGTACCTCAACAATAATAAACTAAACTAGAAAGTTCAACATGCAAGAAAGCTCCTATTTCTGATCTTCTTAAGACCAGGTCTTGCTTTAACATGCCATGTGAAAGACGGCAACTATGTCTATGCAACACTCCTCAGCAAGGCACTGAAGGAGCAACACCAGTTGGAATAGTATAACTTGTATAGCAAAAAGATCTTCCACCAACATTTGACTTTGTTAATGCTCTCCATATTATTTCAGCAATGTATTCCAAGGCTACGCTGTTTGTGTGTATCATATGGCTGACATCCGAGAAGTCTTCAATGGACCTTATGCACACAAGGAAGGACCTGATTATCAATGGACGGCTTATGAGGGCAAAGTGCCGTATCCAAGACCCGGGTCTGTGAGTAACTTTGGATGGAAATATTACTCACTGATTCTCTGTACTTCATGGGGCGGCACAGTGGCGCAGCGGTAGAGTTGCTGCCCTACAGTGCCAGAGGCCCAGGTCCGATCCTGACTACGGGTGCTGTCTGTGCGGAGTTTGTACGTTCTCTCTGCGACCACTTGGGTTTTCTCCGGGTGCTCCGGTTTCCTCCCACACTGTAAAGACATACAGGTTTGCAGGTAAATTGTCTCTGGTGTGTGGGATAGAACTAATGTTTGGGTTGATCGCTGGTCGATGCGGACTCAGTGGACCGAAAATGCACATTTCCGCGCTGTATCTCTAAAGTCAAAATCTCCATATCGGCCCAGCGATCCCTGCACACTCACACTATCCTGCACACTCACACTATCCTGCACACTCACACTATCCTGCACACTAGGGACTATTTACAATTTTACCAAAGCCAGTTACTCTACAAACCTGTACGCCTGTGGAGTGTGGGAGGAAACTGGAGAACCCAGAAAA